>CM070010.1:29977103-30307598 GCA_036247105.1 Cirrhinus mrigala
CATTAACTCAAGGAGCCTGACACATTCACACCTCCAAGCCCACAGTAGCCATAAGACATTTACTGATCCTCAGCCACACAGATTGAGGAACCTAAAGTCATAAATGCCATATATTATGACTGCTGTGTCAATAATGCTTTTCACAGTATTTGCACATAAAAGATTTTTATAGTTTTGTTAGTTTAAAAAGCTGATGTATTTTATAGCTTTGGGTTGAGCGAAGCAGCCTGAGGCTCAGAAAGTTCATCATATGCCTGTACCTGCAGCTTATGTGAAAGGGTTGAAGGTTAATTGTTCTGAAAGGGGAGGGCAAGAAAGAAAAGGTTCATTTAATAAACGATGGCTGATCTGCAGCTAAATAATTTATGGCTTTAAACAAATACAACAAAGTAAGCAAAAACATTTCCATTGCAGATTTTTTCATGTAGAAATTTTCCATGTAGAAAAAACAAAACAAAATGAATGCATAAATGCAGGATGAATAAACGAGTGCACAAATAAATTCATAAATAAATGCAGAAATAAACAAATGCCAAAATAGAAGCACAGATAAATGCATGCATAAATGAATGAGTGAATGAATAAATAAATGCACAAATGAATTCATAAATGCATAAATAACTGCCAATAGAAACATAAATAAATGCTTAAATGCACAAATAAATGCATGAATAAATGAATGAATGAATGAATGAATTCATAAATGCACAAATTCATAAGCCAAAATAGAGGCACAAATAAATGCATGAAAAATGCAAATAAATGCATGTATTAATAAATAAATACATGAATGAATGAATGAATGCACAAATAAATACATAAATAAATGCCAAAAAAAGCACAAATAAATGCATTAATGCATGAATGAATGAATGAATGAATTAATGAATGCACAGATAAATTCATAAACAAATGCCAAAAAAGCACAAATAAATGCATTAATGCATGAATGAATGAATGAATGAATGAATGAATGAATGAATGAATGCACAGATAAATTCATAAACAAATGCCAAAAAAGCACAAATAAATGCATTAATGTATGAATGACTGAATAAATGAAGGCACAAATAAATTCATAAATAAATGCCAAAATAGAAGCACAAATAAATGCATGCATGCATGAACGAATGAATAAAATAAATGAATGAATGAATAAAATGAATGAATGAATGAATACATGCTTAAATAAATAAATGCCAAAATAGAAGCACAAATAAATGCATACAAGCACAAATGAATGCATTAAGGCATAACTGACTGACTGACCAAATAAATTCATAAATGCCAAAACAGAAGCACAAATAAATGCATAAATGCACAAATGCATGAATGAATGAACAAATAAATTCATAAATACATACATGCATGCACAAATAAACAAATGCCAAAACAGAAACACAAATAACTGCATAAATTCACAAATTAATGCACGAATGACAATGTATAAATTAATGCACAAATAAATTCACACGTAAATGCACAAATAAATTAATAAATAAATGCCAAAATAGCACTAATAAATGCATAATAAATAAATGCACAAATAAATTCATACATAAATGCTAAAACAGAAGCACAAATAAATGCATAAACACACAAATGAATGAATGAATGAGGCCAGCACAGCTTACCCACAAAGAGCTATTGTAAAGTATTGGTTGAGCTCTATTTATTTTCAGCACAAGTCTTTGTCATGTGATTGGAAAAATATGGATACAAAAATATACTGTTTTTGTGTTACGTGGTAGTAACAGCACTGCACAGCCAGCTGTGAGAGCCTTAGGAGCTATAAATGCAGTAGCCACAGCGATAATGCCACATGACGGCAGACTATTTGTTTTTGGCCTAATAGAGCTGTGCTGTTTGCTATACATGGAGATGTCCTGCAGCATCTCAGAGGACAGTGGTTTGGCTCGGGGGTGAGAATACATAGTTACTTAATGCCACACTAATCTAGAACCCACTTTGCCAAATAGAGGATGACAAGAACAAATGGGTGACACTCGCAAGGAATTACAGGAGAAGCTTGCTAAATGCATGAACTGTGTGTGTGATAGACTTTGCATGCTTATTTAAGTGTGGTATCGTGTTGCTGTCACTTGCCCTTTTAGGGTTGCCCGTCGCTCTTCATAAGCTCCTTCATTGTTATGTCCGGTCATGTCAACCCAAATGGAACACCTCCTTCCCTCCCTCAAGTTTCTGGAGTCTAAACAGAGACAATATAGGTGGAAAGAGAGACAGAGAGGAGATTTTTAATGTTGAATTCATGAAATCTAAGCTCCACAAAGCACCGAACACATGAGCCACTGGCCTGAAGTTAACCGGGTGCCTTGACTGATTTTAAACACAGCCAGAGTGCTTTTGCGGTCCTCATCAAGCAAAAAGCCACCCATGAAGGATGGTTTGTTTTCATGGTGCTGTTAAACACGGCCAGTAGAACGGTTTTATTTTTTTTAGCCTCTCATGGTCACGAAACAGAGGACAGACCATAACACGACTCTTTCTTCTGCTCTGTCTCAAAAGCACCAGACAATTCACCCCTCAATGCGAATTTTACATTAGTTTCTACACAGTGTGAATGTGTACAAAACAAAATAAATTGATTACATTTGTATGATAAAATAAAATGTAAAATTTGTTAAATAAAATTCTAAAGTTAATATTTTAAAAAGGTAAAGATTATAAATGATAAATAAAAATAAAATATAAATAAATACCAAATTTGTATATAAAAAAAAATTAATTAATATTTACAAATTAAATAAAACTGTAAAATCAGTTAATTTGCATTTATAAATAAAATTGGCATACTATTGTTACTTGTATAAATAAAAGTATAATAAATGTGTTTAAAAATAGCAAATTAATTTGTATTTTTAGACAACATTTAAAACTAAATCATAACATGAAAGCGGCAAACCAATAAAACATTTTTGATTTACAAATAAAATAGTATAAATCAATTAGAATTTATAAATAATATTAGTATAATAAATGTTATGAAATTATTCATTTGCATTCATAAAATGTGCCTAATAACATTAAATAGTAAATACTTTTGTATTTATAGATTACAATAAAATCAATACATATAATAAAATAATATAAAACAAATTGATATTTATAAATTAAATCATTGTTGAATAAAAATGTGTTTGTATTTAAAACAATTAAAATATTAATTGTATATAAAATAAAACAAGTTTGAGACTAGAAAAATAGAAAGTAGAATAAAAAATAATTTGCATTTATAAATAAAATATGCATAATACAATTATAAAAATGTGTTTTATGTACAATTTTGCCTCACCCTATGGGACACTCTTTCTATGTGGAGTCGCTCATTGAAAAAAAAAAAAATAAATAAAATTAAATATATATGTTCGGGTTGACTTCGAAGTGTCACACTGCTGTTAATTTTACATATTGCGTCTAATTAGGACACGTTTGTTGTAATTTTGAAGAGCACAGCACTGTATTTATTTACAAATCTGGGTCACATTAAAAGCCCTTTGCCAGATGAAATCATAAACTTGCTGAATCCAAATTAAAGGAAAACTCAACCTCAGCACTATTTCTCTATCCTGTTTTCTCACACTCCTGTATCTGTAAGAGGGAGTCTCCTCATAGGTTTGTTAGCTAGGGAGTAACCTGTGGGCTGTGATCGCTCACCACAAGGTTCATTTGTGTCAGAGGCTGAAAGCTCGAGCTGACGAAGCCTTTGATGGGTGTTCATGAGGAAAGGCTGGTCCCTCTGCAACTCATCTGTCATGGCCACTATTAACACTTCATCTCTGTCCACTGCCCTCGTTCTTTCACTCCCTCATTCGATCTTTCCCTCAACTGAGCTGTTTCCTCAGGAAAGGAGGGTTTTTTCCCCTCATTTTTTTTTTTTTTTTTGTTCCTGGCACATGTTAATGAGGCTATATGAGGCTCAGGACTGTTCTTGGATTTCACCTTTCCAGACAGAACCAATACTGGCCAGACCAGTCTCTTTCAAAACGCCACAGATTGAAAAACACTTCTGAAATGCATTAATATTTCTTTCTCGCTCATTCGAAAGTTCAAAAGTTCCGAGTCACTATGATTTTTTAAAACGGGACATCAGATGCAAAATTCACTTTTGCATGATGTTTGCATATAAATGTGTTTGCATGGCGTTTGCATGTAAACCCATTCACTCCTTTCTTTTTTATCGACATCAGAGCAGCTGAGGACGCAGTGGATTCGTTTTGGTTTTGATGGTAATGCGCAACCGAATAAACAAAAAAAGGAAGAGAGGGGTGGGGTCAGCAGAGCTCATTAGCATTTAAAGAGGCATGCACCGAAACATGTCGCTGTGAACGGAGCCGTTTTTGACAAGGTAAAAAGGTGTTGTTTTAAACTACCATTGAGGAACGTATGTTGCAGGCATTTCATTAAGTCCCTAAAGAATCAAACCAACTTGTGAAAAATGGGCATCTGATGTTCTCTTTAAAAAGAAATTGATACTTTTATTCAGTAGGGATGCATTAATGTGATTAAAAGTGACAGTGTTTAGGCGTTTAGAATATTACAAAAGATTTTCTGATATTTTAAACCTATTCATCAAAGAATTCTTAAAAAAAAAAAAAAAATCTGAAAATTATTTTTTCCATTAGTAAAACTGCTAAAAATATCACTTTGCATCACAGAAAAAAAAAAAAAAAAAAACTTTTTTAAAGAAGCCTCTCACCAAGCCTGTATTTATTTGATCCAAAGTACAGAAAAAAACAGTAAAATTTTGAAATATTTTCACTATCTAAAATAACTCTTTTCTATATGAATATATTTTAAAATGTAATTTATTCCTCAAATTTCAAAGCTGAATTTTTAGCATCATTACTCCAATCACAGAAATCATTTGAATATTCTGATTTGCTGCTCAAAAAACATTTATTATTATTTTTTTTTTTATTATTATTATTATTTTTTTTTTTATCTTAAAAACAGCTGAGTGTAACTTTTCCAAGTTTCTTTGATAAATAGAAAGCTCAGAAGAACAGTATTTATCCGAAACAGAAATGTTTTGTAAAATTATAAATGCCTTTATTATCACTTTTGATCAATTTAAAGAATCCTTGCTAAATAAAAGTATTATTATCTATCGTTTCTTTAACTGATCTTTGGATCTTTCTATTCAAAGAATCCTGAAAACAATGTACTGCATGTTAGAATGATTAGAAGGATCATGTGACACTGAAGACTGGAGTAATGATGCTGAAAATGTAGCTTTGATCACAGGAATAAATTACATTTTAAAATTTATTCAAATAGAAAGCAGTTATTATAAATAGTAAAAATATTTCACAATATTACTGCTTTTGCTGTATTTTGGATCAAATAAATGCAGGCGAGAGAGAGAGAGAGAGAGAGAGAGAGAGAGAGAGAAAAAAAACAACAACATTAAAAATCTTACCGTTCAAAAACTTTTGACTGGTAGTGTATATAAAACAATATTACACTTTTTTTTTTTTTTTTGTCAAATAAAAACAGCATTGGTGAGGATAATAGACTTGTAAAAACATTAAATAAACCCTGAACGTTTCACTGTAAATCTAAAATATTATGTTTAATTGTCCTTTGCCTTTTTCGACTGTTTTGCAGTTGGCCCTAATTATTTCGTGCTCTATTCTCAAGGTTGCAACCTTCCACCTAATACTTCATTTGTGAAGTCGAGGTTGTGAACTTTTTGTATACAGTCTTTGAATGGTGTCGGAGATAAATCAGACATCATTCAGAGTAATACGAGCGTTAAACGGAGCAATTACAAGACAGAAGAACAAGATACCTCCAGGATAACATGGCCTACCAGACCTGTAAAACTAGAACAAAATCTGATCATAACGTCATCCTCCGCTCCGCTAGGCTTAAATGTAATTACCTGTCATCAAATGCCAAACTCTGCTGAGTCTCGCTTAATCTCTCTCTAATACTCGCAAACGTTGCTCTAGTTTTTGATGGAAAGGCTGAGATGATGCATTTTGAGCTTTTTGACTGCAATTTTAAAAAGGAAGCAAGTTGTGGCTTGAAAAGCGTGTGTGCGAATGCAAAGCTTGCAAGATTGAGTAACAACGCAAGGCAGCAAGTGCATGCATCAGTCCACTTTTCTTATCAGATCAATATGCGTTAGATTACACCTTGGTTTTGCATCATAAACAGCTTATCGCTTGCTTATTATCATTGTATCTTAGCGTTTAGCTGTCAAACTTGGCTGCGTTCCATTTGACGTACAAATCATGCGTCAGACACACTAATGAGAAAGACTTTGTGCCCATGGACAAAAAGTGTCGTGCCACGGTCACCGGTGGCCTGATATCAAAGCTATCAGCAAAGCCATCAGTTTATCTACACTTAAGTAGTAAGGTAGAGGAGTTAGTTTTTTAAATTCGTTGACACTTGATGAGCTACATTGTTCCTGAGAAAACATCTGAAATTAGAGGGATTGTTCACCCAGAAATGAAAATTGTCATTAATTACTCACCCTCATGCCTTTCCAAACCCGTAAGACCTTTGTTCATCTTTGAAACACAAATTAAGATATTTTTTCTGACTCGCCATAGACAGCAATGCAACTATCACGTTCAAGGCCCAGAAAGGCAGTAATGACATTGTTAAAAAAGTCCATGTGACATCAATGGTTCCACCATAATGTTATGAAGCTACAAGAATACTTTGTGTGCAAAGAAAACAAATATAACAACTTTATTCAACCATTTCTTCTTTTCCGTGTCAGTCAGTCAGGGTCAGAAAGCTCTTGGATTTCATCAAAAATATCTTAATTTGTGTTCCGAAAATGAACGAAGGTCTTACGGGTTTGGAAAGTTATGAGGGTGAGTAATCATTTTTGGGTGAACTAGCCTTTTATATATATTTTGTTCTATCACAGGCCAAAGTGCTGAACACGCAGTCTTCAAAACCATGCCTGTGCTGTCTTGCAGCTACTGGTCTTTCAGGAAATGCAAAATGTCTCTGTTACGTATGTTACCCTCGTTCGCTGAAGGAGGGAATGGAGACATCACATCGGTATGACCGACTAATTGAGATCCCAATTAGTCGGTCATACCAACGTGATGTTGAGAGTGGCCGACTGAAAGGGAACGCCTCAGTTATGCATGTAACCCTCGTTCTCTGAAGGACGGAATGGAGACTTCTCGTTAATATGACCGACTAATTGGGATCTCAATTAATCGGTCATACCGACATGACGTAGAGAGTGACCGACTGAAACGGAACTAGGTTTTTCCAACTCTCCAGTACATCTGCTGAATTAATCCTTCATTCTGCATATTCACACACACACACACACACGTTGTGTTTACATGTTTTATGGGGACATTCCATAGGCGTAATGGTTTTTGACTGTGCACACTTTTACTTTCTCAAAAAAACTCATTCTGCATGATTTATAAGCCTGTTTCCTTATGGGGACCTCACAAATGTCCCCACAAGGTCAAAATTTACTGGTATTACTATCCTTGTGGGGACATTTGGTCCCCATAACGTGATAAATACCAGGTGCACACACACACACACACACACACACACACACACACACACACGTACATGCAGACACGAGTCAAAAGTACACTCAGCTACCGTTGGCCTGATTCCTGCCCCTGCAGTACAGGGAGTACGGCTCACGGAAGAAACAACAATATCTGGCGCCCATCATTCCTGCTTTAGTTTGTTGGACATGATGCTAACAGTAGGCGAAACGTGCCTCTAAGCGCTCCCAGCTGACTACTGTTTACAAGGCAGGAAATGGGAGATATGGGGTGAAATGAATGGAAAAATGGCCCTGTGGCCTCCTGCTGACATAGTCAATGCTAATGACCATTATGATCATGCCAGCGTGGAATTCACACTCCGGGCTTTGTTGCTCTTGGGCTGGACAAACACCTTTCTAAAAAAGCTGATTAACTCTCAAATTCATTTGAAAGCATCTTAAATTATAACATAAGTGTGCATGAACTAGTATGCATGTGAGTGTGCATGTTAAGTTCAATTCTGTGGGTGCTGGGACTGCTTGGTTGGATTGGCACTTTGCCTGAGCGCTGGTCGCTGTTTGCTGCTGATGGCTGCAGTTTTCCCAGTGCTCTTTGTTTTCTTTAGCACTGTGTCACTCGCTGTGAAAACAACACTAAAATGGCCCACTTTAATTACTCTTCATTTCCTCTGCTGCCCCACAAAACACGATTATGCCAATTTATGAGCACGCATACAAAAACTGGTACACATGTGAGGACCTCCAAATAGACTTTCCATATAGGAAAGAAAAATCACAAAGCAGCTATCAATTGTTTCTTCTAGACTGACTACATGGAAATCATTGCTTTTTAGATTTTCCTTTTGACTAAAAAAAATAAAATAAAAATCAAATATGTCTCTAACATTTCTCATCAAATTTGTCCCAAATCAAATTACCTGGATAATTTTTTTATTTATTTATTTATTTATTTATTTTTATTCCAATTAGCCTGGTTTTAATTCTCTTAAAGAATTTTGGGAGAACTATCTTGGACACAGCCAATCCGTAACTCTCCTGAGCTATGAAAGAAAAACTTCTGAGCAGTAAAATTGTTCCTGTGGGCTTGGTTTCTTCTTAAATTAAACAAGTTATAACAACACCATCACCCAAACCATAAACCAGAGGTCACCAATTAGCAAACTGAGGTCTAGATCTAGACCCAAGATTGGTTTCATTCATAAATTAATGTAATTATACATTTTTACCATATTTGCCACAAAGATGTTTGGCTGTTTTTACACTGCAAAGTCAACACAAAAGCTGTATCTGTAGTTATATCATATATTATACTGGTAACACTAATGATTAATAATAATTTTATATCAATTTTAATAATTATAAAATCAATAAACATTGTAAAATCAACAACCACAATAATTAAATTAACGTAAATTAAGATAAAATATATAATAATAATAATAATAATAATAATAATAATAATAATAATAATAATAATAATAATAATAAACAACAACAACAAAGTATTAAATATCAACAACAAGTCATCAGCATTAATTCACATTATTATTATTATTATTATTATTAGAAATTACAACTGAATATTAAATAAGCCATCATCATTAAATGAACATTAAAATTAAGACCAAATATTTATTAATAATTAGCAGTAGTAGTAGTAGTAGTAGTAGTAGTAGTAGTAGTAGTAGTAATAATAGTAATAATAATAATAATAATAATAATAATAATAATAATAATAATAATAATATATAAAACAACAACAAAAAGTCATCATTAAATGAACATTAAAATTAAGGCCAAATATTTATTGCATTTACAACAACAACAACAACAACAACAATAACAATAACAATAACAATAATAATAACAATAATAATAATAATAATAAATCATCATCATCAAATGAACATTAAAATTAAGACCAAATATTTATTATTATTATTATTATTATTATTATTATTATTTAATAGTTAATTAATTCATGTTGATAACTTGTTGTTGATATTTAATACTTTATTATTGCTGTTATAACAACAAACGTCATCATTCAAAGGAAGACCAAATATTTAATAATAATAATAATAATAATAATAATAATAATAATAATAATAATAATAATAATAATAATAATAATAATAATAATAATAATCATCATCATCATCATCACCAACAATTATTATTATTGTGTTGGAGCAATTTTTATTATTGCTATTATTAAAATGATTAATAATGAATAATAATTAAATGTAATAATTTATATTAATTATAATAACCTGTTAAAATTATTATTATTATTATTATTATTATTATTATTATTATTATTATTATTATTATTATTGATGATGATGATGATGAATACTACTACTACTAATAATAGTCATTATTATTATTATTATTATTATTATTATTATTATTATTATTATTATTAAGACTTATTATTAATTATTCAAATTATTTTAAAAAAATAATTGTAATAATGATTCATAATTCATTTTAATTAATTGTATTAACCTGTTAAAATTATTACTACTACTACTACTACTACTATTATTATTATTATTATTATTTAATAATTAAACTACCAATAAAACCTAATGTTAAATAGTTAAAATAATTAAAACAACATTCATCATTACATCAACATTCAAATGAAGGCCTGATTTTGCATATTAAATTAATCCAAATCAAACTCCGATTCTGACTAAATTCAGAACATACGTGTCTATCTGCACATCGAACGCTAAGTCCACACTGAACGAGATGGTGACAGCACTGGGCGAATCAGGCTGAAGTCTGTAATGCTTCTACCAGACATTTTTTAAATTGTCAGTGAGGCCAGCCGCAGATGGTTTGGGCTTACGGGCAGACATTAAAGAGTCGTTTTTTTTCTCTTAGGGAATGCTCGGTTTTCCGTCTGTTGGCCCGCTGCTTGGTACAGGCACAGACGTGTGTAATGAGGCTCCGTGCGCTGGCACATCACACATGCTGACCGGCTCACTCCTTTAACAGCGGCCATCACGCTCCCTTGCCTTTCGTTTTTTCCGAGAAGCGGTTAACCCCAGTCACTTGGCCCCGAAGTCTCTCTTCCTTTGAGCAGCTTGGATGTAAACCCTCGAGGCCTCACGTGCACTTTCCTTAGCAAAAGTGCTTTATTGCTGCAACATTTCTAAACGCCCATGTTAGTTGCTCATGCAAACACTCAGCTTACCACATCATAAAAGCAGCCTGTGTTTTGTTTCATACAGATGGAACACAAAAACAGCGAGAAATCTGATTGTAAAATAGGTCAGTGATAGGATAATGAAATGAAATGAGTCAAATAAACAACGATGACCTAAAAAGCAACCATTTTGTTCTTCCAAACAGGACTAAATCCTACAGCCTGCACCACTAGACTGATTAGCATTTACCGGTTTTCCTTCCTAAAGTCATTCTCACTTGCTGTATACACAAAAGAGCTGAGGAATAAAGTCCGACTGACTCTGAGAAAACTTTATGACAGGCCTGCGGTCTGTGCTGATTTTTGTTTATGGGACCAAAGACCGTCTGGCAGTCAGAATTGAAAACTGATGTCACAGTGAAAGGCTTCTTTGTCTGAAAGCTGCCGACGCAGGATCCCGGACACAGAGTTTGGTCTGAGAGCATGCGTGTGTGACGCAACAGCTGAAATTGAATGTCTAGCCACAGCAGATGTCAGGAGCAAAGCAAAGGCAGGCCGGCTATAAATCAAACAAATTAGAGTCTACTTATACTCGGTCCGGCCTCTGCCTCTGCCTCCTCGCCACGCCAGAAGCAATGCAGATGTTTTCTTTTTTTTGATTGTTAATAGGTCTCATTACCCTTTATACTATAATGAAAGGATAAAAAACTACAAGTTGCCAACTTGCTTATGAACACATAAGTATTGTTTTTGCGCCAGTAATGTTACATTACACAATTAAATATAATCAGCCAGTGAAATACGAACTAACATGCACTAGGTTCATTTATCACAATCATTATGATCATGTCTCGATCTGGTCGTAGCAACAGGTTGTTGCTTATTGCCGCATTTTCAACATCTTATAGGCTATACAGAAAGTGTATCAATAGTTCAACAGTCAGTCATGTAATAAGGTCACTCCCTTCTCAAGAGCTTTTAAAGTCAAAATCCAGATCTTCTGCTATTGCAGAAAAACTAGTTGCAGGCCAATGCATGCTGGTTACAGACTACCACAAGTGAATCAAAAGGCACTGATGGGAGAAAAGATAAAAGAATGAAAATGCTCTTAAGGGATCTTGGAGTACCCTCAAAAATATTTAATATTCAGCCTTAATGAGAAGAAAATGAGGTGAGAAGAACACACTGGCTCATTGAAATGAACATTACCAACTAAGCAATTATAAACTAACAAACGAAAGAGTTTACCTGTTTCACAATGCGTTAATCCTACAATACTTACATACAGTTTATATTTCAATACATATGTGACCCTGGACCACAAAACCAGTCATAAGGATTTCAATTTCGAATTTCATCTGAAAACTGAATAAATAAGCTTTGCATTGATGTATGGTTTGTTAGGATAGAATTTGAAAATCTGGAATCTGAGGGTGCAAATAAATAAATAAATAAATAAATAAAAGAATATTGAGAAAATCGCCTTTAAAGTTGTCCAAATTAAGTTCTTAGCAATGCATATTACTAATCAAAAATTAAGTTTTGATATATTTATGGTAGGAAATTTACAAATTAATCTTCACAAAACATGATTTTTACTTAATACTCTAATGATTTTTGGCATAGATGAAAAATCTATAATTTTGACACATACAATGTATTGTTGGCTATTGCTACGAACATACCCGTGCTACTTAAAACTGGTTTTGTGGTTCAGGGTCAAATTTATAGTATTTCCCTAAAAACAGCATGTTTCACTCTCTTTATCTGGATGACGTGCATAAAACAGGAAACAGAAAGAGATAAATAGAATGGAGGTGGCGACAGTTGGAATAAATCAACCAGAATACATTACACACGTACTTGGAAAGATGTCTTGCGGATACTTCAAGACAATGAAACAAAGCACAATGAACCCTGGGCCTGTGGCGAATAAACAGTGTCTGAATTGATTTATCATCTCTCAACAGTCATTTTGTAAAGTAAATAAATAAATAAATAAATAGATTCACTATAAACGAAACACGTGTTCTTATATGCTTATATGAATGTTCTTATATGAATTAAAATTTCCTGATAATTTACTCACCTCCATGTCATCCAAGATGTTCAAGTATTTCTTCAGTCAAAAAGAAATTAAGGTTTTTGAGGAAAACATGTCAGGATTTTTCTCCGTATAGTGGAGAAACCACAAATGCTCATCTTGCACTAGCAATACATGAGTTTTTAAGAAGCGAGCGTCCAAAGAACAGCAAACAGCCCTTACAAAAAAAAAAAAATAATAAAATAAAATAGGAAAGCAACAGACAGTTTTTAAGTTGGAGGAAGTTTTTCGCCCTACCTTTTTGAACCAGAGTACACAGATGAAGAACTAACCGACTGTGACCTTTCCAACATGACTATGTAATGCGAGAAGTCCTGACGATCGTTTATTATTAAAATTATAAATGTATTTTTCTTACAAAATGACCGGTTGTTTCGCAGCTCGGCTGGGATCGTGTAGAGCCCTTTGAAGCTGCACTGAAACTACAATTTGTACCTTCAACCTGTTGATTTTCATTGAAGTCCACTATATGGAGAAAAATCCTGGAATGTTCTCCTCAAAAACCCTAATTTATTTTCCAATGAAGAACGGAAGACATGAACATCCTGGATGACGGGGGTTTGAGTAAATTCTCCAATGTGGAGACTGTGTTAGGACAACATTTTAGAGCATACACCAGTGTCTCAAAAGCCCTTTTGTTGATCCTTTGTGTGTTGGATAAAATAGAATAATATTTTTACAGAGTGGCTGGCTCTCAACAATGAGCTCGACAGTCTGCATGACTTGTACCAATCTAATTACTCGCTATGAACTGAATTATTTCAACCAAAACAACATCTGCTCAGCTCATTGTAAAGTATCAGGTGAAACACCCCTCCAACAGTAGACTGTACTAAATCTGCAACTGACTGACACCAAGTATGTTAATCACACAAAGAGAGAGGCTGAGAGAGCCTGGATGCACTTAGACATGTTTGATTAAAGGCCCATTATCTAGGTCTGACCTGAAATGTAGGCAGTTTGAAGAAGTGGAAACAGGGGGTTGCATAAGACGACCAACAGAGATGAAGTCAATGGGAAAACAACGTGGCAGTGTCATCAGCGGTGAAATCTGAGATTGGAGCGTCAAAAACGATCACTATCTTAAAGAACAGAGAACAATGATGAATGGGAAACGAGATTTATTGGCTTCGCTTATAAAGCCTTACATTACATACATAACGCAGTACTTCACTGATGGTAACAGACTGTAAAGGCATTAGGAGCCAGGTTAAAAGATTGTTTCCTGGAGATTAGACCTAGTCTAGACTGCTGCTGTTTTTTGGGTCCCGGCACGAGTTTTGTGCTTTTAAAACCCCACTTCAAGATAAGTTTAATTGTCAAAAGCACACTGAGACTCCTGCATTCTGTTTTGATGGAAAATACAGTTCATTTCAAAGAATCAGTTCATTCAGGCAGTACATAAAAGAAAAAAAAAAAAAAAAAAAAAAAAAAAAAAAAAAAAAAAAAAAGAGCATTCATCTTGAGCCTTCAGGTTAAGCTATAATCTAGACATAACGATCAGAGGTCAATGCAGAAAGTGCCATGTTTGCACCTTGAAACCTGCTGCTGAAATGGCCGCACACCTGACTGCTTCATTCACAGCTTAACCTCTGACCTCTGCTTACCGTTTCTGAACGCATAAAAAGTCACACCTGCCCTCGTTTCAAGGGCATTCGCCCACCCGCATAAGCTCACACACTCAAAACTATCTCTGTCATCAGTATCGTGTCAGTGAGTGAGCGTGTAAAGAATTAAGGTGAAACCAGAAAAAAAAAAAAATAAAAAAAACACTATGAATGCTCAGACATTCAATAGCAATATGTCAGGAATACATAACAGCCTCTGTTAAAAATAAATAAATAAATAAATTAATAAATAAATAAATTCACCTGAAACGTCCCATCTAAACCTGAGATTTAGCCGGGAACCCTCAGGCTAACAGGCTGGTGCTAAAACAGTATATTTAGGTCCAAGCAAACACTCATTTAACAGGATATCTACTTACAGTTGTCTGGTTTGCTGACATGCTCAATTGATGCAGGCAAAGTGCCTGCTATGGAAAACAGAGAATCCTCTTTTATAATCTCACACTTTGGATCCCGAGAATAGGATTCCTCTCACTAATATGACATTTATTTTCACAGAGGCAGCATATGTACATTTTCTTCCCGACCACAACGCAAGAGCCCAGACATTACGCAAGTATGGGCCTTGAAAGCAAAAGGAGCCATATTGTAAATCAGCCAATATGTCAGTCAGGTAGCTAGTCTGAAACATTCAGAGAGATAGCGAGCCAGCCGTGACGTCTTATTAGCTTATTAATTTGGAAAAGTTTATGTGGTGTGAGGGAACGTTCAGATTTCTGACCACTGTGTGCTTATAGGGATGGGTTTTGACACAAACTTCACTATTCGATATTGATTATTTTGGATATATATCAGGTATAGTACATGCGATTTTCTCAAGGAAGAAACGGTCTCTCAACTAATGCTGTAAAATATACATGAGAGTCAGCTGGTACTACATTACTATAATATTGAAGGTAAAATTAACTGATTTGTATACAATTTTTTTAATGACACCAAATTAAGTTTTTATAATATTAAAGTTACAATTGCACAATTATAATTCTACTCCAATTCCTACTCCAGTATGAACATTCAAATGTGTGTCATAAAAACCTGACAGATTAATTCAAAACAAATTAAACATTGAAGAACAGTAAAAATATAATGCATGCGTTATATGGTGCATATATTTAGCAAGATCATCCTCTCTAGAGTTAATTTTTCTAGCTGACTAACGAATTCATGCTCACTGAATATGTTTTTCTGAGGTGAATGTGACATTATGTGATGTTGTCTTTCTGCGGTTGAAACACTGAGCGATTACATGAGACAGCATAAGGATTTCGGTAAATTGTTCTCATTCTCTTAACATACAATCGTGCATTCATTCATGTTTATTTCGTTCTGCAAGGGTATCAAAGCGAAAGAGGCGATCAGTTTACGCAGTGTTGCCAAGTCCACGCTTTTCCCGTGGAATTGGGCTACTTTTAACACTGTTGCCGCGGGTTGAAGCGACCCCAATAACGTGATATTTAGCTCCTAATATGAGAATTTTACCAGGGGGACCCCGCTAAAAAACGTGTATTTTACCCCAGATTGCAATTTTTTTTTAACGGAGGACCTCCTCCAAAACGCGATTGGGGTAGTTTTGAGTAGCAGTTGGGCGGGTTTTATTCTGAAAATCTGGCAACCCCGAGTTTACGTGCGCTTTCCTCTGCCGCTTCTAATCTGAGGCAGTACAGAGATGTCACTCCAGATTAAACAGCGCCAAAACGGCATTTATTGTTTGAATACTCTAAACGAACAGAAACTGAAATCTGAAACTTTGTTTCATATCAAAAGTAACAAAGCACAAAGCTTATGTGACTTATTGGATGCCAGGTGCTGCAATGCTCCATTCACTAACTGAAAACAGGCTAAACTAATCGATTCTTGGGATTTCGTTTAGTAAAAGTGAGAATCGGATTAAAATAGAGATATCAATAATTTTAACCAGCCCTAGTGCGTACATTTGTTAAAAAAACTGTTATTTACACATGATTACTGCTCTGGCTAATAGGCTAACTAGCGTAACTATGCAATTCACCTCAAAAAGAGGTAGCGAAGCTTATCCAGCATGGTCTTTTTGATGATAATGGTTTACTAAAGTAGTTTATCTCACAGTTTAATTAGAGTTACACCACTTGAAGAGAAAACAACAAATTAGCATCTCATGCTAAATGCTAATGACTAGTATTGCTGCAATATAGATGGTTTGCAGTCATGTCACAATTTGGCCAGTTACCCAGATGAGCGGATGCTGTCGTTTACTCACATGTAAACAACAGCATGGATTGCATGGTTAATGTACTACTGAATACATTGTTCTGCTAATTTATGCTGTCTAAACTATGAAAAAAACATGTGGAAGCTGCTAAATCATATAGAGAAGAACTTAGTAAGGGGGAAAGGGGGCAATATTTTGACAAACTAAAGTTACCATGTGGTAAAATACGTATGAGCAGTAGTATTAATTAAGATATCAGCCTAATAGTTCACCTACCTGACCAGAAATGAAAAGAACAAACACGAATGTTGTCAAAATTTCTTGCTCTGGTAATCCTGGTTCAGTTTGGCCAACCACAAATTCCTCAGACAGTTTTTTGCACTCTTCTCCTTGATTTATAACTTTTGGCAGTCTGTAGTACTCCAAATGTTTTTCCTGGTCCGACTGATTAGTAGAGCCCAAAACTTGAAAATAATTGACCATTTTCAGCAACAATAATCAGCAAAATATGCAAGTTTCGTTCGGTACAGTGCCGCCAATATGGCCGATTGATGACACGTCGTAAAAACACTCTACAGTATTTACAGCTAATGACAGGAGTCATTTTAAAGTGAAGTCTTGCCCACATATTTGCACTTGAACAATAATAAAAATTGTGCTTAATCCTTCAATTTACAATCTCCATCATAAACTGCTTGGTTTTTATTAGGATCTTGTAAGGAGAGACTGTTTAACGTTAACTCTTTGAAGATTATATTCCAGAAGGGAATATACGTTCAAAGAGAGAAAAAAAAAGCCATGGTTTGATCGCACCACATGTCCGCCTTTACGAGAGGGTTTTGAATTGATCTCAGGGTGCATGAATGCTAATGCTAAAAGGGCTAACACATGGGGAAAACAGGTTTACAAGGGTCACGTCTCCGCGGTATGTTCTGGGTGACCTCTGGGGCATTGTGTGACTTCAGAAATTAAAAGAATGTGGGGTGGTGTCCTATAGCGTGACGGGATGGCTAGTAATGGACCCAGCAGCTGGCTAGTAATGGACCGCCCCTTCTTTTACGGTTGCTCGACAAGCTGCATGTTAATGCGTATCGATGATTTAAATCCAAATAATCATTTTTCAGCAATACAAACGTGCAGACAGCAGGCCAGGATTTCAATCAAACTGATATGGGATTTGCGAAATTGGTGCAAGGAGGAAGTAGGGTCATGTCTTGAGACAGAACAGATGCATAAAGCCTTAAAGTAGCAGGGAATATTGCACTAAAAGCCATGTCAAAGCCCACAGCGCAAACAAAAGCAAAGACAAATGATTCCATTAATGTGCATGAGCACTTAATATAAAAGCACACGGAGCAAACACGTGCCTCCTGACTCTAACAAACCTGGACAGCACTGACACGCTCTCATAAAGCAGCCAAAGGACACAAATGCTTTATTTGCCTGCCCACGGTGATTCACTCTACTAGTTAACGGTTTGATTTAGCCGACCTAAACCAAGCCACAGAAAGGTGGTGAGCTGTGAGGAGAAGAATGCATGTGATGAAATCTGGAATTACCATGTCTCAAAAAAATCAAGTGGCTTATGTGCAAAACACTAAAATACATGCACATAAACTCCGGCCTGGCACACTATAATACAGACCTATTAGCTCACATAAAAAGCTTGCTGAGGTCTAGACTGAGTGACATGGCCTTTCTCAGGTGGATTTGTTTTGTGCTAACTTGGCATCAAGATGCATTTTATAGTAGTCTTCAATCTCAGTGCTAATCTAGCTTTTAAACAACGCTGTGCCATGCACAGGGCACGACTTTGATTCATACTGATTTGGTTTATCATAAATCAAGTTGTTGGTGTGCACGTTTTAGGCGGGCACGCATACAGTTCAAATATAACACAAACATTGCAAGACAGAGAAAGCTATCTCTTTCTGTCTGTCTTTTTAAATCATGAACAGTTTCTTGGGAATACCAACACGTGTGTTTATTTTCACATTATTTGTTTAAGAATAAAATATATCCACAACAGCATAAAACTTTATAGGGTGGTGTATGGGAGTCTGTTAATATTTACCTTGAGCTGACGTGGTCATGCTGAACTTCATCAGATGGAGCATACTGAAGGAGCAACAAACAGCTTTCAGCAAGTCTACAAAATGTCATTTCTCATCAACACAACACCTGATTGAAATCAGCATGACACTGCTAATCAGCAGGCCTACAGACCTGAATTTAGAATAACATACTAGCATAGACTAGCATATCACTCATATTGTAAAAATAGTAACGTTATGCAACATTTCAAACAGCAACTTTTTTCATTGTTGTCACATAACCTCATTGTGATACTTTTGGAGTTTTAGAAAGAAATCTCTTATGCTTTTCTGATGAAAAATACAGCAAAATCAGTAATATTGTGAAATTACGATAAAATTTAAATTAGCTTGAATTTTAGATTGAAATTTAAAATAGATGTTTTCTTTTTAAATATATTTTACAATGCAATTTATTTGTGATGCAAAGCTCAATTTTCAGCATCATTACACCAGTCTTCAATGACACATGATCCTTCAGAAATCATTCTAATAAGCTGATTTAAT
This sequence comes from Cirrhinus mrigala, assembly GCA_036247105.1. Lineage (NCBI taxonomy): Eukaryota > Metazoa > Chordata > Actinopteri > Cypriniformes > Cyprinidae > Cirrhinus > Cirrhinus mrigala. The sequence goes on from CM070010.1 coordinate 29,996,315, forward strand.
GTTTAATAGACAGTTGTGTCTGTGAAAACCTTAGTTTATGGATTTTTCATGTATAGAAAATTCAAAAGAACAGCATTTATTAGTGTTTATAAGACGTTGATGTAAAAGTCTTTACTGTCACTTTTCATTAAAGGGATAGTTCACCCCAAAATTTTAATTCTGTCATTAATTACTCACCCTTATGTCGTTCCAAATTCGTAAGTCCTTCGTTCATCTTTGAAACCCAAATTAAGACATTTTTGATGAAATCCAAGAGCTTTCTGACCCTGCATAGACAGCAATGCAACTGACACGTTCAAGGCCCGGAAAGGTATAAGAACATTGATAAAATAGTACATGTGACATCAGTGGTTCAACTGCACTGAAGATTGACACGGAAGAGAAGAAATTGTTGAATCAAGTCATTATTTTTGCTTTCTTAAATAAAATAAAGTACAATAAAAATAAGCCAAAAAATAATAAATGACGTTACTGTCACGTTTGACCATTGTAATGTGTCCTTGCTAATTAAATGTTATTTTCTTATAAAACAAATTAATAAAAGAAAAAAAATTAAATTAAATAAAAATAAATGTCCTTACTGTCACTTTTTGATCATTGTAATGTGTCCTTGCTGAATGAAAGTGTTAATTTCTTAAATAATATAAAATAAAGTAATAAAAATAATGAAAATAATAAAATAAGATAAAAAATAATAAATGTTGTTACTGTCACTTTTGACCATTGTAATGTGTCCTTGCTGAATTAAAGTGTTAATTTCTTAAATAAAATAAAATAAAATAAAAAAATAATAAATGTCCTTACTGTCACTTTTTGATCATTGTAATGTGTCCTTTGCTGAATAAAAGTGTTAATTTCTTTAAAAAATTAAATAAAGTTAAAAAAAATATTATAATAATAAAATAAAAAATGAGATAAAAATAATAAATGTCATTACTGTCACTTTTGATCATTGTAATGTGTCCTTGCTGAATAAAAGTGTTAATTTTTCTAAAAAATAATAAAATAAAATAAAATATAAGATAAGATAAAAAAAAAAAATAAATAACTGTCCTTGCTGTCACTTTTGATCACTGTTGAATAAAAGTGATCATTTTTGTAAATTCTCATAGCTTCATAAAATTAAGGTTGAACCACTGATGTCATACGTGACCCTGGACCACAAAACCAGTCATAAGGGTCCATTTTGATTTATATCATTTGAAAGCTGAATAAATAAGCTTTCTGTTGATGTATATTAGAATGAGACAATATTTGGCCGAGATACAACTATTTGAAAATCTGGAATCTGAGGGTGCAAAAATCTAAATATTGAGAAAATCACCTTTAAATTTGTCCAAAAGAAGTTCATAATGCATATTACTAATTGAAAATTAAGTTTTGATATATTACAAAAATTGATAATTTTGACCTATACAATGTATTTTTGGTTATTGTTACAAATATACCTGTGCTACTTAAGACTGATTTTGTGGGTCACATATGGACCATTTAACCCTTTAACTGTCACTCCCATTTTTGAACACAGACATAAAAATGCACTATCCAGACTTATATTTTTATAATTCATGAATGAAAACATTTTGTAATATGATTTTGATGTACATTTTCCGTGGTAATGCAATGTCTGATTTTAAAATGCCTTTCAAAGGATGAATTTTTTAAGTTTTGAACTGATATATAATTTCTTATGGTTTCTAAAGCGTGAAAATGAAAAAGGAAACGAAGAAAATCTTCGAACTCATGTTATGATGTAGATTTTTTAAGTTGCACTCTTGACATATATTAATCTATTACTTTTTCTACATAATTTGTAACACAAAAATCAGGTAAAATATCTATTTAGGAGTCTCACACCTTTCCAACGATATATAGTTTGACATGATTAGATTAGGATTTATTTGTAATATGGTGAAGTAAACTTAGGCATCCCACAGGGTGGACGGTGACAGTTAAAGGGTTAAACAATGTCCCGACTACCTTTCTGGGACTTAAACGTGTAGAAACATTAGTATATTATTACAATCTTCTAAAATGACGGCTTAGTGTCACCTTTTCAACTAGTAGCAGATTTACATCACATTACATTCAAATCACACCATGCAGAACATACGCAAGTTAAACAAACCAATAAAAGTATCTGTGTCACCTGTTTTGTAACAGGTAACAAAAAAGTGTTGTATAACACTTCAGCTCATTCAAAGTCTCCAGACCTCCCAAATAGCTCTGCTTCATCCTCCTGACAAACACAAACAGGGGTGAACTTGAAAAGCCAGATTCAGAGGGCAGATGGCTTGAGGCTAGAGCGGTAGAATGCAATCTTAAACCTCAAAACCACTCAACCTGCTGACACACCTTGTCATTACAGACGAGGCCAAACGGCTAATTGTCGGTTTGAAGGAGCGAAAAGAAGCTACCTGGAGCACATACTGTTCTTGTTTTGGTTTTCGGCTTGTGATTCACAATCAAATGTTCACAGTGGCAAAGCCTGTGTAGTATATGACCTCCAAACTTATTATACAACTAAATAGCTTTGCTCTACAGTGGCACCAGAGCGCTAATATAGTCCGCTATCATTCCTCAGCCATCATGCAAAAATTTGCCTTCGTGCACCCAAATGACTGCATATGGTTAGCAAGCCTGAATCCTTGTTTGCATTTTAATGTGTGCTAATTTACCTTGCGTGCATGGAGAACAAAATGTAAAACATGTAAGTGGTGAGGCATGCCTTTGTAGCGTTGCCTTTTCATGCCTCAAGGAAAGAAATCCCCCAAAATGTGCTGACTACAAAGCAAGCTTGTAATTGAGGGTTGATCCAAAAATGATAGACTGAGATTTGAGCCACAGAGTAAACAAGAGCACAGACAAAAGGCATCAAGTCATAAACAACTGGGCTGTAACACATTGTACGCTATGGCAAATAATATTATAATAAAGTCAATTTAATTTAGGTCGAATAAGAATGTGTAGTCAGGTGAGTGGTGCCCTCAAATTGTTTTAACCAGTTTAATTCATTTTCAGGGAAAGATCAAAAGAGAAATCATGTGCATGGGTCTGTGTGAGGACTTTGTTTTCAATGTGATATGCGCCGTGACCCACGAAGACATGAGGAAACGCTAAATCAGATTTACGTTATGGAGCCACAGGGTTTTTCTTCAAAAGACATCATAACCACATCATAACCAACAAAGTGTGTGATGTCAAAACGTAACCGTAACAGAAAAAGAAGTATATGTATTATATGGGGTGTTAAATGGGATGTAAATAAATAAAAAATAAAATAAAAAGCGGATGTTTACATCAACATATTGTTCATTTCAAACTGTGAATCGACATACAATCCATAAAACAAGCCATGCAAATGCCATCGAAATGAATGGTAATGTTTTGAAATAAAATAAAATAAATATAAATATAAAATGGAAATTAATTAGTGGCTTTAGGAAACAATATTTTGTTCATTTTCAAATTGTGAATCACTGACATACAATTTATAAAACCAGCCATGCAACTGCTAATTAAATTAATGGAAAAATAAATAAATAAATAAATAAGTGGATGTAGAAGCCAATATATTGTTCATTTAAAAATACAAATCACTGACATACAATCCATAAAACCAGCCACGCAAATGCCATCGAAATGGATGGGAATGCTTTGAAATAAAATAAAATAAATATAAATATAAAATGGAAATGAATTAGTGGCTTTATCAAACAATATTTTGTTAATTTTCAAATTGTGAATCACTGACATACAATTTATAAAACCAGCCACACTACTGCTAATAAAATTAATGGAAATAAAATAAAATAAAATAATAAGTGGATGTAGAAGCCAGTATGTTGTTCATTTAAAAATACGAATCACTGACATACAATCCATAAAACCAGCCATGAAATTGGCATTAAAAAGAAAGGGAATGCTTTTGAATACAATAAAATAAAATAAAATAAAATAAATAAAAATTGAAATTAATTAGTGGCTTTAGGAGACAATATGTTGTTAATTTTAAATTGTGAATCACTGACATACATTACATAAAACCAGCCACGCAAATGCCATCGAAATGAATGGGAATGTTTTGAAATAAAAAAAAATATATATATATATATAAATATAAAATGGATATTAATTAGTGGCTTTAGGAAACAACATTTTGTTAATTTTCAAATTGTGAATCACTGACATACAATTTATAAAACCAGCCACACAACTGCTAATAAAATTAGTAGAAATAAAATAAAATACAATAATAAGAGGATGTAGAAGCCAATATGTTGTTCATTTAAAAATATGAATTACTGACATACAATCCATAAAACCAGCCATGCAATTGCCATTAAAATAAAAAATGGAATGCTTATGAATAAATAAAATAAAATAAAATAAAATAAAAATTGAAATTAATTAGTGGCTTTAGGAGTCAATATATTGTTAATTTTAAATTGTGAATCATTGACATACAATCCATAAAACCAGCCAGGCAACTGCAATTAAAAAGAAAAAAAATGATTATGAATAAAATAAAATAAAATAAAATAAAATAAAATAAATTATTAGTGGCTTTAGGAGACAATACATTGTTCATTTAAAATTGTGAATCACTGACAATCCATAAAACCAGCCACACAACTGTCCATAAAAACAAAGGAAATGCTTATGAAAAATAAATAAATAGGAAATTAATTAGTGGCTTTAGGAGACAATATGTTGTTCATTTAAAAATGTGAATCACTGACATACTTTCCATAAAACCAGAAAAGCAACTGCCATTAAAAAGAAAGGGAATGCTTATGAAAAATAAAATAAAATAAAATAAAATAAAATAAAATAAAATAAAATAAAATAAAATAAATTAATGGCTTTAGAAGACAATATATTGTTCATTTAAAATTGTGAATCACTGACAATCCATAAAACCAGCTACACAACTGTTGATAAAAAGAAAGGGAATTCCTCTGAAAATAAATAAATAAATAAATAAATAAATAAATAAATAAATAAATAAATAAATAAATAAATAAATAAATAAATAAAAATACTTTAAATACTTAAAAATACATTTATATTCAGAGAACAGAAATTACTGCTGGAAAAACTGAAGTGCATTTAGACAATCAAACTCATGTATTGACAGAAAGGAGATAAATGGAAAGTTGCTGAGGTCAGTATATGGTGTGTTGCTTGAATATCCAATAGAGGGAGTCCCTTTAGAAAAAAAAAAAAAAAAAACCAGCACACGCACAGATGGTATGATCATTTAGGGGAGAAGGGGAAACAAAGACAGATGACGTGTATGTGTGTGTAGTCTATCCGACACTGCTTCAGCTCTCAGCTGGACAGAAACACATTTTTCTGACTAGACTTCTACAAAGACGTTTTGATTGAGTCTTGTCTGTTGTCTCAGCCCTAGAACGTTCCATAGACAGTACATAAAAACAGATGAATAGCCTACTGGCTAAAGATTTTAGATAGGGGATGAGACAAACTCTAGGGCGAAGCACTTAACCCAGCATTGCTGCAGGGGGCCTGCGTCTGCAATTACTGACTTGCAAGTCACATTTTGTTAAATGACAAGCAGCCAAGATGAAAAGATTCAGGTGACCTTTTCTATCCTGTAGCCTTTTGTCCTTCCACAAATTAGCCTGCCATGTAATTTACTCCCATTTGTGGCAGAAAAAAATCTGCAACTAGGTTTTTACAGTTGATAGAAATACAGTTAGAATAATAAGCAACAAAACTAGGTCACGTAAACATTTCTTGGGCGCAACATGGTGCATCACAACTAGAACTTGGTCTTAACTGAAACTTCAGTGTGTGTGGAGTGTGCAGTTTTTGAGCTGAGCTTGGCTTTCATGGCTGCGCTTCATACACACACATCTGTTTCTCATTGAGCCGGAATTCCTGAGTGGATCTGAGGTGATTTGTGCCTGGGAGCCTCTAAAGACAAGAAGCGGACCATCTCACAACCAGAATCTGCTTCCTCTGCTTTTCCTGCTACTTTGGGTCACAATCTTTTTCTTTATTTGAAACCTTCCAAAGCTGTTTCTCTGATGGCAGACCTTTGTTCCAGCACAAAAGCTGTTTGATTGCGTAATCAGGTGTTCTGTTTTTCTTGCAAGACAGGGCTGAATGTCAACATGCAGTAGCACAACAGCAACAAGCTGAAGAAATAATAATTATGACGAGCTGACGGATCTGTACACCCCGCAGGGTGAACGTCTACTGCTTCAGACCACAAACGTCTACAAAAATTAAAAGTGATGCTACTCTGTGATGATCAGGGTCAAAGGTCACTGGGACAATCAACTGGTGACTTTAATCGCAAAGAAGCCTTCTTTCAGTCACAAAGAAGCAAGACCGTCTGCAAACAAAGAAAAGATTAATGGCTCAAATATAAAAGCTGCAGAGCCCCCTTGTGGTAATGAAGTGAAATAGGCCTCTGAAATAAAAAAATAAAAAAAAGAATAAGTGGCTTTAGATGTCTTTATACTGTTCATTTTATACTGTTCATAAAATAAAATAAAATAAATCCAGCGATGTAAATGCTACTGGAATAAATGGAAATGCTTATGAATAAAATAAAATAAAATAAAATCCAGCCATCTAAATGCCACTGGAATAAATGAGAATGCTTATGAATAAAATAAAACAAATAAATAAAATAAATCCAGCCATCTAAATGCCACTGGAATAAATGAGAATGCTTATGAATAAAATAAAAAATAAAACAAACAAATAAAATAAAACCAGCCATGCAACTGCCACTGGAATAAATGAGCATGTTTATGAATAAAATAAAATAAAATAAAATAAAATGATAAAATCTAAAAGAGAATGCTTATGAATAAAATAAAATAAAATAAAATCTAAAAGAGAATGCTTATGAAAAAAAAAAATAATAATAAAATACAGATTAATTAATGGCTTCAGATGTCTTTACACTCTTCATTTTAAAATCTGAACCACTGGTATATGATCCATAAAATAAAACGAACAAACAAACAATAAATAAATAAATTAAATTAAATTAAATTAAATTAAAATAATCCAACCATGCAACTGCTATGGGAATAAATGAGAGTGCTTATGAATAAAATGAAATAAATAAAATAAAAACTAAAAGAGAATGCTTATTAAAATAAATAAATAAATAAAATAAAATAAAATACAGATTAATTAATGGCTTCAGATGTCTTTACACTGTTAATTTTAAAATCTGAACCACTGGTATATAATCCATAAAATAAAACAAACAAAAAATACACAATATATCAAATTAAATAAAACCAGACATGCAACTGCTGCTGGAATAAATGAGAATGCTTGTGAATAAAAAATAAATAAATAAATAAAAAAAAAAAGAAAGAAAGAAAGAAATCTAAAATAATAAAATAAAATAAAATCTACAATTATAAACTAAAATAAATAAAATCTAAAATACAAAAAAATAATAATAATATACAGAATATTTAGTGGCTTCAGAAGTCTTTACACTGTTCATTTTAAAATCATAACCACTGATATATAATCCATAAAATAAAATTCAGTAAATAATAGAATAAAATAAAACCAGCCATGCAACTGCCACTGGAATAAATGAGAATGCTTGTGAATAAAATTATATTAAATCTAAAAAAATAAATAAAATAAATCTAAAAAAATAAATAAATAAATAAATAAAATCCAAAAATAAAAAGGCCAAAAACACACAAGAGAATCATATTTAAATATGATTCAAACAACATTTCAGCTGTTTTCTCAATGAGGAAGACCGCTAATTGTTTCATGACTCATTATTAAATATCCTGATGGAAGACAATAAACAGACAAATAAAACAGACACAATCTTCACAATGACTAATTTATTTGTATAATAATTTAAATAATATTTCCTTCATAACTTAATTACCTTAAATAAACATAATGATCATTAAGCAAGATATTTTTGAACAGTATAACAGTAAACCTTATAGCACCAAATACTTTAAGGTTGTGTCAAAAGTATTCATGCCTTGGAATAACCAGCCAAAAATCCAGCCAACACTGGCATGTCCAAACCTTTTAGGCTATCTAGTACAGAACATCCATGAATTCCACAATCTGCTTTAAACAATTAAGACTGGTGAAGATAAAACAACAATCCTTTAAAGGCTGTTTTAAGATGAGAGTCAGATAAGAAGAAAAAGAGCAGCATTCTTTCAATAGCAGCTGTCGTGTCTCTGTAAGCTTGATATCAGAAGAGGGTTGACGCTCTAATAACAACATTCCTGCCCTCCCTGCTGCTCAGCTTCAGGTCAGATCCAGTGCTCATGGACTCGGGATACGTGCACAGGAAGAGGAACTCATTTCTTCAGCTCAATGAGAACACAAGCACTTGGACTTCGTTCTATTTCTGGTCTGGCTGCTATTTATAGAGCATTCTGTACTTTATAAGAGGAGGCCGGAGGAGGAACATGGGATGCGACGGGATTGGATGAATAAAGAGAACTTGGAGAACTGTGGGTCAAACTCACAAAACTAATCCTGACACCCTTTAAATTAATTAAGGGAAGGAATAGTTGAACGAGCAGCTTAAAAAAAGAATTAAACAAATCACTGGAACAAATCATTTGAACTCTGGCTTAAAATAAAACTTCTTCTAATGATAAACTGAAGCTGAATAGAGTTTACAGCTCTAGAGACTTTTGCTTTTTCTCATAGCGACAACCAAAAATCAGATTTGACTTTAGTTTGTGTACATGTTATATATGTGCATACAATTAAAATTAAATTGAAAAAAAAAAAAAAACTACAAATAAAAAATAAAACCTAAAATAAAATAAAATTAAACAAAACAAATGTAAAATCTGAACCACTGGTATATAATTCATAAAACAAATGCCACTGGAATTAAAGAGAATGCTTATGAATAAAATAAACTAAAAATAAATAATTATATAATAAATAAATAAAATAAAATAAAATAAAAAAAGATTAATTAGTGGCTTCAGATGTCTTTATACTGTTCATTGTAAAATATGAACCACTGGTATATAACCCATAAAATAAAATAACAAACAATAAACAAAACTAAATAAAACAAGATAAAATAAATAAAAGACAGATTAATTATGCACTTCTGCATTAGTTCAGAAGTCTGGGGTCAGTAATATTTTAAATATTTTTTAAAGTCTCTTACGCTCACCAAGGCTGCATTTATTTGAAAACACAGAATGCAATTCGAAATTAATACAATTAATTATAATGTTGGAAACAGTTGTGTTGCTTAATATTTTATTCGGAAGCCTTATTTTTCCCATAAGAGTGGGGCGCGGCCATTTGTAAATGTTAGCTATTTTTAGCTAACATTACACAAAACAGCTTGTTTAACGGCTAAATATTGCAGATAGGTGTTTCTTAACATATTATTTTAATCTTAATTATCAACACACTGTTTTGTAGTGCAAAGTAGCGGCTAATGAGCCGGATGTCTCGTCCATAAGCTTACTTCCGCGTTGAAGAATAAGGTGGATAAGATTGTTTGATAGAGAAATATTTCACAAGTACAGCATTTATTTGAAGTCTTTTGTAATAATATTAATGTCTTACCTGTTATTTTTGATCATTTTAATGCATCCTTGTTAAATAAAAGTATTAATTTCATAAGTGCATGTAATATAACACCCTGTCTACACCGGATGCGAGCGCTGCGACGTGGCAAAATACTATAGAACCCATTAATAGCAGTGATGCTGTTTACACTGAATGCGGCGCGACACGACAAATCCCAGAATGTAAACAGACGCCTCGTTCTATTTAAGACGTACTGACACAATTCTAATTGCAACGGTCGTTTTGTCGCGTCCAGTGTAGACTTTATTCAAATTTATCTATTGCAGCTCGGCGTGGCGCGAAACGACAACTGTCGTAGGCACGGCGTAAAGTTTGCTGTTACTATCTTTAATGAAAATATCACTTTATTTACATTTGCAAATACTGTTATTTTTGGCGGGGTGTCAAAATTGAGGAGAAATAATATTAGGAAATCAAAAAGCCCAACATATCACGATCCAATCAAATCCTAATGCATCAAATTAAGGCCAACCCGAAGTATTTTCCTAAAGAAATATCTGATTACCTCAGATATGTTACATTACAGCAGCTAAATAGGATGTAAAGGTTGTTTCATGTTGTTTTCAATATCTTTCCTTCAATTCAGACAAAATTAGCTGTACGAATGAGAAACAAACATACAGCCTATATTACATCCATCAGTTGAATTGTGAAATATTATGACCGGTGTACTAATACTACAACAAAACACCACTGCAAACTGGATTCTGTCGGTGTCACTGTGGCGTCACTATAGCATAACACAGACAATGAATGCAGCAAAATGCCATAACTCAAACTGTTCATGTCATAATACAAATGCCAGTGTTTCTGTGCAATAACACTTTCTTCCAGCCGCTGTGATCTCCTATAATTAATCTCTAATAAGAGCATGAGGTTGTTAATGCTGTGTGTTGTGCATAGCGTCTGGCGTCTGAGCGACTTGTGTCCTGATGTTACCCTGGAAGAGGAGTTCCTGAATGTAGACAGCTGCCAGATTAAGTGTTTCCTCTTTTGTGTCTCTCCATCTCCTGCTCTTTATCTCCGGCAATTTTTAGCATACATATAATGGTTTCCATCAGTCCTAAATTCATCTAAGACAACATATTTTACAGCCAAGGCCAGAGTGTTCTGTTGAGAAGTGCTAAAAGAAAGTGCTCTCTATTTACTATATTTTCCATTGTGCTTCTGTTTACTTAAAACAGTCTACCCAAAAATGAAAATCCTATCATTAGAAGACATTATGAAAATTCATCTCTCTGTTTCAGTGAGTCAATGGAGATCAAAGTTATTTTGGACCCCATTGACTTTCACTGTACGGACTAAACATATCATCAAAAATATCTTTTATTTGTGGTTTGAAGATGAACAAAGGTCTTAAGTTTTGGATTAACATAAGGGTGAGTAATTAATGACAGAATTTTCATTTTTGGGTGAACTATCCTTTTAATGTTCTTAAGTACCAACATAACTAATATTTACTGTTTGAGAGATCTCTAGTGTTTCAAGTGTTTTTGTGCATCTGAGGTAAAAAGTTTCCATAGTATATGTGAACCTCTAAGGAAAGAGTTCATTGGTATAAGAGATAACTGATAATACGGTTGGGAATATCCAATTTGGTCACCACATCCACAGCTCTGGTGCCCAACACCGTCCTCAGTGCGATACGACTCAGCTGCTGTAGAGAAAGAGGGCTACCTGCAAAAACACACAATATAATGCAGTTTAAACATTTAAATGCAACACCATTAATTCAGACTTCATTTAGCTATAGAAGAAGTCAATGCTGACAATATTGTGGCAACCTTTTTACTACATAATCATATTTCTAATACATTTTGACATTGCCTTCCATAGAAACCAAATAAAACAAATATAACTAAACATTCCAAGAGATAAAACCTTCTCACCTGACAAAATGTAAAATATGAGCTCTCAAGATCACGACCTCCCGTCATATCATTTAATACACTAAATCAGTATGTTTGCATTCTTGTAGTATTATTTTCAGTCTCTAAGTGGCATTGTCAGGAAAATATTTATATGCTCCTAGGCCACGGTTTCTTATTATTCTGGTTTACATTCTGAAGAGGGGCACTGGTGTGTCGTGCTTTGACTCGACTTGGTCGTGCCTGTACCTTTGGAATGAGACTGATGATGGATTCCAGACCTACACCAGAATATAACTTTTAATCTCATCATCATAAACTTTACAGCATTGCATGCAAAACATCCTGAGCAGCGCCTAGGGAGCAGACCTGGCTGTGAATCACCGTCGCAACCGTCGTAAAAAACAACCACAGCGGCAGCATATCACTACAACCAGAACACTTAAAGTTAACATAATATATTTTATTTTTGAGAACATTTTAAATCTCAGTGAGAGCATAGAGAACATACCAAACATTGGCCTGATTCTTCCTCATGCAAGACATTATACACAACATACCACAAACAATAGGTAGGTTTGCTATTACAGCTTTTACATTAAGCCATGAGCACCACCTGCTGGACATGTTCTATATTGCCTTTTTTAAAAAAAAAAAAAGTTTTTAAAAGTTTTTTTTTTTTCATTAAGAAAAAATATATAAACTTTTTTGATTGCTTTTTTTGTTAAATTAGAAAACTGCTTTCCCTTTTTATTTAAAATGACATTTTTTATTAGTTTCTGAAAGTGCAGAATATGAAACGTTTCATTTTTATTTTACATCAAAAATATTTTTGATGTAATGATAAAATTTTACATTTTCATTACTAACTTTATTTTTTTTTTATTTGTTAAATTTACCATATTTTTTCTTAATTTTTTATTTGACAAGAGACCAAAATAGTGCTGAATATTAAACATTTAATTTTATTTCTACATTAAAACTTTGAAAAAGGTTTTCTTTTTCATTAAGAAAAAAAAAACTTGAACTTTTTCTGATTAATGTTGAACATTTCATTTTACAGCAAAACTGATATTTTTTCCAAATTTAACCTTTCATTACTGACTCAATTTTTTTTTCATTTTTCATTTTCAAATTTGAGTTTTTCTTCTCATGAACTTTTTTTGATTATTTTTTACTTAAAAAATGTTTTTGTTAGTTTTCAAAATAGTGCAGAATGTTAAACATTTAATTTTCATTTTACATCAAAAATAATATTTTTCAAAATTCTAAAACTTTCATTTAAAACTTGGAAAAAGTTTTTCTCTTCATTAAGAAAAAAAAAAAAAACTACACGAACTTGTTTGATTAGTTTAATTAGTTTTTTTTTTATTAGAAAACCGTTTTGCCTTTTTATTTTAAATTACTTAAAAACTTTTAGTTTCCAAAATAGTGCAGAATATTAATACTCTGATATTAATTTTCATTTTGCATCAAAACTTTCATTGCAGATTCTATTTTTTTTTTAATTAAAAATTATATTAACTTTATTTTTTCCTTAATTTTTTATTTAACAAGAGACCAAAATAGTGCAGAATATTAAACATTTATAATTCGAAGATCAAAATGTTAAAACTTTCAGTGTATTTCCAGATTTAAATTCAATTTAATTACATTTTGAATCCTGTACTGGTGTTCTGTCTATCCTGTAAGTAATGAATGTAAACAATATAACATATCCTACAACAAATGTAAACTGTTTCAAAATACAAATTGACATGCAGTATCATTTAATTTGCTCGCAAGACTGTTTTGGTTTGAACTCACTCTCATAAAGCTGAAGACATTGCGCTGAGAGCGTATCTGGCCTCGTGTAGTCGACTGGCTTCCTGTCATATTTGTCTCGGGCATAAATGTTGGCCCCAAACTCCACCAGCAGCTCAATCATGTCCACATTGTTGGACTTGGCAGCGTGATGTAAGGGCGTCTCGTGTAGCCTAGCGGCATTTACTCGCACACCTGCACACAATGATTCATGATTAAAGCTTTACTTTAAAGCTTTGGTGATTTCAGATCTAAACTATCTTCTTCAGAGGCACATTCTTTAAAGTTTGCATGGCTGACAGAAGACTTACAATCCTACAGCTCATGGCATCTGGTTTTACCTGCATTCAGTAGCACTTTAACACACTCCAGGTGTCGGTTGGCACATGCCACATGTAGAGGAGTACCATAGTACAGGTCATAGGCCTCCAGACTGGCTCCTTTAGCAATCACTAGCCTCACACAATCTGCATTACCTGCCAAACACAGAATATTACCACATTATATTATGGATAAACTTATTTTACTCAGTTATTACTACAATTATTTTAATTAGTTTAGTTCATGAAAATAATTCTTACTCTAAAAATATATAAATGATCTATTATATATAAATACTAAATAGACACTATAATACTTCAGAAATTATAAAAAGTAAATAAAATATATAAAATTGTTTTTTAATTTTTGTTCAAAATACAATTAAAAAATTAAAATAGAATTTAAAAAAATCAAAAGAACACTATAAATTTTTGAAAAATTCTATTTTAGATTCTATAAATTACAAAAAATCATCAACAAACAAGGCAGCATTATTTTTGATAATATTTTGTAAAATATTTTTAATAAAAATAAAATAATTAATAGTCTATGAATTTATAAAATTAGATTACAGATTCTCTAATACTATAAAAATATAGTACAATATAAATTATTTTAGAAAATAATATATTATTATTAGAAAATAATACATATGTATAATAATTATATTGTCAAATAAAATAACCACTAAAATCATCAAAACAATATTCAGAAAAATTATAGAATTACCCTCAGATGCTGTGATACTACAGAAATTATATTTATGTTAACAACACAATCTAAAATTATTTTAGAAAATGGTATAATAATTATATTTAAAAATAAATTACATTTAAAAATAACCATCAAGAGTCTAAAAAATTCATAATAATTTATTAAATATATTATTATTAGAAATTAATACATATCTATAAATTATATTTATAAAATTAAATAAAAAATAAAATAAAACAAACACCAAAATCATCAGATATTTAACAAATAAAAAAAAAAATCAAAACCATCTAAATAATTCATACTCTATGAATTAATAAAATATATTATTAGAAAATAATACATATGCATAATTATCCTTAGAAAATAAAATTTAAAAATAAAATAACCACCAAAATGATCAAAACAATTCATACTCTGTAAATGTATAAAATTACCTTACAGATTATGTAATAGCACAGGAATTATATTTATGTTAACAACACAATATAAAAATATTTTAGAAAATGGTATAATAATTATATTTTCAAATAAATTACATTTAAAAATACAATAACCATCAAAACCATCTAAATAATTCATACTCTATGAATTTATAATTACCTTAAAGATTTTATAATACTACAGAAAAACAAGAAGTCAACAAAACCTAATATATGAATTTTTTGATAATAAAATAATTTTAATAATAAAATAAAATAACTACAATTTACAACCAACACCACACCTCCCATGCAGGCCTCATGTAGAGGTGAAGTGGTACGTGAGGTAAGTGTGGGGTTGACTTTTGCTCCATACTCCAAAAGAAGCCTCACACACTCAAAATTCCCAATCGAGCACGCTTCACATAGTGGAGTGCTGCCGTCCACGTTCCTCGCATCAACCTGCAACACAACCCCAGAAGAACCCATTTTCATAGCCAAAGCCAGTGCTCAGAATACACCTGTGTTGTCTAAGGCCTTTTCAAGAACTGTATGTGTGTGACTGGCACCTGAGCCCCTGCGTCCAGCAGGAGTCTCACACACTGCGTCTGTCCACGTGCAGCTGCCTCATGGAGGGGAGTGATGGAGTCCACAGCCACAATATTCACTGAAGCTCCACTCTGGATCAAACTCTGCAGTTCTGACACCTGACCCTGATACGCAGCCTTATGAACCTCTGTCCTCTCTGCCCAGAAACCTAATACACCACAAACACACCTCAAGTAAAACTATAACCACAAGAGTCATAAGTCACAACAGATCATTTCTACTGCATTATTAATGGGTGATTTATGGTACTACATTTTTTTTTAGCATAAGATAGCATAAGATATTGCATAAGATATTGGACATATAAACGTTTACGTTTAAAAAATGACAAGTAAAATTGTCATGTCTCACAAATCATGTAATACAATCAATAACGTAAGGTTATATTAAACACGTTTAATTGTTGACTACAGCTGCATGACATTAAGAAGAGCACTATGATGTGAAATATGATAATCATGTAAACAAGACGATACGCCGCTAATGTACGGACATTGCGGCAAACACGCTTTCCTCATGGACTTACCGATGTCACCGAAAAAATACGGTCGTGCTGTTTCCACTTCCATCTCCGTTTTAGTAGAGTGGTATACAGTCAAATTTAAATTAAACACTGTCCCTAGCTAACTAACTAAATCAGAATTCTGCTGTTTAGAAATACGGTATATACATCACGTGGTTTGTTCCGTTTTGGCACTAGTTATGACGTGTTGCTGAGAATGCTGGGAGTTGTAGTTTACTGCGAATGTACAAGGGAAATAAAATAAAATAGTAAATAAAATAAAAGATTGAATACATTTAGACACAAACGTTGGAATGCGAGTGCATTCAATTAAGGGTTTTCAACCATTACAGACCCAAGTACGTCATACTATAACACATTACAATAACTTTAATTAAGAACATTAACAAAACATAATGCTTTAACAGGCATATATTATAGTAGATTAAATAAATAGTTTAACATGTCATGAAAAATGAAGTGCTATT
Organism: Cirrhinus mrigala; assembly: GCA_036247105.1. NCBI lineage: Eukaryota > Metazoa > Chordata > Actinopteri > Cypriniformes > Cyprinidae > Cirrhinus > Cirrhinus mrigala. The sequence continues at coordinate 30,012,660 of CM070010.1, forward strand.
CACTTTATTCGTCACCGCGGAAGTAAGCCTATGGACGAGACTTCCGGTTCATGATAAGAATAACAACGTGCAGCTAAATGGTAAAACTGTTTGCACTACAAACCAGTGTGTTTATAATTAAGATAATACATTAAAATAACGTTAAGACACACCAATTTGCAATATCAAACAGCAAAACGAGCTGCTTTGTACGGCTAAAAATAGCTGAAAGCGGATGAAACTGGAAGCCAGACCTATAAAATTTACAAATGGCCGCGCCCACTTTTACGGGAAAATAAGGTGGATATAGGTGCGCTCAGGCCATATCGGAATTCCCGTAATTACAACTTGTGAACTGTGAACTACGACTTGTACCACTGTACCACCTGACCAACGTAGGCAACGTTTAGGCGTTGATAGTGTTGCCATAGAAAAGCATAATTCCGAATCTGCGGACGTGAACAGCTCAGAGTAGAACGTCACATGTTGTCGTCTCGAAATTACGGTAATTACCATATGGCGTGAACGCAGCATATGTTTTATGTATCTTCTTGACGGGCCCCCTAAAGTGTCGTCAGGACCTCCTGGTTGAAAACCAATGGGATTTATTTTAATAAAGCATATCACAATCACTTTTCGAGCAAGAACATTTATAATAAGTTTAAATTTTAAAACAATAACTTGAAGACAAAAGTTATTTGGACACTTTCTGGTCTTCAAACATCAAAATGTTCACAGCTGGTAAAAACAAAAGCCTGATTGAAAAGTAAAATTGATCTTGAGTTGTACAGGGGCAACAGTAACATAAATGGTTCTATTATTTGTACATTTTTGCAATGCAAAATATTTCAAAGCAATGTAGCACATTTACTAAAAATAATTCAACACAATTCCTTTTATGTAAACAGGTTTCATAGGGATAGAAACTCAAAGGGTTATATATAAATGAATTTAATTAAATGAATTCACTCACATACTTAAGACTTTGCAAACTGCAGTCCATCAAAGGTTTCTAAATTAAATATGTCTCTAGGAAACTTATTTATACTTATGATTTATAAATGAGGTAATCAATAATGCGCTGTGAAATGTCCAGTTTAGGGATCAGCTCTAAAGCTCTTTTGCCCAACACAGCTCTCAGGACGATACGGCACAGCTGCTGCAGAGACAGAGGGTTACCTGTAGAAACACAGAACAGCAGATGAAATACTCTGAGACATCTTGTAATATACTGTATCACTCCTATGCAGACTGTAACATACTCTCATAATGCAACAGACAGAGACTGGCAGGAGATTCTGGTTTTGTATAGTCTCTAGGTTTATGACCCAAGTTATCATTTATATTAACATCTCCACCAAACTCCACCAGCAGCTCCACCAGGTCCACTCTCTCAGCCCTCGCCGCATGATGCAGCGCCGTCTCATGAAACTTGGTGGCATTCACCTTTGCACCTTTTAAAGTATAAATAAAATTACAATGCAGAATAATATATAATGCAAAGTAAATTACATTAACTACATCAATAAAAAGTGCCTTACCTGCATTGAGCAGCAGCAGGGCGCAGTCAAAGTGAGCTTTAACACAGGCAGCATGTAACGGCGTCCCAAAGTAAATGTCAAAGGCCTCCAACAGCGCTCCCTTGTCTATCATAAGCTGCACGCAGTCTGGGTTACCTGCACAAAGATCATGAGATAAAACAGAAATCTAAACACAAAGCAATCCTTCTCCTGGCTATCTCACCTCGTATGCAGGCCTCATGGAGGGGTGAAGCCGTGAGGGCGGTCAGGGAAGGGTTGATTGATGCTCCGTGATCCACCAGCAGCTTGACACTTTCTATGCTGCCAGCAGCACAGGCATGACAGAGAGGAGTACTGCCGTGGATAGTGCGCACATCCACCTGCACACATATAGTTTTAAATGGGAGTTCTATTCATAAATGTGAGTCTGGACCACAAAAGCAGTCATAAGGATCATTTTTTTTAAAGATTTGTATATCTGTAAGCTAAATAAACAAGCTTTCCATTGATTTACGGTTTGTTAGCATTGGACAATATTTGGCCGAGATACAACTATTTGAAAATCTGGAATCTGAGGATGCAAAAAAATCTAAATATTGAGAAAATCACCTTTAAAGTTGTCCAAATGAAGTTCTTAGCAATGCATATTATTAATCAAAAATTAAGTTTTGATATATTTAAAGCAGGAAATTAATAAAGATATCTTAATGGAACATGATCTTTACTTAAAATCCTAATGATTTTTGACAAAAGAAAAATGTATAATTTTGACACATACAATGCATTTTTGGCTATTGCTACAAATATACCCGTGCTACTTAAGACTGGTTTTGTGGTCCTGGGTCACAAATGGGGTTTTACAGGGTATGATGTCTTATTTATTAATTAAATTTTTCCAAAAAGCAGTGCTTTGTTATTCCTCCACAAAGTTGCTTTCCAAAACCTTCAGCGTCTTTGGTGAAATGAGCTGCCAACCTCCACCAAAACGGCTGAAACAGCCAAAACCACCTTTTACCAGCACTTAAAGGGATAATTTACCTAAAAATGAAAATCACACAATTATTTACAACCCTCAAGCCATCCTAGGTGTATATGACTTTCTTCTTTCAGACGAATACAATCAGAGTTATATTAATAAATGTTCTGGCTCTTCCAAGCTTTATAATGGCACTGAATGGCTGTTGAGATTTTGAAGTCCAAAAAAGTGCATCCATCCATCATAAAAAGTACTCCACATGGCTCCAGTAGGTTAATAAAGGCCTTCTTAAAGGGGTCATCAGATGCCCATTTTCCACAAGTTGATATGATTCTTTAGGGTCTTAATGAAAAGTCTATAATATACTTTGGTTAAAATTCTCAATGGTAGTGTAAAACAACACCCTTTTTACCTTGCCAAAATCAGCTCATCTCATTCTGGTCGAGGCTGCTTTAAATGCAAATCAGCTCTGCTTGCCCCGCCCCTCTCTTCTCTCTGCTGCTCTGAGAGATTGTTTACTTTAGCCACATTTAACGCGTTTAGCCGCTAAACTTGCTAACTAGCACATGATTAGGAAAGGCGATCAGTGAAGCTGGATCACGAATGATTAGTGCGAACATAGACAGATATATGTATATCGGGAGGCGCTTTCCCTTCACAAACAAATGTAATAAACTACATCTTCAGCGGCTCAGATGTCGGAAGTAAATGACGACCACTATGTTCATTATTACATCCAGCAACACAACACCTCAACTGCTCAATCGCAGATATTCTTGTCTAACTTACATCCCTGCTCCGGCATCGAAACAAAGAGGGCGGACTGTTACTACTGATCTAAGGTAAGACGCTCATTTCAATTAACTATCGTGGGAGCGGACTCTGTCGGTGTGACGCCACAACGACAAGGATCTGAGAATGGCTCGATTTGAAAAAGGGGATATTATTTTTAAAGATTAATTAAAAACCACTGCATGGATTTTTATCATTACAGGGTAGATTTGTACATACACTGCCAACACACATTAATGTTCAAACAACATGTAAAAGTGAACTTAGCATCCGATGACCCCTTTAAGTGAATTGATGCGATTATGTAAGAAAAATATTCATATTATTTTATCATATTCTTACACAAACGCATCAGTCCACTTCAGAATGCCTCTATTAACCCGCTGAGCCATGTGGAGTACTTTTTATGATGGATGGATGCACTTTGTTGGATTTCAAAATCTCAACACCCATTCACTGCCTTTATAAAGCTTGGAAGTGCCAGAACATTTTTAATATAACTCCAACTGTACTCGTCTGAAAGAAGAAAGTCATATACAGCTAGGATGGCTTGAGGGTGAGTAGATCATAGTATGATTTTCATTTTTGGGTGAACTATCCCTTTAACCATCTATCAACCCAGTCGATCTTTTCTTATAAGCAAATAAGGACATCACTGAAAAGAGGCCCTAATTAAATATAACCCACCTGAGCTCCTGCCTCCAGCAGTATCTGAACACACTTTGGATGGGCTTGGATGCAAGCATCATGCAGTGGGGTGAAGTTATCCACAGAAACGATATTAACGGATGCTCCTGCTTCTATCAGCTGCTTTAACTGCAGAGCTCGACCTAGAGACGCAGCCTCATGTACCGGCGTACGATCGGCCCAGTGACCTACAAATGCAGTCATTTATTCCCCCAGTCTATTACACAGCAATGTTAAGCAGTTACAGGGACAGGAGTTTATTAAGCATAAAATGCAGTGACACAGGGTAAATACTCACCGATGTCTCCATAAAACGTTGATCTGGCAGCGGTGACTTCCATAATTTTAATAAATCTACTAGAAAGCTAAAAAATATTACTCAATAGCGTGCAAACAACATGCTGACAAAGTAAACGTGTTCTATATTTAGAGAAGCCCCCTGTGTGGTCAGGCGCCAGTGGTTTGTTATGATTTGCGACAAGACGGATTGAATACGGCAAAGACGCAAAGGATTCTGGGAGATGTAGTGCCTCAACAGCGTTCGTCATTGTGAAAATGGCACCGATTCTTTATTAATAAACTGTTTGAAGGGCAAAACGTAACGTTTATATTAACAAAGCACGTCTAATACATATTTAATATCAATTTCAAAATTAGATTAAACTGCTACAATGTCGTTATGATGTAAATATGCAGGCCTAACAAAAACTATTTAAAAACATTGTTTTTTAAAATACAAATTACCTTTAATATTTGATAAAGAAAATTAAATGTTAAAAAAGAACATTCTGGAGTGATACTAGGTCTTTTGCACTTTATAAATAAAAACACAAAGTCAGTTTTCCACAAGTTAACATTTTTACTTCGCAGTACAGAAATCATTTGAGCCCCATCCATTCAGCATTAGTTTTTGTTTGTCTTTTTTAAAACATTGGTGACATTTTGCACAGGGCCCCGGTCATGTCAATACTGCCATAGACATTTTGGTCCTTGCTAACACGCCAGAGCCGTTGAGGAGACACTGACTGCTCCTCTCTCTGCTCTGAGGTGAGGGAGAAGGAGAGCTCCCTAACACACACTAGACAAGCAGATTCCAGACTTACAGTTAAGCAGCTTTACCCATTGACGTGTGATAACCTCCGCATAGTGGCCTTAGAATCACGCATAACCCATCAGAAAAGAGATGCAAGGCAAAGCTGAAAGAAACCCCGGCCCTTCCGACAAGTAGCACAATTTACAGCTAATAGGGGGTCAGTTATGTCAAATCACATGAAATCGCATATTGCAAAACGAATACTGTGTGGTTGGACACCGATTACATAAAAGATTATCTACACTGTGTGTGCTTGAAACTTCCCTTCGATCTGTAAACGCAGGAAACTTTAGAAATATCGCAACCTAGATATTCAGTATACTAGTTTAAGCACCAGTTGTAATTGGTAGGAAAATAGAACAATGAATAATCCCTGGAAGTTATCTCAGAAGTAGATAGTTTCTTTTAAAAATAAAAACGTGTGCTGTTAAACCTGCCCGAACTCAAAACAGATCATTTTGCAATTTTGCAAAACCCGATCCCCCTACCCTCGACAGCCAACACCAATACATTTTAAAAAATATGCATTTCTTCATATCACTCGAATACATCTTATTTGGCATCTTTGGACTTCTCACATCCCATGTCTAAGCAGGCTGAGATAAAGATCACATGATGGAAACCGAATACAGGGCGTTGATAAACAATCAGTGCAAAATGGATCTTGTTTCCTGATTATAAAAAGCAGACTGGCAGAACCTTCTCCCCCTCTCCCCCCTCCCAAAAAATGCTAAATTTGTATAACGGTTTACATGAAATTCCATTAAGGGCAAAACATATGCTTGGAATAGCCTGCTCTTGCCCAGTATGGTTGCCTTTTTTTTTTCTTTTTTAATGTTAAGATTATGATCGTCTGAATATCTGATATTCAAGAGCAGCTGGAGCTAGTTTACTGGTCAGCACCGTCGCCGAAGATGTCGTTCTTCTTGCGTTCCATTTCGGCAAAGTCAAACTCTGTGCCCGTCATTCGCTTGTAGATGTCTTTGATATCGTCGCAGGTCGTCTCGAAGTGGGTCGTGGCATCGTAGGAGCGAGAGACAAAGATCTGGGTGCAGATAAAAACAAACTTAGTACTTAATCACTCTTTGTATATCAAGTAAACATGATATAAACACTCACCTGACTGTCAGATCCCACATCGGTTGGTGCATACAGATCACTAATGCTCACAAATCTGGAAAAAAGTCACACGTAACAAAATTTTACTTTTATTTATCTGATTAAATGCATGTCAAACTGAGGTGTAGATATCAGTGATTGCACACAGATGGGCAAACATACTTCTGCTCAACCGGCTCCAAAAGGTCCAGGGCTGGTTTGATCTCTTTCTCAGGGTCGCTGGTCTCCACAGTTGTGCTGACTATGGCTATGTATTTACCCTGGGCTGCCACATTGTGTGCGTAAGAGATCATGCACACGTAGATATCTAAAAGAAAAAAGATGATTTTAATGCACAATAATGTACCTTTCAAAAGTTTGGGGTTGGTAATATTTTTAATGCTTTTGAAAATATCAATGCTCACCAAGGCTGTGCATTTATTTAATCAAAACTATAATAAAAACACTTAAAATTTACCATTTAAAATTGCATTTCTATTTTAATATATTTTCAAATGTAATTTATTCCTGTGATTGCAAAGCTGAATTTTTAGTAGTTATTACTCCGGTCTTGCGTCTCACGTCTCACATGATCCTTCAAAAAACCTTATAATATGTTGATTTGGTGCTCAAGAAATATTTATTATTAGCGGTGTTGAAATATGAATATTTTAGTCTAAACGCTGATCTTTTTCTTTTCTTTTTTTTTTTTCCCCCTCAGGATTCTTCGATGAATATAAAGTTAAAAAGAACAGCATTTATTCAAAAGACAAATCTTTTCTAACAATATAATTCTTTAACACTTTAAAGCAATTTAACACATCCTTGCTGAATAAAAGTAGTAATTTCCTTTCAAAAAAAAAAAAAAAAAAAAGAAAAATGTATATATTTATTTATATTTATTTATTAAGCAGCACAACTGTTTCCAATATTGATAATAAATCAGCATATTAGAATAATTTCTGAAGGATCATGTGACACTATATATATATTATATATATATATATATATATATATATATTATATATATATATATATATATATATATGTATATATATGTGTGAATTTAACTTCTAAAATATAAGCCTTTACAACAGCATTTATAGTGTAATTAAACTGGTATCAAAAATCATGAAATTTTACTGGTAAAACTATCTACCCTGAAGTACACCATATATAAAAAAAAATGTGAGATCAAAATAAGATAAGAGCCCATAAAACACACAAGCACTGTGCCTTCCTGTCAGACTAACCGTGCTTCCTGTTGACCTGGTTCTGAGGGATGATGATCTGGCAGGAGTTGGCATCGCTGGTGTTCTTGATGGGGTGGCTCATGATGCAGATAACCCGGATCACCTGACCCACCTTGTTGACTCGGTCCATGATATAGCTAGGGTCGCAAATCAGCTGCTTGCAGCGAGCGATCTGACCGTGAAGAATAAACAACATTCAAGTCACAGCTCATTTTAAGAATAAATCATATTTCACACCATTTTACACAGCTTGCGACAGAAACTCACCTCTCCCTCAGATTTGACGCCCACCACTTTACCGTTCTCTATAATAATCTCCTCAATGGGCTTGTTCAGCATGTAGGTTCCTCCATAAATGGCACTTAATCTGAGAGTGACAAAAATAAACTGCTAGTGCACTTACAGAGTACTGCAATCTAACCACAATACAAGCAGGTTTAAAAATGATGTGAATGTTAGTGGCAAAGGAAAACTCACCTGGCGAAGCCTTGGGGCAGTTCTCCCAGGCCATAGAGAGGGTACAGATATGGACTCTTTCCATACCTCGCCAAAGACTCGCTGTACAACTTAATCCTGTTTATCGTCTCTATGCAGGGCTGATCCAGGTAGCTGGAAAGGTAGACAACACAAACAGATTTAACTTCATGGGACAATCAAGCCTGCTAGGTTGTCAGTTGTTTTAGGTAAATGAGGTTTTGACTCACTCATCTGTGCGGTAGAGTGCAAGAGCGTGGCCGGTGAAGTCGACAACATCCTGCCCGAGGTCAAACTTTTTGTACACATCTCTCATGGTGGTCTTTTTTGGGTCCACTCCCTCCAAGGTCTTTGGGTCATTTTCATCAAAGTTGGCAACAAACACGAGGAACTTCCTGAATCGCCTCTTCTCAAAAAGTCCCATGAGGCCTAAAAGACAATTGATACACATTAAAGGATGGTATTTTTTCCTCATCAGCTATGATAGCATGCACTTTGTTTGGATGGATGTAGTTTAGGAACAAAACATGCATCTCTCACTTAGTCTGCAAAAAAAAAAAAAAAAAAAAAAAAGGAACTACTGAACTGTTTAACACACAATCATTTCATTATGTTACAAAATTAATCACAGGGAAGTAGGGCGAGACATCCAAAATATCATTTGCACTGTAATTCCTCTTTTACTCATAACAGACCCTCTTATCCGTTCAGACCAGGGTGATTTGAATTATATATAATATAATATAATATAATATAATATAATATATAAATGAATAAAGAGTTCAAATGCAAAACCCTCTAAAAGCCACCTTGGTCAAAAATGAGATGATACCGAGTGAATGCATCTAGTATGTGTCCATCAAATACATTTACATCAAACTCGCTAAATCCCAGCCTCAGCCCAATCAGAAGGACCTGTACTTAGGTAGAAACCTATACAAAGGAGTCTGATAAAAATGCTTGTTTTAAAGAAAAATGTCAGATGGACTTTAGCATCCGAACTCTTCATATATTTATATATTTTTTTTCATCCATATATTTATTTAACATATTTATATTTATACATTTACAAATTAATAAATTAAATTAATTTGAATTAATTTTAATGTTGCAACTTAGTTTTTAATCTAATATTTATATTTTATTTCACATCAGCTTTATTTCCTTTTTTATAGTTTTAGTTAATTATAACCCTGGTTCGTTCATTCATATTATATATATATATATATATATATATTTATTTACTTACTTACAATTAATCTCAAATCAGACTGCAGTTGGGTTATTTTGATAAAGTAAAAATAACTAAAAAACAAAATAAATACAGCCAACACAAATAAAACAAAAACATGATAACATAAAAAAAATATATATATGAATTTTGAAAATTTAAAAAAAAGTTGTTTTTTTGTAAATAAACTCTTAATATATAAAACATTTAAATTTAATACATTCAATTCATTTGAACTAATTTTAGTGTTGCAACTAATATTTATATTTTATATAATAATTCATATCAGCTTTATTTCCTCTTTTTATTTTTTTTTAAGTTAATTATAACCCTGGTTCAGACAATAAAACACTCCAGTCTACTTGGCTCTATACACTCTACCTCAGATGGCAGGACCATGGGCCGCCCACAGCCTGTTCACTGACCATCTGATGAACAACGCACACAAAACTGGCAAGAGCTGACTTGAAATCGCCAGTTTCAATTTGATCTTTTTGCAACTCCAACAGAAAAAAAAAAACCTAGAAGAAAGATCTGCTGCATTTGCAAGACCTTATTTGTTCCCATCTTTAGATTACCCGAATTGCAAAAATGTCACTTACTGGATGCCAGAGCTTCAGTCTCAGTGGAGGGCACTTTGTAGATGCTGCCCTTTTTGTAGACGAAGCTGCCCTCAATCACTTTGAAATCCAGGTAACGCGTCACCTGTGTGATCAGCAGCATGCGGACCAGCTGACCTATGAATGCGAAAAGGACAATCATCATCTATTGTATTCTTGAGGCATTTCAAGTGACAGAAAATTGCTAAGCAACAGGATAAGCATGACCGAGGGATCCAGCAGCGCCTGGCGCAAAGTGATCCAGAAACATGCTGCGTATCTGGCAGAGATTACAGATTCCAAGACTGAAATGTAAATGTAAACGTCAATGTCGTTGCTTCCTACCGTTGGCCATTAGAAATTTAGGAATAAGGTCCACGTTCCAGTCACGGCCCTTTCCCATGGACTCAGGAGGGCTGCCAGGAAGGCTGAAACGCTTGAACAACTGTGAGCAAACCAAAGAAACAATGTCAGTGTCTGTGGAGATTTAGAGAATAGGCATGGTGTCAAACAGCGACTTACATCCTCCAGAGGGGTGATGGAGGCACTCTCCCCTCCATAATACGAGTTCCTGTCCATGTGCAGAACCTTCTTCCCCTTCACGGACATGATCCCGGACAGGATGCATTCCTGGAGGAAACACATGAATGCAGATTAGGTACAACATATCTCAGACATGTGACCATGATGACCCCATGCCATTCAAATTGTAGTCATGGTTTGTATAATATAATAAACGCCAAGTTGCATCTCTGTAGAAAATAAAATGAAACATTACTGTCCTTGATTTCAACAAAGCATGCATTATTTGTTTTACAGACCAATCCAAGCAGATTGAAATCTTCTAGAAATGCCTTCAAAACAAGCCCTAGCACATTTTTTACTTCTTTGCAACAGCATTGTGTGGAGTAGGTCAAAGGGGTTCAGCAGAGGAATGTCCTGTATGCTTTACAAGAATAAAACAGACGGCTTTACTCATCATAAACTGTCTATCACAGTAGCAAAAACAACTTAACCTAGTTACAGCTGTATGAACTATAGAAGCACAGCCATGAACTGAACATTCAACCCAGTTATTTGAGACCCTGGACCACAAAACCAGTCATAAGGGTCAATTCTTTGTAAATGAGATTTATACATTATCTGAGAGCTGAAAAAAAAAAAAAAAAAAAAAAAAAAAAAAAAAAAATATAATCAATCAATATTGAGAAAATCGCCTTTAAAATTTTCCAAATGAAGTTCTTTGCAATGTACATTACTAATCAAAAATTAATTATTGATATTTATGGTAGGAAATTTACAAAATATCTTCAAGGAACATGATTTTTACTTAATATCCTAATGATTTTTGGCATAAAAGAAAAATCAATAATTTTGACCCACACAATGTATTGTTGGCTATTGCTACAAATAAACCTATGCTACTTATGACTGGTTTTGTGGTCCAGGGTCACACTTATGTATTACTATTTATATAACAACAAAATAACATGTTAGAACCATAGTATTAGCTTTTATTTTTATTTTTTCATTTTTGTGTACATTTTGGTTTAGATTTAGTAATTGTTACACATGTATATTTAGCTGTTTATTTTTATATCCATTTTAATTCAAGCAATTTTTTGTACTTATTAACTATTCCAGTTTTATTTAAGCTTTCTCTGTGATATTTATATTTTATTTTAGCTTTATTTTTAATTAATGGAAACATTTTTATTGTTTTAGTTAACAACACTCTCATAACATTTTTACAATGCTTATGACAGACAGCTTTGTTTAAAAAAAAAAAAAAAAAAAATTGTCACAAGGATGGTTGTTTAAAGAACTGCTGAAACATTGTCCTCTCACAGGCCATAATAAATGATTAGAAACAGTGAACCTACAGATCATGTGATGGAGTGGACTTTACACGCAACAGAAGCCATCGAATGACAGTTCACAAAGTGATTAACAACAGAAACTCATTTACCGACAAGCAACGTTGTTTTCTTCATTACGGGCCCACAAATCATTTCACTGCAAATGTTCAGATGAGACATGAGAGTAGCAAAATCCATCTGAGTGGAGATGAGCCAAAACCTTAGCATTACAAATATGTAAGAAAATATCTAAACAAGACAACACCTGGTTTGCATCACACAGCTAAGCTAGAACAGGTCAGGGTGGGATAGCAACAATAAAACCTACTTCTTAGCTGCTAAATATGTAGGACTGTTTTACTGTAATTATTAATTCACAAACTATTTTGTGGACGAAAGTACGGTCGAATGAAGCCCTTATGACTATAGGAACATCTTAAGAACGTGCCGTCAGGCGTCACCAGATCACACCAAGGTGGTGTTTAACAAAATTTCTGGCAAAAATGCTGTTTTACACTTCAAAAGGCAAAATGTCATGCCAACATAATCGATGTCCTCACCTCAAATCACCATGACTCAGCTCAAAGGATGAAAAATCGTCAAACAAAACGACTGCACACTAAATCCAAAGACCTTTTTCAGCAGCAATAAGGGTTAAACTTTAACATTCACTGTAAAGTGTACAGTAGATCCACACGGTTGAACACCACCTGCTTCTCTTTACTAAAGAATCAGGCTGCAGTCACATGAAACAAACGCTGCAGCCCTAAGAAACGCTCCTGACATTTGTCTCCCTCTTTCATGGCGTCAAACACCTGCTGGGATCCAGCGTTCTGGCTTCAGATGACTCTGTCAGTGACAGAAATCATCACGCTCCAGTAAAGCACTTCTCCCACTCTTCTGCAACCGAAAGCTCAATCATCCAGTATTTGATGTGGCTTTTGTTTGTTGCCTTTTTCCGTCAATCCGCTGTAGATGATTCATTACGTTATGTGGAGAAAGAAGCATCTACACAATACGAGATGGCACAGCTGCCAAGAAAAAGAGAAGATGCAAAGGCAGTGACAAAGCAACAAGTGTTTTACTATAAAGTTAAGTTATTATTGCACGTGATGAAACGGACAAGACCCTTGTGACATTTGTTCTATTAAAACTCAGAGCAGTTTAAGCATCAGTGCTCCTAACTTCCAAGCACTGCACTGTCCCGCTCAGGCTAAAGGGATTATGCAATAAGCCATGTAATACCAGAGCCTTACTACGCTCAGGGAGACCATGGCCTCAGGAACTGTGAGGAATTCCTCAAAAAACAGCAGAGCACTGCTGCTCACCTTTTTCTCGCATGCCACCATCAGCTTGCCGTTCTTGTCTGATTTGCAGAACTAAACAGAAGACGTCAGTCTCGGTTCCTCTACAAAGCGGACCAACGCCTTTCTGGTTCTCTACTGATAGTCTAATGCACCTCTGCACAAAAACGTCCTCTGTTCGCTTCCCATACTTCCTGTTTTAGAGGAACCACTTTGTATAGGCTTCTCTAACCCAAGCCTTTAGTAAAAGCAATGAAATGTGCATATTTAATAGCCACAATCAATAAAATGCAACATTGGTTTTAATGCACACTTAAGTCTGGCAGGATTAGTATGGATCACCGATTAAAACTTCATGAGACTGTATGCTTATGCAGATTTGGGTGCATTTTTCTTACTTTAACAACTTGATCCTGTAGGAAGCAAAGTTTTCAGGGACTGCCCCCACTAAACAAATTACTTTGACCATAAAGCAAAGTACAGTGGCAGCCAGGAATAACTTTCATCACAGGTGTTTCCTGATGCATAATTTGAAGGCAAGTATTTACTATAATGTAAACTATAAACAGTGTAATTTTGCAGGCAAAAGCCTGCGTTACTGTCTGGATAAAACTACTTCCTGACTGAATGAACATGCATAAAAAGCACTGCAATGGAATATGTAATGAAGGTTTTCTGTTTCACTTATGGGTGCGGTTGTTTACTGACCTATACTGACGCAATAAGTAGTCTCAAAATTTGTTCATTGTGTCATTTTATTTTACATAAAAATTATGAAACAATCCTCCACGCTTAAAATAACTATGAAGTCAACTTCAACCTGAAAATAACACCTCAGCATTGAGGAAGCCAGTGGCCACATTATAGACTATCTTTACGTTTTAACCGCAGATAAAAAATTTGCATGGAAACAATTTTATATGACTTTTAAGAATTACAAAAATAGTTTCCATTATTAATTACAGACCATTTATTACCGAGACACTGAACGCAAGCTATGTAGTTGGCACTGTCAAAATATGAAAGCCTAATTACAACCGAAGCATTTTATCTAAAATGTCAGATCTAAAATAACAAAACAAAAGTTTCTCGGTGCGTTATTAACTTGCTATTAAAAAAAAAATATGTAAATGCGATATGAAATCGTATTGTGTAATCACAAAACACCGTCAAATTTTGTAACTGGGGCCTGTGAAGCAGCGTTAGCCGCGCCGCTGAGCGCCAATGCAAAAATATAACAGATGCTAAGGTTTAGCAGATTAGCACAAACATACGGTTAAGAATGTATGCCGATTAGCCTAGGCTAACGCTAGCATTGTTGCTAATCAGCATATACTATAGAGTTCGACTGTCTACTGATTAGCATGATGCTAAAATAAGCATGTTAGTAATTAGCCTCCTAAAGTGAGCGGTACAGTAAGAGCACCGCCTAGCAAGATCGAAAGAGCCACTGCCTGTTTTTTCTTAAGATTTTTACATCATGTGCGAGAGCGTATTTAGGTTAAATAATATTCTGATACCGTCAGCCCGGTTCCCAACACGATAACGTCGTATTCTTCATTCATTTTTCCTCGTCTTTAATCCCCTTTTCCTACGCGTCGGCCCGAAGAAAATGGAGATCTTGCAAAGCTGGAAATGAAAGAAGTGCGCTGTCACGTCACCCCCAGTGGGTGTGGTTGAAGTGGGCAGGGCGTGTGAGTTTTCGCGTTCTCAGATGCTATTGGTGGATTGTGTTGTCAATCAACGTGAGCGTATTCTCCGCCCCCCCGACCACCAGAAATGCTCACCTTTATAAAGTGGTGGGGATTTTGATTCATCCCAGTGAATCGAATCTTTTAATACGTTCACAGAAATATCAGATACATAAAGTAAAATAAATGTCAGATGTACTAAGTATTGGATTGCTTTTCATTGACTTAAATACAGTATTTTTGTTTCTTTAATTTCTTTAAAGAACAACAGTAAAGCTAAGTAGACAATACATATATATGTTCGTATTTATATCTATGAATACATATATGACTCAGTATTGATATTAGATATAAGAAGTACATCTACCGGATTATGCGTTTATGGATGTTATGTTCTGTAACTGTTCACCCCTTATGAAAATTCACAAAAATGACTACAGTGACTCTTTCTATCCCTTATTTTTAAACGCGGAAGTAAGCCGTTTTCTGTGAATGTGCGAGACTTCCGGTTTATTAGCCACTGTAGGGAACCAAGGAGACGAATTACAAATACAGTAAATGTAAAACTGTTTGCACTACAGAACAGTGTGTTCATAATTAAGATAATGCATTAAAATTATATGGAAAGACACATCAGTTTGCAAAATTAAGCAACAAAACCAGCTGTTATGTTACCATATTTGTGTTATGAAATAACTCATTAACCCAAATTAACTAAATTAACAATGCTTGTTTAAAACAGCATGTCAAAAAATTATTCCGAGTCATTCAGTTCATTCAGACTCATTTCAAAAAGGGGACTGATTTACTGAGAATGATTCACAATGATTTGTTCATGAGTTCATGTTCATGGTGACAAATGTATACAAACAATTACTAAAATTGCTGTGAAGCCAAATTCATGTTCCAAGGGTTTCATGTCATGCTCTTCATATGAAATGGCACAAATAAACAGTTTTACCACATGGTCGACTTTCATAAAAGCATTTATTTTGTAACTTTGTGTCTCCGGTTTTGCTTGAAATTCATTCAAAGCAATTATTTATTCATTTGACACAGTGCTTACATTTCCAGACCTTCAAACACTTTTTTCATGTGAGGTTTTTTGGCATACTGTCTTGCTGTGTTGCCTGTGTTGTCCTCAGTATCTGTGAGTCCCAACTGTAGCAGCATCCTAACGGCGTCTAGATGCTGTCCAATGCAGGCCATATGTAGAGCTGCAAACCATAAAAAAATAACTTTGCATTCCCAATTATGGCATCTCGCTAAGGTGGCATGCAGTGAAATACACTGCAAAGTGTAATCCTACCTGATCTTCCTTTTGTGTCTCTTGCATGTAGATCAGCGCCCAGGGCGAGCAGTGTTTTTATGGTGCTTGTGTGACCTTCCTGAAAAATGAGCATTGAGATCGAAGCCAGATTAGAAGAGGAAGCGTTTTTATCTTAACTGTGCTTCATGTTTAATGCAACAGATACAACCTTAGCAGCGTAGTGCAATGCAGTCAGCTCCAGTTTTGTGGCTTTTGAGTTTATATCGATACCAAGATTAAGCACGAGGAAAGAAAGAGCTTCTTCCTGAGCAGTTACAGAGGCCTGGTGTAAGGGCTGCGCACCGAGAATATCTACTGCTGAGGGAGATGCCTAAAGCAGATAAACATGGACATGCTCTAGTATTTAGAAAAACAATGTAAGTGAATGATATTGATAATATGAGCTTACCCGGTGATTCTCAAGGAGCAATTTAGCAATAGCTATGTGTCCATTTCGTATGGCATCCATAAATGGTGTGACTCCACAACTGTCTTTCCCGTCAGGCTCATAGCTACAACTGAATTCACATGCAAACCGGGTGAGCAAAATAAAAAGGCACTTCCCTATAAACACTCTTATTTAAAATATGTTACCTTTGAAGCAGAATCTTCACTGCATCCTCACAGCCGTGCATAGCTTAGGTGACAAAAAGGCAGATACATGAATGCATATGACAATTTGAGAACATGTTCATTCATGTGCTTCCATACCAGCAGTGTGGAGGGGCGTCCTGCCAGTCTTGCTCTTTGTTTTCCAAACCTCGGGTTTGGCCAGTAGGAGGTGGTGTATGATGGCTGGATCTCCTTCCCTGCATGCAATGTGGAATGAGTTCCATCCATCCTTGTTCTGCAGCATTGGGTCAGCACAGTGATTCAGCAGCTCCAAAATGACCTCAAGGTTTCGTCGGGTACAGGCCATCATAAGAGGGGTCCTAGAGACGTTAGAAGTCGGTTTTGATAAAACAAGAACAAAGAGTAGTGCTGAAATTGCTAACTAAAGTAATACTTATTTATTTTATATTTAAATAATTTTTAAAATCACAAAATCACAAATCAATACTAAATAATTTTAATTAATTGAAATAAAGCTGAAATAAAATATTTGTAATAATGGTATATCGTATTTTATTTGCCAAATCCATGAATTACTGAATATTTCTCCAATTAAACAGTGACACTAGTAAATATGCAAATATGTGTGATTTTAGTGTTATTTTTATTCTATTAAAGTATTTATCAAGGTTTTGAATTACCTTTAGTTTTAATAGTTTTGTTTCGTGTTTTTGTCATTTTTATTCGTTTTTTTTTTTTTTTTTTTTAAATGTTATCTTTCAATTTTATTTAAGTTTTAGTGATGTTAGTACTTAATTTTATTTCAGTTTTCATAATAAGCATTTTATTTTATTTTAGCTGTATTTCAGTTAGGGAAAATTATCTTTTTGGCTTTACTGAACAGTAATAACACTGGTATTACATAGCGTCCAAGAGTATATAATCAGCGGCAGACAGTAAGTATTTTGAATTAGACTAAAAATGTTTCCTTCGAGCCGGATTCGAACCAGCGACCTAAGGATGACAGTGTTACAACCTCTACAGTCCTCCGCTCTACCAACTGAGCTATCGAAGGCGTTGAAGCTCACTCTACTTCCTGATAGGATATTGCGTGCACTACATGTAAATTCCTGTATTGGCTTCAGCATTTATGACGTACCAGTCTGCTTTCTTCAAACTGTCTATTTTCGCTCCCCTTGCAATGAGATACCGCACACACTCATAATGACTCATGGAAGAAGCTTCATGCAGAGCTCTCTTGTAGTCGTTGTTGTACACCTCAATGTCCATGTTGAGCTCCTCTACTAAATAACGCAAAATGTCCATGTGTCCATGTCTGGCAGCATAGTGCAGTAAAGTATCTCCAGATTTCCCAAAATGAGTATAGATGGCAGTCTGCTTGTTGACGTGCTCATTGAGTTGCTGTCTGACTGTGCACAGCTCTCCATGTTGAACTGCTTTGATTAAGTGCTTTAATGTGCTTTCTTCCTCCATTTAGCTTAGTTAAATCCTTCTAAAAAGACTGCTTAAAGGAAAAAATACACACAGCAGCGATGCATTCCTAGTGAAATTATAACAGCTGAGACCTCCAGTGTTTTTACTGCATGGTCTGATATAACACATGACGACGATACCACCATTTTCTTCAAAATAAAAGTCCCTCTATCAGTATGTGTGTGAGTGTGTGTGTGTATGCACACACACACACACATACACACACACACACAAATTTATATATAAAATCAAATTATAAATTGGAAGAATATCTCAAATGTATCAGAGACACTAAGCAGAGACAAATCCTGACCAAGTACATGCAGGCTCAGTGAGCACAGTCTAGCCATTGAAACCGGCAGACACAAAAAGAGCTGGTTACCCAGAGAGGAAAGAGTATGTGCTCACTGCAAGACAGGAGAGATTGAGCACTTCCTCCTTCACTGCCACAAATTCGAATCAATAATTGACCTATATGTAAATAAATTCACAAACATCATAAAGAACTTTCGAGGCATGACTGAAGAGGAACAAATAAGGATAATTTTAGGAGAGGGACAGACAGCAGCACTGGCTGCAAGATATGTGTGGATGTGCCACAGCCTAAGGGACAGCAGGTGAATGTGTATAATGTGTGTAATGTGTGTATTATGTCTGACCTCAGTGTGTTTCCTTACTGTCTACCACAGTGATCCTCAGTATATGTGTGTTTACATGTTAAATACTGTGGCATGAAATGTTCACATGTTCTATTTTGTTATAATGATTTTTTTTCTTTCTCCTATTATTTACATCTTCTCATTATTATGTTCCTCCACACATATTCAGAGCTTTGGCAATATTGTATTTTTACAGTCATGCCAATAAAGCAATTTTGAATTGAATTGAATAGATAAACAGATATATAGACAGTAGACAGACTCGATAGACAGAAATATAGAGATATATAGATAGATAGAGAGACAGACAGTAGACAGATAAATAGACAGATAGATAGAAAACAGACATACATATAGATAGTAGACAGAGATAGTTGACAGACAGATAGACAGTAGACAGATAGACTGACAGATAGATAGTAGACAGACAGAGACAGATAGAGATAGTAGACAGACAGACATACATATAGACAGATAGATAGCAGACAGATATATAGTAGACAGACATACGGACAGACAGATATATAGATAGATAAATAGTAGACAGACAGACATACATACAGAGAGACAGACAGATAGCAGACAGATATATAGTAGACAGACATACAGACAGACAGACAGATAGATAGATAGATAGATAGATAGATAGATAGATAAATAGATAGATAGTAGACAGACACAAACAGATACATTAATAGTAGACAGAAACAGACGGATAGATAGATAGATAGATAGATAGTAGACAGACAGGCATACATACAGACAGACAGATAGATAGTAGACAGACACACAAACAGATACATTGATAGTAGACAGAAACAGACGGATTGATAGACAGATAGTAGACAGACATGCAGATAGTAGACAGACAGATGGATAGTAGACAGACAGATAGACAGCAGACAGACAGATTGATAGCAGACAGACACATAGTAGACAGACACACAAACAGATACATTGATAGTAGACAGAAACAGACGGATAGATAGACAGATAATAGACAGACAGACAGATAGATAGTAGACAGACAGACATACAGACAGTAGACGGACAGATAGTAGACAGACAGACAAATAAACATATATAGATAGAAAAGAGACAGACAGACAGATAATAGACAGACAGACAGATAAATAGACATATAGATAGAAAACAGACAGACAGATAGATATTAGACAGACAGACATACAGACAGTAGACGGACAGATAGTAGACAGATAGACAAATAAACATATATAGATAGAAAAGAGACAGACAGACAGATAATAGACAGACAGACAGATAAATAGACATATAGATAGAAAACAGACAGACAGATAGATATTAGACAGACAGACAGACGGACAGAGGCGTGAAATGGGTTTACAAATGAATTCACCTCTGGGAGAATTTTACATATATCATTTAATATTTAGACTTGGGGCATTAGCCTTTTATTACAGCACAATTTGCATAATTTATCAATACCGTTTGTGTACAACCACAAAAACCATGACAGCTGGATTTTTTTTTTTTTCATCAGTTTACATTAAGTGGAAAACCAGACGGATTATACAAGCATATCTTTGTACAGTCAGCATACATATTTAGATCTGATTAATTTTTCATAATCTTTTTCTCTTCTTGTAAATAGAATCCGGACACAAAAATAGTATGAACAAACCACCAACAAAACATGCAACATCCAAAGTGAAAACACCATACGTTTCCTGATTCTACTTGGAGTCAGTAAGGTCAACATCTGCTCGTTATTATACAGGGTTAATTCGGTGTCTGTTGTGCAGGTCAAGTCCAGTCCAGTCCGTCAGAGGCAAGCATGGGGAGAGCTTTTACCCTAGTGCATGTACAACATGTAACACACAGATCAAAACACAATCGCTCTTGCTCCTTTCCCTCACACATGCTCCTCGCTGAACCAGAAAACTAATACAAGATCCTATTTGTACAAAAAGAAAATTATTATCTGTATTTACACGGCTTGTTTTTATTTATTTATTTTTTAATCAAGAGTTAGTGTGGCGAAGTGAAAGTGGAGCATGCGCGGATTATTCAAAGGAGGCTGCGTTGTTACGATGAATTCATGTGACGGTTTATGACGCTTTTTTTCTCAACTTGTGAACATAAAAAAATTATAACACATTCTGAGAGATCAGAATATATAGTGAAAGCTGAGCATTGTACTGTATATAAAGCTGAGTGCAGTTGAGTTTCCAGACACTGTGAATGACAAACGTAAGATGACCAGTCTGCTATGATCCTGTAAACACATTTTGCTATGTACATTTTAATTCTCAAAACTAGCAGTTAAATAGTTGAATAGATTAATCAACTCTACGTTTTTTGCAAACTCATTGTTTAGCAATAAAAAAATTAATTAAACAAGCAACAAGCAAAAGACACAACCAAATATATATAAAACAAACATATTTACCATGTGGAAAAAAACATAGAAAAATAAAAAAGTCCTCATTCGTAATGCTTTATCTGTCCTCCGACCGCTAAACAATAAGTACTCCATATATGCCTTTTCGGTTGCATAGAATAACATACACAGAACCTGCGGATTTTGGTAGTTTGGCACAGGTTAAAGATTGACGTAATCCTTAACACTGGACGTTTGAGTGAATTTCAGTAAGTGCTTGAGCTGTAAAATGGCTGGGTTATGTGCTGTAAAGTTTGTATCCATACATACTAACTTCAAAGGCATAAAAACATAACACAAATGGCATTTAAGTGTCTGCATTGCGAAGTGGCTTTTCTGAAATGATGAGATGGTGCACTCAGCGTCTAAACGTGTTCTTTCAGGTATGTAAACCGAGAAGAAAATGACAGCCAAAATGAATAAAACTATGATGTCATCACCCTGATCCTCGTTGTCGCCTTTAAGCTGAACCTGCTTAGATCAAAGATCAGCCAGTAACGTTTAAGCAAGGCTTTTTCATCGAAACCTGAGTGTTTAGGAGTTTGTTTTTAATAAAACATATGCGGACAGACACTACACTGACCCATTCAAACTCTAATCCTTGAGTATTTAAGAGAAATGCGTACGAGTTTGTGTGGGGGATTGACAGTGACTGCTTTAAATGGTTGTTTTGAGGAAAACTCAGAAAAAGCTACCAACCTACATTCGTAAAATGCGAGACACAAAGTGCAAATCATATAACAGTGCTGGATTTGACATTTTCAACTGATGCTGCTGCATATTGGAGATATTTCGACTGTCACATTCATCAAATGAGATCGCAAATCATAACAATCAGCGAACACTTTTTATTCGATGTCCCATTCATTTCTTTGTGAGTCATATTAGACCGGCAGTTTTCTTAAACGTTTGTAATTATCTACTTTTTGATTCCTAACTGTATCTCTGAATTCAGCATCACACAGCGAAAGACAAAAGTGTTACTTCTGTGAGTGGAAATAACCATACTGACACAACAAGTCATCACAACACCCAATAAATCATAATTCATTCATTTAAATCTGTCTATATATACCATAAAATACTCTTCTAGTCCATTGATAATATGCTTTAAATATCAGTTCTTTCAACACATAATAACATCTGAGAGGGAATGTAAAATAACGATAAATATCTAAAACTGAATTTGCCTCTATCATACAAAAATAATGTTTATGATATCCGTCTCTATCTGTAAATAATCATAATGTTCTCATATGAATAATGCACAAACGGGATAAATAAACTTTCACTCTATCTACCTGTCTGTTGTGGCCCAATGTACACATACGTCGGTATAAATATGTGTCGATAAGTGTTGAGTGATTGTGAAAGTGCATGTACACATATACGTATGAACATTGTGTGAATCTCCGGCTCAATTTTTTGAGCTTTTCCCACTGTAAAGATCTGCGTCTTGTCACTAAGGGTCAGATCCATTCTGTAAACACCATTATACACCTGTTTCTCCATGGCTTGGGTTAACACAATCACACGTGCCAGTGCAATCGGCAAGCTCCCTGTGTCGGCCCTCCAAATTCAGCTCAGTTTAGTCCCAAAGAGTGCGGCAGAGATGTGCGACTCCACTGCCTGGTCTGTCCTCGCGCCTTGTCCTACCGCCGTCTTTAGGAGTGGATCTGAGCTGTGCTGGCCAGCAGCTTGTGCCAGCTCACCACCCGTTTCCGCAGGTCTACCTTATCCAGCCACACGTAGGCTTCGCCGATTAAGGTCTTCTTTACGAATTTTCCTCCGTTTGAGACGAGAAAGAGCTGCAAGGGTTGGAATAAGTATGAATCACGACTTTAAGTCGGCTTAAGTTTTAGCACTCTAGTGCGTTGATGTCTGACATACCTGAATGGAATGACCTGTAGGGTTCATGCAAAAGCGGAAAGTTTCGTTGAAAGACGGTTCACGATCATGACGACACACTCTGGTCTTCTTCTTGATTATTCTTTTTTGAGTGGCCACATTCACAACATAGAGCTTCACATACAGATCTGTAAAACAACAACAATAGTAAGTATTAAAGATTTAGTTCACTTCCAGAATATAAATTTCCTGTTTATTCAGTTTATTCAAGAAATTAAGGTTTTTGGGGAAAACATTCCAGGATTATAGTGGACTTCAATGGTGATCAACAGGTTGAATGTCCAAATTGCAGTTTCAATGCAGCTTCAAAGGGCTCTACAAGATCCCAGCCGAGGAATAAGAGTATTATCTAGCAAAAAGACTGGTCATTTCTTAAAAAAAAAAAAAATCCATAATTTTTTAACAACACTAGGGTGTAACAATGTCAAAATTTCATGATACGATAATATCGGGATATGAAGTACACAATACGGTATGTATTGTGATACATATATAAAAAAAGACAAATTAAAACTTGGGAAAAAATACAAAAAATTGTACATTTTGAAGTTAAATTCTATCAAATGCACTTTGAGCTCCAACCCATGTTCCTAAGAAAACGCAAGTCATTATTACATTCACACTGGTGTTTTAGAAGCCAAACAAATTAGAATATAATAATAACAATTTTATATTATTGTTATTCCTATCACAGTAATAGCCATATATTGTAAAACAACTGCACTGTAAAATAAATGAAAATGAACATTTCATAGGTGTATTATTTTTGATTTACACTACAGCAGGGAAATTACAATACTTCTTTCCTAATTTCTACACTCAAAAAAACTTGTTTTGAATTTGGACCGCAATAACGTTACCCCTTTAAATTGCTCTAGCTGTCAGCATTTCATACTGCACTTTTAAGCGTTTATTTTGACCGAAATGGCAGTAGAACTTTTATTTTAAAGAAAAACAAAAATGTGTCTCGCCACAAATCTAGTGAAATGCTGTAATCATCTGCCGCGAAAATAAAGCATAACTGGTGGCTGTTGCATTCCCAAACGTGCGCTAATCTAACGGCACATGCAATAAATGAGTTTACTGAATTCACTGTAAACTAAGACACTCTGAGGCGCAGAAAACACCGGATCACGAGCTGATCGCCTGAATGAAGTGCGCACTTTGCTTTAAAACGTGCAGCGAAAACAGACTTGATGAAGGGATTTAGATGTGCTTTCGGTTCGTTTGACAGATACAGTGCTGAAGCATAATGGCTCAAAACACAACCTTTTATGTAAGAATATTTTAAAAATCTACACTTTTTGCCCAAAAGACCTATATCGTTTCATATCATCAAGTGACCACAATAATATCGAGACATAGTCTGCATACTTCGGTTCAAAAAGGTAGGGTAGGGTGAAAAACTCCATCTCATTTTCTCCTCCAACTTCAAAATCATCCAACATTGTTGTTTTACCTTTTTTTGTAAAGGGCATTTGACTTTCTTTGCACGTTCGCTTTGTAAACACTGGGTCGGTACTTCCGCTTACGTCAATGTGTCAAGTCAGGCTAGTGCAAGACAAGCATTTGTGGTTAAAAAGTATATCAATTTTTCATTTTTTTTAGAAAATGACCAAACATAGCTAGATAAGACTAATTTTCCTCGGGTGGGATCATGTAGAGCCCCTTGAAGCTCCATTAGAACTGCAATTTGGACCTTTAACCCGCTGATCCCCATTAAAGTCCATTATATAGAGAAAAATCCTGGAATGTTTTCCTCAAAAATCTTAATTTCTGTTCGACTGAAGAAATACAGACATGAACATCTTGGATGACATAGGGAGGAGGTGTTACACTTTTAATGTGTGTTGAACATTCGGGAAGTTTATGAGTTTATTGCAGTCGTGTTACCTGGGAGGTGGTCGGGAGACTTGAATTTGTAGGTGATGTTTCTGCACTGGAGGATCTCAAGCACAAGGTGTTCTCCCTCCGTCTTCATCTCTTTCTTCAGGGCGATCTTTATCTCCCCCATCACCTGAGTCTTACCTAACCAGGCAGACATAGACAGGTCAATATTGCAATTCTTCTTCCTATCTGTTATCTCTGTATCTCTTCCTTCCAAATTCTGTGAATATCTGAGCATGAGGAGCATACAGACAGTGATAAACAACACGGCACAGGAAATAGATGAAACCAGGAGAAACTATTATTCCACTCTCATATCAGTCATGTGTGTATATGTATATATATATATGTATATGCTGCCACATTGTACTCCCAAATACCCTGCTATTGACACAACAAACATGCATAAATAATCACAAAACCACACAACATCCCATGCAAACATTACCCTCTGTATCTCCGTGAGCGGATTTCACAGCTTCTGTGCCGTTTGGAATCTTTCCACTGAATAACAAACAACATCAGGTCAGAGAATGCGCGGAGTGCCAAGAAAATGGAGGGATTTGAATAAATAACCAAAAAAGCCGTCTAGATGCTACCAAATAAAACCATGAAATTGTAAATTATTTCAAACAAAAATAAGACTGATTAGCAAATATTATGGGAGTCATATAAAAAGCACTCACAATCTGGGAACCTGGAAGATTGCACTATCCACCGCATTGGTTCCGCCCTCTTCATCCAATAGGCTAAAGGCACTGCCACTCAGACCGCTATCCAATGAGGCTGCAGTAACAGGAGCATCACCAGATCTATGGCTGCGGGACGCTGTTTTTGAAGTTGATTATGTGAGTTGCATGAGTTACATACACTACGACTAGTTTGCAACTGGTAACTATTAATTACAGGGGTAGATATCCACATATCCACTCCCAACACACACACACATTCGTACGAATAGATAAAGCTGGCAACATTTAAAGAAAGCGTGACAGCACTCCATAAATGAAAGGAAATATCACAGACAGAGTATGCTAAGCAGACATCAGATGACAGAAGCAAAAGCAGACACACAACAAATTAAACTGTTCATTAGTAAACTGTGTGTTTGAGTTTTAAGTAATTCCATTATGCTAATTCTCTAAGTTCATTTTAATTGTGGTTACTTATGATTAATCATATTTTAATTTTAATTTTTTTTTTTTTTTTAAATGTTGATGCTGTGTTTGACTGAGAGTGATGGTGATGGTGTGATGTGGGATGCATGATTTTGGCGCGTAATTCATGCACACAGTCTTTTCCAAACAGATTCAGCAACGGTAGCGTCTAATGATACTCTCTCAGGATTATCAGAGGGTTGTGCTCCCTCTTAACGTTTGTCATCGCAGTTGAGCGCTACTGTTTTGTCCCCTGGTTTAAGGGAAGCACGTTGCTGGACTGTTGAACCAGACTGAGACTCGCTGCATGAATTTCCTGTGAAGTGGCAGAGGGCAGATTCCAGTCGAAAGTAAGCATCACTAGGTCCTAATCACTCAAAAAACTTTGAAGGTTGCAAGGCATGTATTTGCACAAGCATTACTGCTACTCTATTGTCAGCAAAATTAGGGCCTATTCATATCAACGTGAATGTTTGATAGGAAAAATCTGCAATGAAAATGCAATTTCACTCTCTGTCAGTAGGTGGTGCTTGTATTTATATATTTTAAATAGATAGTTCATCCAAAAATTAAAATTCTATCATTAATTACTCACCCTAATGTTGTTCCAAATCTGTAGGACTTTAGTTCATTTTCTGAACACAAATTAAAATATTTTTGATGAAATCCGAGAGCTTTCTGGCCCTGCACAGACAGCAATGCAACTATGTTGAAGGTGCAAAAAAGTAGTAAGGACATTGTTAAAATAGTCCATATGACATCTGTGGTTCAACCTTAATTTTACGAAGCTACAAAGCTACAGCTTTGTGTGCAAAGAAAACAAAAATAACGACTTTATTCAACAATTTCTTCTATTCCCTGTCAGTTTTCAACAGGCATTCACAACAATGAAGAAATTGTTAAATAAAGTCAGTCCTTTTGTTTTCTTTGTGCAACTTCAAGCTTGTGTGATTTTCAACTTCTATTTAATATGTCAAGGAATATATTAGTCCTGGGATGTTTAAGAACATCTAAACAAATTCCTTTTTTTTTTAGGTTTCAAAATGTCCACGTTCAAGTCACATGATCATAACTGCAGACTTACTTCCTTGACCATCTATTTTGTGTAAAGGGATCCAGTTGCTCACTTTCGTTTGGAAAGACCCTTCGGATAGCGTTCCCGTCCCGCAGTGCCCTTCGTAAGCACAAAAGCACCCTTTGCAATTCAACCAGAGTATCCTCAGCTAGTTCCGCTAGTTAGATGTGCGTTAGTAACTCAACATCCTCTCGCTCTCTCTCTCTTGCTGTCATCGGCAATCATACGAGACGTCAACTCTCACCTCCGTCCGGCTGCGGCCTCTCTTCAGACATGGCTTTCCTGAGGGTCAGATGACGGCCGTCAGGGATCTCATTGGCCGGCGACTCGGACGGGGTTCTCTGAATGGTGAGCACACCAACTACGCTGTGCCTGTGGTGCCTCGGGTCGAGGCGGCCATTTTGGGCTGGGGCCATATATCAGCCACGGGGGTGGGGGGGGGGGGGCGAGAAGGAGGGGAGGTTTGGAGAGGGGAGAAGGGAGGCGAGATGGAGACTCAGAGTATGAACTCGTCACAACATGGACACCACCAGCTTTTACTGTAGGTCATAGTCACATGCAGCCACAGTACGCTTACAGCGTCGACTGAGGTGCAGTGTAGGCCAGCGAGAGCCGCAGAGAGAGTGGAGGCAGGGTGGGATGCTTTAAGGAGCGGGCGGCCACATGCACGGCCATCTCGGTGGAGTGGGGAAGCTGCTGAAAAGCCGGCCGTCTGGGACAGAAAACAACTCAATGGGATAAATAAAAGAGGAGCTTGTCAGGGCTGTCAAGAAGGGCTCATGTGGGCAAAACGTGTCGCTACGTGTTGCGCGATGATCAGGGATGCCCATTTGCTCTCTAACTTTAACAAAATGGTAAATTAAGCAGGTTTGACCTAAAATAACTTTTAACATGTCTCTGTGTGGTAAAAGGACAAGCCTGCCGACTAGGTGTTTGACGTGTGCAGTCAAATCTCTTCACAGTGATTGGCAGGTCTTGGTAAACATATTTAGCATCCTGTGGAAGGCAGCAAAGTGCCTGACTGGGTCAGATATTGTACTTATTTTTGAAGATTTATTTAGTCTGGACTAAAAATATCTACTATAATTTTATGTACTGTCTATGCTTATTGTGTTTCTTGGGAATCAAACACATGACCTTGGCTAGGGCCATGCTAACTGCGCTACAGGAACAAGAATTATAAAGGATGAGTTTTAAGGATACAGTTTAGCCATATTACTTCAGCTTTATTGTGTACTAGAGCTTTATTGTTTTTCTGAGTTGTTATAATTATTAAAAGTGTTAAAAAATGTTGGAAAAATAATAAAACTGTTCCTGTATGTGTGCAATCGTGACGCGTTCCCAACACACCGGTGAGAACACACAGGCGAATTGGAAGTGAAGTGACAGACTGTGACCACAGGGGGACCAGAGGAAGTAAAACGGGTGAAACCAGAAAACAACAACAGGGAAGGGAGGAAAAAAAACAAAAGAGGGCAGTGAAAAAGAACAGAAGGAGGAACAGATGAGTGCGAAGGCAGCCATGCTGTGGAGGTTTTATTTGCGTCGTTTACTTGGTTGGAGACGGGGCTGCTGGCCGGCAGCTTCGACCGGTGCCGCGGCATCGTCAAGGTGTGCCCGGGCCGTGCCACTTTTGCCATGAGCACGGGGGCCTCCGTGGGGGCGAGCTTGGCCCTCGGAGAGGGACGGCTTCGATGTGCTGGGGCTACTGTGAGATTTCTCAATAGTAGGGACCTGCGTGTCTAAAACAATCAGAACCAAATTACCACAAGGGCGTTTCATTCCCTACTTTTGCCTATTTATTCATTTTAATTCTTCAAAAAGTCATTCTTATTTATTACGTTGTTAGGTATTGTTGAGTCTCCATCTGACACATCTGATGTGATACTTAAGGTCCAACTATTGTGCCCTAGTTAGCATCTAAGCAGGCTGCTTCCTGTCAGAGCGGCCCTGTCACACCCTGTGTGAGGTGATTGAAGTGAAGCGCTGGTGAGCTCAGCGCTGTTGTGAACTGAACACACATATATGGAGAGCGAGAAGCCAAAGCTAGGAAGCTTGAGAAATACAAGATGGAGAGATCCAGTGAAAGCAGGAACAGTACAAAGAGAGGAAGAGAAGACAGAATGCATAGAAATGACAGCAGTAGAAGGATGGGAAAGAGGAAGACATCACGACTGGAAATGTGAAAGGAGAAGTGGCAGAAGTGCCATGCGACTTGCGGTCCTACCCTTGGCAGGGTCAGGGAAGATTCCGTGACTACGGCTCTTGATGACCGAGGATTTGGGCGAGTCGTCTTTGCTGTGACCGGAGGTCTTTGGGGAGTGCTGGCTCCCGTGTCCACCGGGGGGTTTGGGCGAGTGCTGGCGGCCCTGTCCCGAGTGAGAACGCCGGTGGTGCTCGCCCTCGCTCTGCTCCTTCAGAGGCAGCCAGCGTGGGACGTTGTCCAGTTGGGCCGTGTTGGACAGGTCAATCAGTACCTGCAAAGCCACATACATGCACAATATCATTATTATTCAGTGATAGCAGTGTACGTGTGTTTTTATGTAAAATCAGGGTTCCCACACCTTGGTTAACTTCAAATTCAAGGACCTTTCAAGGACTTTCCAAGCCCCACACCCTCAAATTCAAGGACTTAATGTGAGGACATATTAACACATTTCAATTGAGAACATCGTGTTACCTTGTAAGATACATTGTTACAGTTTTCATGTGTCAAACACAGCTATGCAAAAAAGCCTACTTTTGGAAAGTTTCACGGTGTGTCTGTGAATCGCTGAGGTACCGTTGTAGTAGTTTTGTGTGCGTGTCAACATCATGGCAAAGTACAACACAAGATACCCTTACGTGGGAAACGCTTAAAAGTAACACGCAAATGCGTGTAAACTAATGTAAATCAAGCAAGCTTGATGCATAGAACACGAACTGTTGGCGAAATAACACCAGGAGGGCCCGGAGGGAATAATATGGAATTTTTGCCAGAAAACTTCTTGCACAAAAAAAGTTCAACCACTTTCAAGGACCTGTATCTATGTATGTTTATTTTCAAAAACTTTCCAGGGCCTTGATTTTTTTTTTTTCCCAGATTCACAAACTTTTAGGGATTTCAAGGACCCATGGGAACCCTGTAAAATATATGCTTCAATTATGAATTATAAATCACTACTTTTTCTAAAGTAAAACTGTCCAACAGCAACACCAGCAGATGAAGGTGCAGCGGGAGTCCACATTGAGGCTGGGAATCGATTCCAAAAAGAATCGATTCCTCGATTCCGAGGCGCTGGGAATCGAGAGTCCATCAAGGGGAATCGACTCCCCATTCAGAGCCGCTTTCAGTTCAGCAAAGCTAATCTATGGGCGCCTCTCAAACGAAAAGCTGCATCATACAAAGGCTGCATATCTCGGCTGCTGTCATCAAACGTCGTTGAACGTCGATTCACCAAAATAAACTTAATGAAAAGAGTCAGTACTGAGCTCATCTGAGTTTGAGGATGCACCCTTCTGTTGAGCATCCATTAATTTGTTTCTTGCTCGCTAATATTGATTAGTCTGATTCGTTTCCACGAATAGGTTCCTTCGGATAGATCGTTTTAATGAACCAGTTCAAAAAGATTCAGAAGTTATTTTACGGTGGAACTGGCTTATATTGTTCCCAATTTTGAGTGCTGCACGACAGAATAGATCAGGAGGTACTGGAGGGTATTAATCCTATTTCCATCTTTTTAAAAAAAATGCTATTTCTTAACTTTTCTATTAGCCAATGATAATTCTGAAAGAAAACAAGAGCACAGTGGCCGAGAGCGCATCTGATTGACAGATAAACCTCGAGCTGTTATATCACTGTTGTTGTTAATGTTCTGGTTATTTTGTTTGTGTACAGTTTGATAATTTTGTGCATAAATAGCAAAGCATACTGTTGAAGTTAACATCATTGAGCTGAACTGTGCATGCCTTGTTCAGTTCATGCAGTAAACGCATGTCCACTGCTGCGCTGTGGGCTGTGACTAATTTAATGGGCAATGTAGTAAAATTACAATTTAAATGCAGAAATTTATCATAATTTTTTAAAAATAAAGCTTCATATTATGATCAGGCTACTTTCTAAGACATGTATATCCTACACTCATGGCAAAATTATGCCCCTCGATCTAAAAAAACAAGAATCGAAAAAGAATCGAAAACAACAGAGGAATCGATTCCAGACACAGGAATCGGAATCGGACTTGATTCCAAAATTTTCGGAATCGAACAGCTCTAGTCCATATCTTTCTCGCCTCCCCTGATCCCAGTGAGTTTTAACAGACCCCCTAAGGCACTGGTCTCAAACTCAATTTTTGGAGGCCCACAGCTCTGCACAGTTTAGCTCCAACCCTAATCAAACACACCTGATCCAGCTAATCAAGGTCTTCAGGATTAGTAGGAACTTCCAAGCAGGTGTGAGTTGGAGCTGGTTGAAGCGAAACTCTGCAGAGCTGTGGCCCTCCAGGAATTGAGTTTGAGACCTCTGCCCTAGAGTGTGCAGTGAGTTTGGTGGGGGGTAATTGAGAATGAATGGGGTAAAGTCACATGAGAGGAGGCGTGACATGATTGGATATGACTAGTTATGTTCGGCTGTGATTGGTTCATGTGATAAATCCCGCCTCTTGTGTTTGTGAGTGCTTTGCGTTCACAAATCATCTGAATGAACAATATAATGGCGTTAATGGGAAGACTAATTTAAAAAAGTAAGCAAACAACTCACACTTAGATATAACCACTTTGTTAAATCAAAATAAGACTTAAAGCGTCATGAAAACATGATCTGCGGGAGTTTTTAGTGAGTAATCAGCTTGGTGAAATTTTAAGTAAATCTCAGTGTCTGTGACCGATATTTACAGAGTTTTGTTGACTGATGATCCGAAAAAGTTCACCAATAAAATATATTGTTTAAATTGTTACTGCCTTTAGTTATTATTTTGGAATAAATGTAAAATGCTTAAAAACACTAACTTGATGAGATTTATACTTCGCTTTAATAAACAGAATATTGATAACACTGTTAAGGTAAAAAATAAAATAGAACTTTTTTTTTTTTTTCTGGATGTATGTGTAAGTAATGTTTATTTAACCAAGAGAATGTGAGTGGGACATGAAGTTGCATTTGAATGGAAAAAAAAACAAAAACACTTGTTCCGTTTACACTTGTGTGCCGTTTATCACTCATTGGACTTAGTGTTTAATCTTTCAATGTGTTTACAGCTCGCAGCTTCTCACCTCTCCCAAGAAGTCATTGGCAGAGCTCTTGTCGTAGTCCCACACGCTGACCTCCAGTGTCTTCTTTCTCAGCTAAACACACACCACACAAACACACACAGTATTCAAGGCCAAGATGATTTACTTTGTGACTCTATCACCATACATTATTTTAATTTTGTCATTCTAAGTAAGATCATCTGAACTAATCCATGGTTGATCTCTAAATGAGAGGTAGGAAAACACCAAAATATTGTATTCTCAGTATTTTTCTTGTTTTCCAGTAACAAAATCTTTAAACATCTTTAAACAAGATACTTTTACATGAGAAGCTACATTTTAAAACACAAACTACCGTTCAAAACCAAAAAGTATGATCTTTTTTTTTCAAAGCTACGGTATAGACACTTGTAATTTTACAAAATATTCCATTTCAAATAAATGCTGTACTTTTAAAATTTCTATTCATCAAAGTAGTAATTTATCATGATTTCCACAAAAGTATTAAGTAGTACAATTGTTTTCAGCCTTTATAATAAAAAATGTTTCCCTTAGAATGATTTCTGTAGGTTCATGTGACAATCGTCATGTTAATGTCAAAATTTAGCTTTGCCATAACAGGAATAAATTACATTTTAAAATATATGAATATAGAAAACTATGGAAGCATAAAACAAGAAATAAAGTCAGAATTGTGGAATAAAAACTCGCAATTCTGACTTTCTTTTACTTGGTACTCAATTGTGAGACATAAACTTGAGTTATAATGTCCAATTCTGAGGGGAAAAAGACTGATATTTTCTCAGAATTGTGAATTTATATTTGTGACTTAATAACTTGCAATTGTGTGTTTTGCGAGATATTAAAAAAGTCAGAATTATAAGTTTATATCTCAAAATTCTGGGAAAAAAAAGTTTACCTTTACTAATTACCTTTTTTTTTTTTTTTTTTTTTTTACATTTTTTATTAAGTGGCAGAAATGGACTTCCATAGAAAACAGTTATTTGAAATTGAAATAATATTTCACAATATTACTGTTTCAAATGTATTTTGACCAAATAAATACAACCTCTGAAGACACTTTCTGAGACCTCTGAACCTCTGAACTTTGCTTCTTAAGTAAATTTATTTTGTTTTTAGAATGTTTGGATGCTTTTACTGGAAAGCAAACAAAAATACGAAGAAAATATCTCTTCTGTTAAACCAGCAAACATCTCCAACACGATATGCAGCACTGGAGCATTAAATCCAGATGGTTTTCAATACAAGCCTCACCTACCTGCATTCTGTCTTTCTCTCTCAATTAAGAGCCACTCGCCTCGCTTCAATAGTCCAGTAAAAACATATCAATCACATCTGTTTGCAGCAGCCTCAGAAAGCTCAACAGACTCAGGAAGCTCTTTGGTCTTAATTAGACTAAAGCACTTCTGGGAGACAACAGACTTTTCCCTGTTTGCACCAAAAGCCTGGGATTCTCTCTGAAGAGCTCTCAGATAATTGAAATCTCAAAACTGACATGAGATGTTCAAACAAAAAAAAGCATCAGACGTTTCTTTTTGTTTTCTAGACATCTGCAGCCTAGACATGTGCAAATGATTGCGAGTTTGCAGTTCACCTGTTCCAGGTGGATGTTTTTGTAGATGACAGTCTGGTTCCACTCTGGGTTCAGGCTCTTCTGAACATGTTTGGACCTTCTTTTGTTTTCAGCACTGCAATTAGATAACATACCACAAGAGGTCACCTTGAGTGGCAGGCAGAAAATCAGCTTGGCACAAACACCCCACACTGGTGGCAAATGGTTTGCACAATGGAGGACGTCTAGTATAGGCCCGCTTGTGTTGCTGCAGTGACCATATACTACTTTCGAGAAAATGATTAAATGCGTAACGATGATATAAAGAGCAAGAGCTACATCACTAAGCCATTCATGTCCAAGCATGGCCAAGTCTTGTATAATGTGCTGGTACCATAGGAAAGAATCACATACCTGGCATTCTGCACAACCATGACCTGACTGTGAAGATCCAGCATGCAGCAAAAACAGACAACAATCAGTGATGAGTGGGAGACTGCAAAAGTGTGTGTGTGTCCGTGTGTGTGTTTGCAGTAGCCCATGCATTCATGCCCATATGGAGCAGAGAAATGGAGAGCTCCTGTTTCTGTAGGTTCAATCCAAGTACTGCATGATCAGATGAGAGCCAGAAATGATCCGAAACACACACATACACAAACATACACACCAACCTGCAAACATCAATCAGCGCTATCATTTTACACACAAACTGAACTGGCATTGATTTTCCTCTTTTGCTGACTCACTTACTGCACATTTAAATGCATGGACACACGCGCACACACAATCATACACAGCTAAAAACTAGGTCTTAAACAATATGCATAATCCTCTCCAGGTCTTTCCCACAGACCTGGTGCTAATTACAGCTGGATAAGTGATTTTCTGTTTCGTTAACTCGTGGAAAGTAGCAGCTAGGATTGAATAACAGCTCCGGGAGTCTTAATTACCAGTGCCAAGGGTGAAACAGGTGGATTTATCTTTTTTAAGCCAAGAATCCATATTAAATTATACTAACATCTTGTTTTCACACTCTCTGGATAGCTATTTTGGCAGGGCGCTTAAAAATGAAAAGTTGAGTTTTACTCAAAGTACTTACCCTCTACCTGGCAGCAAGTAAACTTTAACGAACGGATCCGAGTAGCCGTTATTGTCCCGGGGTGCCAGATTTCGTGCTTGAAGAACATGGACGATGAGATTTCCCAGCTGTTTGTCGTAATTTATTTGAAGCTGCAAAATTGAAGAAAGAAAGAAATGATTTTTCTACTTCTACTACTAAAAAGATGAATGTTGATTAATAAGCAGGGTTCTGACCAATTAATTCACTTTACACGGTAGAGACTGCACTCATAACAGCTATTTCTATCTGAAAAAATTATATTTTAGAGCTGAGCGTAACTAGATAAGTTTATATCGACTATAGAAATTTTTACTTATGCAGGTCTATAAATCACTGAATAAGCTACTCTTATAGCTACATTAATGAGAGCCGAAATCTACCTGGATCTCTCCGGACACTGGGTGGGACTGAGTTTTTGCAGCCTCAGAGGTCTAAGAAACAAAACATCAGCAGTAAGAAAAGACACAGTTATGCATTTGACTTTTTGTGTACACAAAAAGGCATCAAATAATTGTGTGCGCGTGGTACCTTGCTGTGACGTTTCTTGCTGACAGAGGGTGAACCAGGCTGGCCAGGGCTGGGAACTGCGCTGGAGCCAGCGGACGCTGAGGCTTTATCCAGTGCTGACGCAGAGGAGGACGGCACCTGCTGCTGGGACACTTTCTGCAGCTCGGCAGCTAGCTGCTTGGGGTCCACACCTGGTGACCGTGGAGGTCTGTCTCCTGTATAATTATAAATGCAAGGCAGACGTTAGTGGTAAAGCACCACTGAGGTTAATTAGGAGATTAGCATTTGATTGTCTTCTCCACTGACTGGAGGTTCTCACCTTTGGTCTGGTCTTGAAGGTCTAGATGGGAGCTTTCAGAATCAGACAGCATATTTAGGTCACTGGAGATAACAAAAAGATAAACGATGGTCAAAAGATGTGAAATCAATGTAAGATCAAGATGGACCCTATTTGCTCTCTTAAATGTATGTTCCTGCTTTTAAGGATTAGTTCACTTCCAAAATAAAAATTCCTGATAATTTACTCACCCCCATGTCATTCAAGATGTTCACGTCTTTCTTTCTTCAGTCAACAGGAAATTAAGGTTTTTGAGGAAAACGTTCCAGGATTTTTCTCCATGTAGTGGACTTCAATGGGAGCCAACGTCCAAATTTCAGTTTCAGTGCAGCTTCAAAGGACTCTACATAATCCCAACCGAGGAATAAGAGTCTTGTGTAATGAAACGATCAGTTATTTTCTAAAAGTTATATGCTTTTTAACCACAAATGCTCGTCTTGCACTAGCTTGTCTTCACACGTTATGTAATCACGTGGGGAAGGTGACGCGTGACGTAGGTGGAAGTACCGACCCAGCATTTGTGGTTAAAAAGCATATAAATTTGTTTTTGTTTTTTTTTTAAAATGACCGATCGTTTTGCTATATAAGACCCTTATTCTTTGGCTGGGATCATGTAGTGCACTTTAAAGCTGCACTGAAACTGCAGTTTGGACCTTCAACCCATTGGCTCCCATTGAAGTCCAGTATAATGATGTTATAGGATTCCTGGAATTTTTTCCTCAAAAACCTTAATTTCTTTGCAAAATCTTTATGTGAATTACCAATAAATTTTTATTCTGGAAGTATACTAATCTTTTAATATACTTTTTTGTACAAAATGTCCTTTTTTGGCTCTCAAATGATTTTCCTTTTTAGTTGAAGTCACTTTTTCAGCTCTTTTCCCTCTAACACTTTTTTACATAAAAATATGTAACCCCAATATTTCATGATTTATTCCTGCCCTACATTCAGTCTTATTAAACATCTTGTTTTATTAAAAAAAAAAAATACATCAAAATACAGAATAAAAATGGGTTTTATAGTTCCGAACAGAATCAAAAATTTGAAATGGCCATTAGCCGGTTAATAGCGTTATTTCATTATTCCATTTAATATTTGAAATTTGCTGTCAACCAATTACGAATTCAAGAAAGTGTACTAGTTTTTTTATTTTGCAAAAGCTTGACAGTTTTTAATGATGTCTTGCTTCTGTCTGTAAGTCCAACCAGCATTGGTATGACCATCGCGCCGGTGCCTCACACCTCAGCATATTTTGCGACATTGCAGCCTGTTCATTATCAAAATAAACTACAGTTAAAGAAACGTAAACCATAAACCGTCTCACTGTGCTGATACAGCTGATGTGAAGGATGATGTATTACGTTGATGCGAGTGAAGTACAAAGCCTATTACATGATAAATAATATTTTAGCATCCAGATATGTTGGGAAACATTTGGATTCGTGCCAAATGAGAGAGATAGGCATCACCTTAAATTAACTTGTTTCTGGATTTTATAGGCTAAACACATAGCCTTAACTTTAGAGGATTTGTTGTGGAGAGAAGGAAACTAATAACTATGTTTATAATGTTTCTATACATTTTATGCAGAAACAGAAATGTTAAAATATCGATTCTGCTCGGAGTGAACGTTTTTTTTTTTTTTGTACAACTTTCATAGCAGACAGATAAGTAAGTAAAAGTAAAAATTGACCTAAAGCACATTTAAATAATAAGTATTTATGCAAATCTGGCACTCACAGTCTGATACATATCTCCGCCTCTCCAACCTGGTGACCAACCAGACCCTGCACCTCCTCGTACGTCTTACCAGTCAAAGAAATGCTGTTCCACTCCAGAACTTGCATTCCTATGCAAACACACACACATATATAAAATCAGCCACTTTTAGTCTTCACTATCTGGAAGATTAAACACGCTGTGAAAAGCACTGCAACACCACACGTGATGTCTTTCAATTAAACAAACCCTGTTGTAGAAACCCTGTGAGAAAGCAGAGGAAAGCACGTGCAGCAGAGTTCACTCCAAGTCACAGCAAACTAAAACCACTCTGTCGGTGCACTTACATAGATGAAAACGAGTCTTCAGGTAGGCCAGGTAGGCCCGCTTTGGACGTTTTGAAGCTCCCACGTTACGGTGGATGCTTGGGGTCCCTGGAGGTGAATGTGTACTCACGTCATGTACTGTATATGTACACACTCACAGATTTTATAGTTTAGTGTGAGAGACTGAACAGCCGGCATCACATTACTCTGCTGCTTAACACCAACCTGTTCTACTGAGCTTCAGAATATACATGAGTCACATGACTAATGTAACCATGCCGACTGCATGCATAATCACACTTACAGCAAGAAGAAACATTTGACATTTTACCCTTAAGAAGCTTCAACTGCTGCTGGGACAATATGTGGGAGAGAGACAATACCAAGCGAGAAGAGATGAGACAAAAAGAGAGAAGATGATACTAAAAGAGGCTAAATAACATGAGATGGACATTTTACCCTTAAGAATCTTCAACTGCTTCTGAGACAATATGTGACCCTGGACCAGAAAACGAGTCTTAAGTAGCACGGGTATATTTGTAGCAATAGCCAGCAATACATTGTGTGGGTGAAAATTATTGATTTTTCTTCAATGCCAAAAAACATTAGGATATCAAGTAAAGATAATGTTCCATGAAGATATTTAGTAAATTTTCTACTGTAAATACATCAAAACTTAATTTTTGATTAGTAATATGCATTGCTAAGACCTTCATTTGGACAACTTTGAAAGCAATTTTCTCAATATTTAGATTTTTTTTTTTATTTATCTTAATTATTCAGATAATGTATAAATCTTAATTAAAAAAAATAGACACTTATGACTTTTTTTGTGGTCCAGGGTCACATATGTGAGACATTACGATACCAGAACAGACAAGACAAGAAGAGAGAAGAGGATACTAGAAATGAGTTGAAATGAGAAGAGAAGATGAGACATACACACAAGATGAGTTGAGAAAAAGTGAGACTGATGAGACGAGACAAGAAAACAAGATCAGAAACAAGTTTAGAAGAGAAGAGATGAGACAAGTTGAGATGATAAAAGAGAAAGAGAAAGAAAAGACAGGAAGAGATAAGACAAGGTGAGAAGAGAGAAGTCGATACTAGAAGAGACTAAGCAAGATGAGTATGAGAAGAGAAAAGATCAAAAGAGAAGAGAAGGAACAAGATGAGAAAAGGTGAGAAAAGACAAGGGTATGGAAGAGACGAGATCAGAAGAGAAGAGACGTTTCTGAGATCAGAAAAGATAAAGAGAAGAGAAAAGACAGGAGGAGATAAGACAAGATGAGAAGAGAGATGTTGATACTAGAGGGGACTAAGCAAGATGAGTATGAAAAGAGAAAATATCAACAGAGAAGAGAAGGAACAAGACGAGATGAGAAAAGCTGAGACAAAATAAGGGTACAGAAGAGACTAGATTAAATGAAAGTAGATTCAAGAAGAAACAAGATCAGAAGAGAAGTGTCAAGATGAGAAAGACAAGACAAGAAGATACAAAACAAAATGAGAAAAGACAGGAAAATGAGAAGCAACTGACAGGAAGAACAGACATGAGAACAGTTGAGAGACTAGACACCAGAAGAGACGTGAAGAGTAAGCAAAAGTAAGCAAGAGGAGGTGAGACAAGATAAACAAGATAAATCAGAGTAAAGAAGAGAAGGTATGAAGATGAAGAGACAATATGAGAAAAGACGAGGCAGAGTAATACATGAGAACAGAAGAGAAAAGAACAGAACAGAAAATGAGGAGCAGAGGGAGAACAGAGCTAAGGAATCAGATGTCTAAATACAAAGTGATATTTGATAGAGAGTGCGAGAGGAGGAGGAGGAAGACAGATGTGAAGTGTCAGTCCCAGTCAAAGCTCAGAATGTTCTTTCACAAAGCCCAGCTGTTGTATATAGCCTCATAAATAAGCCTGCGCACAGACAGTCCCACTCCCTCCGGCTTCACTTTTCCCCTCGCCACCTATCCCGGCCCCTCGTAAATTATGACCGGGAGAAAGCAGCACAAAAGCCGGAGCCCAAGCAGACCTAATTTACAACACTCCGTGCTCACCCTCACCCCTGGAGAAAGAGAGCATTAACGTCTCCGTCACAACCAAGATCAATAGAGCTTGTAAAATTCAGCTCCATCAAAATGGCTGAAATAGTCCATCAAGACAGTCCAAAGCAGTCATGAAATTCAGATTTCACTCTGGGTTTCATTCCAAAAGTCTGTTTAGATTCTTCCAAGTCGAGGAGAAAGTCTTGCCGTCAACCATCAATGGGCAAATCTGTCACAATGAGGTCAATTCTGATTTTGTAAAGTGCATATTTACATAACGACAGCACAGTGTTAAAGCAGTAAAACCTCAAACTCTTTTCAGTGGAACTCTCCAGAGACATTTCAGTCAAACTTTTGATATAAATTTAACACCCGACTCTCATTTGATCTGCGCAACACCTACACTGCCGAGGAAACACAGTCGTGAACCTGAAACTTCAACTTCATTTTCTGCTTCTCTATCTTTATCTCTCACATCAAGAATGAGTCACTTCTAAAGCCTGGAGGTGAAGAATCACGCAGATAAGCATCATTTGTTTTTTCTGTCTCCTACTCTGAAATATCACGTCACACTGTGCCCCTTAACGTCAACCGATGTGCTTCTCTCCCCGCTTTAAGAGACACTGAACATCGGTACACCTCTACAGTTTAACCAAAGCAGTGAACCCACTCATTGTCAGGTTTAAAAGAGTAACCACTCTTCCTGGAGGTGCCTACCTTCCACAATCTTCCCCGTCTGCTCCGCAGCTCCTCCAGGTAATACTTTGGCAACGTACGCACCAATGTCTCCGTTGCTGCCCGGGACCTCTTTTCCTCCAACCACACGGATGCCCAGTCCGTTTCCTGTGAGAAAAGAATATTGCACACACATAAGGTGATTCAAAAGCTGCACCAGATGGTAACAAGCCTTCCATTTGTTTCTAAGGTACCAATCTTTGGAATTAATGGAATAACTGTTGTTTTTTTTTTAGTGTGCATGTGCAGGAGAGACCAGGGCTAGCTGCTAACTGATCTCATGACGAAAACGTACCTGATGCGAAATACGTACCAATAAGTACATATCACTGCAGTTTCCAACATAAAGGAACACTAGAGCACTTGTAATTATTTTCATACACAGTTATGATTACAGCTCCACATGTTTCACTTTCCGGACGAAACAAGCTTGCACTCCAGCTCAGCCAGCACTGGACGGAATTGGACTTAGAATGCGGAATCCTTGGGTACGAATCTTGTGAAAAACATGACAAATGATTCCAGAGCTGAAAGATGAGAAATCAAAAAACAAGCTAAAACAGCACGCTTGCGATTTCCTTTTTATGTCACATTTGCTTTTGCTCATAGTATTGGGTAGGTTTAGATGTAGTGCAGATGGTACGTTATTTTAAACCAGGGGTGCTCAACCCTGTTCCTGGAGATGGTACTTCCTGCAGAGTTCAGCTCCCCTGTTTTAAACCATCACGGAGCATTATAGCGGCACTGCAACAAACTGTGGTGACG
Source organism: Cirrhinus mrigala (assembly GCA_036247105.1). Lineage (NCBI taxonomy): Eukaryota > Metazoa > Chordata > Actinopteri > Cypriniformes > Cyprinidae > Cirrhinus > Cirrhinus mrigala. Next base: position 30,054,036 of record CM070010.1, read on the forward strand.
TACAAAACCAACGTCACATAAAACAAACCATATGTACGTTCATCTGTTCTGGGAAAAAAAACTACCACTCTTTTAGCACCACTTAATGGATATTTCACATCGAATATGTCATGAAACATACATGGCGGTACGTTTTTCGAGTCTTGCGAAAAAGTTCTCACAGGTACGTTTTCGTCATGAGATCAGGTTGGCTAATTGCCACAATGGCTATATCTCAATAACTATTAAAAAGCTAAAAAAAATCCAGTTAAGTCCAGTTAAGTTTGGAATACACTACACGATTTTTCCCCAGATTTTCTCCCGATTTACAGTTTGGCAGTGTTGCCAAGTCTGCAGTTTTCCCGTGGAATTGGGCAACTTTAACACAGGTTGTTTTTCATGTCCGCAGGTGGAAGCGACTTCAATAACGTTATATTTAGCCCCCAAAAAACGTGTATTTTACCCCCCGGAGCACGATTTTTACCAGTGGACCCCCCCCTTGAAACTCGATTGGGCTAGTTTTGGGCTAGTTTTGAGTACCAGTTGGGTAGGTTTTGTTGTGAAAAGCTAGCAACCCTGCAGTTTGGGTAAGTCAACTAGTTGCCAAGTCAGAGCCAGTCTGAAGATTTAAGATGACAGATTTAATAGAAAACCACGTAGTGTATGATGGTCTCAGACTTTAATTCCATCCAGTTGGAGGATATCAAACATGTTTGATATTTTGAGCCAATTTTAGAACACATTTTGTTTTCATCTGTCATGCCTCTCCAGCAACAAGACGCATGAGTTTAACCAACTTAAAGTGCTAGTCAACCCAAAAATGAAAATTCTGTCATGTTATTCCAACAACAGTTCGTTCATCTTCGGAACACAAATTAGTATATTTTTAACGAAATCTGAAAGCTTTCTGATCCTGTATAGACAGAAATGCCACTACCACGTTCAAGGTCCAGAAAGGTTGTAAGGACATTGTTAAAATAATCCATTTGACATCAGTGGTTCAACTGTACTTTGATGAAGCTATGAGAGTACTTTTTGAGCACAAAGAAAACAAAAATAATGACTCTAACAACTGATGCTTCTCTTCCCTGTCAGTTTTCGACATACGTTCACAAATGTCCTCAAGCTTGTTTGTAGTCAAGATGTTTAGACGTCTATACAGAAACTGTTCTTGTGACTTGTGTGACCTTCTGTCATTAAGAATAGTAGTACACAAACCCTCCATTACTATAATTACAGTGCAACAAATCCACCAGTCACAGCACAGGACATTCACTATATCCTTATTCATTGTCTTTTTTAAGACATTTGTTTGTTTGTCAGTTTATAATTATGATGATAATCCAATTTGTGCATTACACACCATTTTGAGCTTTGATGACTGATGAAACTGGAGGATGCCAATATGCCACATTGCTGCGCAATGTCTGCCCCGTTCTAATGCTTAAAGAAACATTGACACAGGAGATCGAGGAGAATCAACCACACCTACAGTACGTGACATACTAAAGCACAAGAAGGGGTTAGACCAATGATGCAGTTTCATGTCTGTTGACATTTCATGTGCAATGATGTGGCAAAATGGAGTGCCACAAGAGGACGCTAAAGGGAAATTGGAGAAGAGCTAATGTGTTGTTTAGTAGTAGGCACAAAATAAAACTGTGCCAATGCAATCTCAGCATGGCGAAACTAATGTTTGCATAGACATAAGCCTCGGGCATCTCTCCATGATGGCCTGGTAGGCAAACAGATCCTCTTTTATCGGGGCAGCTGTCCTAAACGTCTGTCTACATTGTTGGAACATGTCAAAAAGCCAAGCAGCACAGCATTGAGTATTTGACAGGTTGCACTTACCTGATACACTACGATCTTTGGGATCCCTCTGTAGTTTTATTCTGGCGTGAGGAAATGGGTAGTGTGCTGACTTTCCCTAAAGAGACATCAAATATGCAGAATGAGACTCATGCAATAATGTTCTTCCTGATGACCAGGTCTTTAAAATGTCTCCTTCTTTTAGGTTTCTTGCAGTGTGTATTTACTGTTTCTTGCTAATTGGGCTAAAATGCTAATGCAGAAACCATATGTATCACCTGTCTTCTCTCCCCTTGTCCATTCTCCGTGCGCCCATCTCGTGGTTTATCAAACCAGTCAGTTTCCTCTCGTCGCAGGTGGTACGCTTCAGAAAAACAGATGGAAATTAAAACGTTAAGTCTTGCTTGCCGGTCTGTTAAAACAAACCCCTAAAGACCCTCTGGTAACATCAGGTGCTAGAGACAGCTAAGGTACATATCCAGTCTCAAATTCAAACAATATAGAGCCATCTGGGACAGAAAAGGAAATGGTTATATAAAGTAGAGCAGTTATTTTTGCATGCAAACCTAAAACTAAAACAAACCCTGAGGATACAAGTCTTCAGATTGTATTTTTTTCTATATATAAATTTCCATTAAAATCCTTTAGAAGAAGATTTAGAGCAACAGTTCTTTGTTACTGTACCTTCCCCTACAAATCTGAAGTTTTCATAAACAAGACAAGGGTTAATGACAGACAGAGGTAGGAAAGATTTTAGCATACTATCTTGCAATAGTGTTGGGATGTGTCTATAATGTGGAAAAGGGGAGTTTTATAGTATTTTACATTTAAGGCAATTATAAGACAGAAGTGAATAATTGACCTCAGGTCATCAACATTTAACAGAAGACAGTTTTAGTGTTTACAGACCTGACATTCAGATGTAAAATGATATGATAGATGTAGATCCTGTTACATGTTGAATGGAGCACTATTATTGTGTATAGCTTCATAAACATGGCCAATTTTATTAGGAAGTCATTACTTTCAAAAGATGTGATGTGCAAAACTATTACTAGTATTATGTGAATGATGTTTTGTTAACCAAATTGGTGAGACTGCAGCAGCTTAAACTGAGAAAATGAGTGTTATTTTTAGAGAGAAAGGAGTGTGAAATTCCAATTTAATCACAGATGCAAAAGCTGCATTCACTAACACACCATTACATTAGTGTGCAAATTTGTCATACTTCCTGCAACATGTTGTTATGGAGATGAATTTGCAGTCGATTTGGTTGCCTAACAGCTCATGGGTGATTGGCAGGCGGGTGGTCATGGTAGCAGGGGTGTGGGGGGAGACGGGAGACGTGCAGGAGTCTAAGGTGGTTATACTCTACCGTTTGTGACATTCTCATGTGAGTTTCCTGGATCGTCTCTGCTCAAACCCACCAGGGATTCACTTAGTGCTGCAACCAAGGCAAATGCATTTACTTCCAGATGGTACATATGATGAACAACACATCATATGCTGTTAAATGTATGGGGTCAGTTACTTTACAGATAAATGAAAGAAAGAACATGTTAAAATTGGTGAGTATTTTGGGTTTGAGCTTCACGTTCGGTGGTTGTGTGATTCTTTACCTTTATATTGTGTAACAATTACAATATTCATTTTGTTTTATTGTACAGTGAAGTTAATGTAACCATGCATTTCATTTATAATGAGGGGAAGAGGCATGCAATGTAATGCAAATACTGTTTTGATCTCATGGATCTTAAAACTATACTTTAAATGGCTGCATTAAAGGTAGAAATCAAAAGACAAACATTAACAGCTGAGAAAAAGCATAGCCATTTCTATTTGAAGGCATTTTTTAGTTCCCTAGTGAAAAAGAAAGCAGATGAACATGCAAGAAAGTGAAAGTTTATTCAAAACCAGACAGAAAGAGACACACACATCACTTGTCCTATTTATTAAAGGAACATCAAACATGCAAACACAAACTGGCATGGTTATATTTACTCTGGTACATGCTAGCAACATGCATGAAGAGTATCATCTATCACTGAGAGACAGAAGTATGTATGGGCTATGACATTTTGTTTATACTTATGCTATATGTAACAGTTTCTATATAAAATAATATTGAAACTTCTTTTAATAAATTTTAAAATGAATGACTGACCTTTACGCAGAACTAAATATCTCATTATTACGGTTTGTTGAGGTTTTACATATAATACAACATAACTAAATGAAGAGATAACCTGTGTAGTTACACTATGACTTTTTTGCTAAAAGGCACTTTTTAGATACAACATAAGTAAAAGAAAACTAAACAGGTGACTAATCAAGAACATGTGCAGTGCTATTGTTTACAAGCAGCTTAACTACAAATGTTAAGGGTTGTAAGGCTATTCTTATGCTAATGACAAGAGAGATTTGTAATGTTCCATCAGCATAACTTTTTCTTATTTATCCCATTTAGAGAGCACACGTACATATCAACTAAAAAACAGAGACTGAAAGCATGCATTGTAAGAGTTCACGCAGAAACAAAAAGTCAGAGGAAGAAATCACATGCAAAAGTTGTTTAACTCCAACTGTATGCCATAGAAATGTTACGATAGATAGACAACAGGGACAGTGTGATTCTTTCATTATTTAAGCATAGAACAAGAAAGCTTAAACAGGACAGAAAAGCAGTTATAAGCAGAGAACTGTTGCCTTCATATAGACAGGAATGAACACTTATAAGACAAGACATAGATAAATAAAAATCTGAAACTGTGTATGAAGATTCACTCCAAGACGACAGCCTGTGGACAAACAAATTACCTTCACTATCAGACATGGTGCCCTGCAGATCATCCATTAGCACATAGCCACGCCCTCTTGATGGATCTTCTCTGAGATGTTGCTGTTGAGGGTCTTGGAGGGACAGACATGACCCAAACTGATCACGGGAGTCGGCAGATATGGGTGGGAGCGGACCCGCCGATGCCCGTGCCATACCCATTGGCTGACCCACTGGACTCAGTGGGCTCTCTTCCTCTGAGTTCTGTGCCACAATAGGAATACGTCCACGCCCACCTTGTACAATGGGCAGACTTGTAGGTTTAGACCTGCCTGATGGAGTCTGGAAAGCTGAGGTGTCTGATGAGGGGTCACCTTCTGCTTTAAGCCTCAGTGAAGAACTTGAGGTATCCCTTTTAATGGACAGGTCAAGGCCATACACAGAGGAGGGTCTAGAAGAAGGCCGTGACCTACTTCCACTGGGGTAAGCAGAGTCTTCTCCCAAAGAGGACCTCATGCCTGGGCTCAGATTTAGGCTTTGGCCTAGATTAAGTGAACCTGCCAAATTGGCCCCAAGAGTGGAACCCAGGTATTTCTGCTGCTCAGCAATGTTCTTGCGTAGCCCAAAGGTTATCTCATCCTGCAGAAGTCTGCTTGATCTGGGAGAAGCACTAGTGGAACCCAAGTAGCTGCTATAGTCTGTTTCTAGACCCCTGCTATCCTGGATGGAGGAGTACTTGCCTATGTTGCTGGTGTTTTTGTGTTTCTGGTAGAGCATTGATGTTGGAAGCTGCTTGGCAGCCTGTTTCTCTAAGGTCAGTCTACTGATGCTGTACTTTTCAGTTTTGGGGAAGGCCCTGTAGCCTCCACTAGACACTCCAGTGCTGGGGGTGTAGTGATGTGAGAGTCCAGCAAGCTGCTCTAAGCTTTCAGTGCCCCCTGTGCTTCTCCGGAACTCCTGTTTCAGTTGTTGTTTTAAAAGCTTCAGCTCAAATGGTTCTTCCATTGGGTCCTCTTCATCTTGAGCCTTACCATAGGAGTGAAGTCTGGAGGAGCTTCCCAGGTAGTCTGTACCAACATCTGCAGCAGTGCGTCTCAGAAGACGCTCTGCTTTGGCTAGCTCCCTCTCAGCAATGCCATAGCTGGAAGATGAAAGGCTACCAGTGCTTTTTGCAAGTTCTGCTGCATCTTCTAAAAGCATATAGCTCCTTGGTGTTTGATGTTGCTCTAAGTCTGCATAGAAGGAGTCAGCAGATACATTTGACATTGGACTGACTGCCATGCTGCCAGCACGATCTTCGAGGCTATGCAAGTCAAGGTGGTTCCCATACTTTCCTCCCAAGTAAGATGAGGTGTCATAGTTGGTGGCAATTTTGGTAGAATCTAATTCAGAGAGGAGAGCAGCTTGTTGTCTGGCTTTCTGCTGGAGCAAGAGCATTTGGTGGTAGCTCTGTTGCTGTGAGGCAGTCAGAGAAGGAACAGAAGAGTAGATGGACTGGGATTGGTATGGCGACTGAGGCTGGTACAAGGACTGCTGGTACTGTGTGTACTGGTACTGGGAATATTTTCCATACTGGTCGTGCTTGGTCTGTGGAGGAACAAATTCATCAAGTTCTGACTGTGGTGCAGTACGTGGTCTCTCAAGCCCATGTCCAGTGACCTCCTCTCCAACTCTTGTTTCACGAATGTTACTCACCTCACTGTCAGACATGTAATCACGGTCCTCTGCAACACTCTGCAGATATGCCCTTTCCCTCTTCTCCCTTTCTTTGAGCAATGCCTCCTTTCTTCGGTTAATACCCATCTCCAGGTATCGTAGCTTGGCGTCAATCTCCTTTTCTTCCTCATCCAGTTCAGCTTGCTTTTTACGCAATTTGGAGGACTCTCTCTCAACCAGGTCTAGTTCACGGTCAATGTCCTGTAGGATTTTTGCTCGTGCCATGTTAGTGCTCCGGCAGAGACGGCGACGAGCTGAGCCAGTGCTGTAGGCTGTTTGACCAGCATTAACAGCTTCTTCCTCTGAAGGTGGGTTAGGAAGAGTTCTCTTAACTTTCTTTTGGGTGCCAGATGGAGTTCCACTTGGAGATCCCTTTCCCTTTGGATGACAAGTAAAAAGAGAATTATCAGTGTCAAATGACAAAACAGTTTTCAAGCCTTATTGTTTGTAGGAATGACCATAGTGCATTAAAGGGTTTAAATATAAGAACTTTAAAAACAAGCAAGCACTTGAGTTTTCTAGTTTGATTGAGAATAAAGGAGAATGGTAAAAAGAAAAGTCTCTCGAGGATTTTGTTCACTCATGTCAGACATGCCTTGAGGATACTCTGTATCTGCTGTTCTGCTGCATTGCCTTTAAAGGGGCAAGCACTGAAAATATCAAAAAAGACATCTAGCATGTCAATGACTACCAGGCCTGGGGCAACATTTGAAAAACAAAAGAGAAATAGAACAATAATACAATTAAAGTCAATGCAAGCTGAACATTTACACAAAGATAACTGAAAGATGATTGATTGATGATTAAAATCATATATCAACAAACAATTATGTAAAAAGCATATAAATATGACATGAAATTTCTGCATATTTTCCAAGCTGAGATGAGTCTTCTTACAAAACTTAAACACTTACAAAAAAAATCTTGTATACTCACAGAGTATCCCTCAGAATACTGGAAATTTGCTGCTGCCCTTTCTTCAGCAGTTGGGCTCATGGGTTTGGGGTCAGACATTGACCTTTGTATGACCTTGGGAGCCCTAGGACTTGTTGGTGGACCTTTGGATAGATCTGTGGCAGAGCGTATTCTCTGTGGACTTGTGTCTCCAAGGGATTTCTCATAGGATAAATACTCAAGGGATTTGCTAGGGGATACACAAGGGGAAATTGGAGAGTACAGTACTTTTGGGGATTTGGGAGGACCTGGGAGAACCTGAAGAGTAGAGGCATCTGCTTTAAGGTGAGGGGACTGACCTATATCTAGTGGAGTGGGACGCCTCTTTGGAGAGGAAGTTCTGTCAGAGTCAGGATAATCTACTATAGTATCTACCTGCACAGAGTGCCCCCTAAGTGTTCCTGAGGAGTCTGTTTGTACAGAGATTTCAGTTAGGGCCTGAACTGAAACAGCTCCTCTTTCGCCCATGCCATTTTTACCACCACGTGGTCTACTGCGCCTGCCTCGAGCAGGAACTTCCCATTCATCTTGGTCTTCATCATCTGTCTGTACACAGCTATCAACACTTTTCTTTGTACTTTTCTTTTTTCTTCCTGCAGTGTAGGCCTTTTCGGTATTATCCTCCTCATCTGTCTGGCAGCCACTGTCCATTTTTCTTTCTCCTACCACAACGAGAGCCTCTGGTAGGACTTCACTTGGATACATCTGCCTGAACTTCTGTTCCTCCAGCTGAAGTCTGAGCTGTTCTTGGAGTCTCTGGATCTGCTCTAACTGCTCCTGTTGCTGAGCATAAGTTTCCTTTTGCATCAAAAGGTGGGCCTGTCTCTCCTCTTCCTGCTGACATAGTATTTGCTGTTTCATGGCCTGGAGCTCTTCCAGCTCCTTCTGCACAAGAAGCTGTTCTTGCTCTCGGAACCGCTGTATCTCCTGTCTCTCCCACTCAAGTTCTTCAGCCAAGCGTTGCTGCTTCATCTTCTCTAGCTCAAGAAGCTCACGCTCCATCTGGTACTGTCCATCTCCTGGAACCAAGGGTGAAGACAGAGCTTCTAAAGAGGCTGCAATTGCCTCCAGTGAAGCATTTGTGTAGGTGTCTAGTGCTGCCACTGTGGTGACTGTAGAAACTACATCTGAGAGAGCTGTGGAAAGGCCAGCCTTTGAAACAACAGTCTCCAGATTTAAGGGTAAGTCGCTTTGTTCTTCTGCTGTGGTTACAGCAATAGTTGAAAGAAAGCTGTGCGATCTAGTGAGAGGTTGATTCTGTAGAGTTGACAGTGACGGCATAGTATCACTTGTGTGCATGCCTGATAGAGTATTGTAGGATGTGCTGAAGATAGAGCCAGGCTGGGTGGTTATGGCATATGTAGAAGGAACTGGTGCTGCTACAGAAGAATAAACAATACCATTGGAAGACCTTAGGACACTAGAAACACCATAGTGGGTTCCAACTGCTGAAGTAATCCTGGCTTGTGTGTACTGTGGAACTGTCATTCCAGTGCACACCCCTGTAGACTTGTTCGAATAGTCTACAGCTTCACCTGTTAAAAGTTCATTTTGATATATTAGACTTCAGCACATACAAGGAGTGCAACGGTAAGAGCATTGAGATAACCATGCATCATCCAAAGAAGGAAAAATTAAAACAGCAAAAAGTATACTGAATAGCATGCAGTGACATGCAAAAAAAAAAAATAATAATAATAATAATAATAATAAACAAAAATAAAAAAATTGAAAGCATGCGAAATGACTTCCCAAAAACAGGCATGCATACAAAAATAAAAATAAAAAAATCAACTGGGAATAAGCAGAGGTAACTCAAAATGATATCGAGAAGAAAGATCTTCAATGTCATACTGACCTGCCACCGAAATTTTTCCAGATGTCAGGTCTACAGCACCTTCAGTGGCCTCCTTGTAACCATAACTATGCTTACTTTTATATAGGAAGAGACCAGCCTCTGCCAAGTTTGTGTCCGACATTGAGGGCTTAATTCCCCCAAGACCTCTCATACCATAAGGAGTACGATCATATTGATAATGGTCATCTCTGTATCCAAAGCGATCCTCTGGTAATGGAGCTGAGGGCTGCTGAGTTGTACAGCTGCTTGCAAAAGGAAGCTTGTAGACTACATCACAGCAGACAGCTCTTCTTCCAGCAGTAAGATCTACTGGTTTTCCATCATCCTCTGTAATTACAGCAGTGACCACCTCTGTAGTGGACCCATTCATTGCAACCACAGTTTGTGCAGGTTTTACTGTGGTGAGGTCAACTGCACCGGATAAGCCTGTTTCTAGATGAGGTGGTACAGTTGCACCAATTCCATTGCTTGCAATCGTAGGAGCCATTGTTACAGGAACAGATTTAACCATTGTTGTAGAGAGATTCATGGGTTTCTCTGGTTGAGAATCCACAGGCCTGTAAATAATTTGAGACACAGGCTCAAAGGACTTAGCTGTTGTAAGTTGGAGAGGCATTGATGTGGACAGAGATGCATCTCCCCCATAAGCTACAGTGGCTGTGCATGTGAGGATGGTGATGTTGTCAGTAACTACTGAGACTGAGGAAGTATCAGTGCTTAGGTTTACTACAGATGACTGCACAGCACTTTGTTGACGTCCACCACTATCAAAAGCAAGAGACTGTCGTCTTGACTCAGAGGAAGACAGATCTACACCTTTCATGGATGTCTCTGCATCAAATTTTGGGGTTCGGAGATCCACCACTTCACCAGGATGGTAGGCATGACCATTCTGCACTTGAACTGGTTCAGGTTTTATGTTTTCTTGAACACCAGTGATGCCAGTGGCTCTTGGAATGGGACGTGGAGGTGGTGTTCGTTCATGCACAACAGACACTGTGGTTCTTTGGACTTCAGTGGTAACTACCTGAACACCAACATTTGGAATAATTGACTGAGGCTGTGTTGAGGCTGAAATAGCCTCGTAGACATGACTCATGCTAGAAACTACCTTCTCTGGACCACATATTTCTTGACTTTCAATAGATTCAGTAATTCGCGTGAATGCCAATGGTACTCTAGTTGTTTGTGACTGTGGAGGTGGTTGAGGTGGTGAAGGAGGCGGTTTCTGAGGTGATTCTTGGCCAGAACTTATTGAGGCTTGGGTCATGATACCTTCTGTAGGTGAACCGGGCTGAGATGGCAAAGTAATCACAACATATGTGTCACGTAAAACCTTGCCAAACCTGGGTGATGTAGGGGACTTGAGAGGAGATGTGGCCTTACTTTCGGCAGAAGGACTTAGATTAATGACACTATCTGCACTGCTTGTACTGAGTATGGTAGGTCTTGCAGGCGTGTGGACTGTAAAGGGTGGCTGAGCACCTGCCATGGGTTTGGGAGCTATGGGGGGTTTAACAGTCTCCCCAGGTTTGTGACTGAAGGTTAGGCCTGCAGGAATAGAGGATGGCTTAGGTGGTACAGGTGGAGGAACATGGGGCTTATAGCCTGGAGTTAGAGGCTGTCTTACTGGCACACTTTCCCCTGTGGTTGGCATGCCAACTGGAGTAGTTCTTGGGGGGACCTGTGGTGGGGTCTTTTTGGGATACACAGAGGGTTTGGGTAGTGTTGGAGGGGGTAAGGGTGGGGGAACTGGAATGTCTGCTTTTTCAAGAGATGCAGCTCTGCGTAGTACTACTGGTTTGGGAGGAACTGGTGGAGCAGTTGATACAACACTAGGTGTAGTGGATACTATATATTGTGGTACTGTGGGCAAAGGTGATACACTTACAACTATTGGGGCTGAAGGTCTTGAAATTATACTAGGAACGGGTGCTGTAAAAGAGTCAATTTGACTAGGGGTTGATGACTTGGACAAGTCAACAACACCTGTCTGCTCAATTCCCACATCTTTCTCTGTGGTATTCTGTAAATCACTTAATACTGCAGGCAATGTTACTTCTGTTTGTAGTGGCAAATCATCTACGGTTGACTCTGAGGCTGATGTTTTCTGGAAAGCCTCATCCACAAGTGGTTCCGTTTCAGTCTTTGTAACTGAAGCTATAGCTTTCTCAGAGTCCTGTGTTTGATCAGGAATGCTCTCTTCACCAGATTCCTCTTCACCTGATGAGCACTGTGTCACTCTCAGATCAGGTATAGGCAGTATTCTTCGTAGGGGTGCTGGCTCAGTTTTTTCAACTTGGGCTATTGTTGTCCCTTGTGCCATGCCACTCAGATCAGGGCCTGCTTGAGTTGGACTGGTTCCTGGGGTTAGTACTGTTCTTTGCTTCTTCATAAGTTCTTCATAGGCTGCTTCTGCATCTAATAATGGTCTTCCATCCTTTCCGGACTGGCCTGTGATGCTTGATGACATAGTGCTTTGCTCTTTGCTTAAGTCAGCATCGGGCAACACAGTTTCTGCTTTAAGAACATCTTCTACTGGCTTACTGTGTGTTATCTCTTTTTCCTTAAGCATCATCTCTTTCTTTCTTTGCATCATGTCCTCATAAACCTCATCAGGTGATCTCAGGGGTTTTTTGGGTTTCTCTGACACAAAAAGTTTATCTGGTTCCTGCTCATAGGATGCATCATCAACAAGAGACTCATATGCATAATCTTCTATAAGCATGCCTCCATAAAGAGATTCTTTACCAGGTGGTTGTTTCTTTCCATCATTAGTTGGAGATTTGACCTTGAGCATAATCTCTTCATATGCCTCATCTGCACTTTTTAATGCATGTTTTCGCTTTTCCTTGGATTGATTATCAACATGTTGCTCATCCGTTGGAGAGTACAGTGAGACTGATGTTGGTAACTGATACACTTTTTGGACAGCAACAATTTTCTCTGGGAGAATCTCAAAGCTCTCTGGTTCTGACTCCATGCTTGGGGAGAGGTCTGAGCAGGAAGACCTGCGGAATTCCTCCATCTCTGCTTCCTGTCGTAGCTCTTCTGTGGGAGATGCATCCTCAATTGGTGAGAGGTTGCTTGGCGGAGTTTTGGGCCTTTCTCTCCTTCTCTGTGCCCGTATCTCTTCCTTGTCTTTCTTTGACTTTTTACCTGTGCCCTTCTGCTTCTCCTGTTCTCTCAGAAGCTCCTCTTCTTCTCGCATTTCCTCTTCCTCTGATGAATCCTCAATGGTAGGAAGCATCTGACCTGGCTGCCGGTGCTTTGCTTTCCTCTGCTGCTTGCCCTCACCACTAGACCGAACATGACCTGGGCTGCTGCTGTCGCTATCTTCATCAAGAGAAGATAAAGATGTTGGAGATGTTCCTGGGGTAAAACTGGATGCATGTAAACTGGAAGACCCTTCACCTCTTGACCTGTCATCAGGAGAGTCTGTAAGGCTCTCTAGCTCACCGTCATCTGATGTCTGACGTACAGTTGCTGTACTGTTGAGTTCAATTGTTTTGAAATGTCGTATGCCAGCTCCGCTGTCTACTGAAGGTTGTTCTCCTTTAGCTAGTTCTTCAATTTTAGTTACAGAGATAATACTCTTCCTTTCAGGCTCATCTTCTGGACTGATACTGCTCTTTTTGAGAAGGCGTCTTCCTTTAGACAATTCACTTTTGTCCTTATCATCTTTCTTTTCATTTTGTTCCATTTGCTTCTTCTCTTGATCTTTAATTTTCCGTCTAGAAAAGTTTTCTTCATCAGATGGTGATGCATCCTCATCTGCGCTCATCTCTATGATCTGCTTCCGGATGAAATCCTCCTCGTCCATAGGACTCTCTATTTCTACTTCCTTATCTCCAACAGGCTTTTTTCTTTGCAGTTTAGGTGAAGGTTCTCCCTCACTACTGTCCTCAAAAGAATCTCCTTGGATATCAGTTGGAACCAGGAGCTTTTTCCGCTCTTTTTTTGGTGCATCAATCTTTTGCTCTTCAGTTTCTCCATGTTGGTCATCCTCTGAGCTGGGTTCTGGAGACATTGGCAACACCTCTAGACGACGCTTGACCTTCGGAGTTTCAGTTTGTGATTCCTCTTTAGATGTTGTCTGAGCCTCTAGTATTGGAAGGACGGTGCTTTCCAACTTGGCCAAGTCTGAAGGACTCGTGGGGCTGCTTTCTTTATCTTTTTCACCAGGCTCCCTCAGTAGCTCGCTCTCTTTCACTGGGACAGCAGCCTCTTCTTTACTCTATAAAAAAAAAAAAGAATTAGAATTTGACAAGTTATAATTTCAAGCATAATAAAAACATGCATTATATTTATTAAGGGAAAAAAGAACTACATAAGATAATAGTTGGGATACTGTAGGTGTCTAGTCAATGAACCTAGATTTTTACAATTTATCTATCTAATTTATCTATTTATCTATCTACAATTGACCTCTACCTAGGATCAATTGTTGGATACTGTAGGTGTCTACACAACTGAAGCTAGTTTATTAAGAAGTCTATACCTCTACAGCTACATGTACAGTTACCTCTCCAGATTCATCAGTTTTATTAGGCTTTATCAATGGCTGTGAACCATCATCCCATTTTTCTTCTGGTTTAGAGGTCAACTTCCCCTCCTCTGATTTGTTTCTTTCCTGTTGGCTAAATGTAGATGGTGGGGAGACTAGTTCTACATCATGGTCTAGGCTATGGGGCACACACTTAGCTGTAGATTCAAGTTTAGTTTTATTAGTGATTTCCAGGTCAGTTACAGACAGTGCTTTTTCCATCAGCTCCGCACTGGCTAATCTATCTTTCTCACTAGACGTGGTAGATGTTACATCAGGGGTATGGACTTGTTGTGTAGACTGCATATCTTCAGGCCTAATCTCAATTACAGCTTTTTTGTCTTCATTATTACTAACCACTGGGGATGAGTGGATGTCTATTTTCTGGTCAGTAAGATCCTTTGGCATGGCAGATTGTTCTAGATCTTTTTCTGTCACTGAGTCTGGAATCTGCCTAATATCCTTCTGTTCTGGCAATATTTCTTCTACCATCTCATTTACAATAGTAGTCTGGGCTTGTTGTATAGACTGCATCTCTTCAGGCTTATTCTCAATTATTGCTTTTACGTCTTCATTCTGACTAACCACCGGAGATGAGGGGACTTCTATTTTCTGGTCAGTAAGACCCTTTGGCATGGCAGATTGTTCTAGATCTTTTTCTGACACAGAGTCTGGAATCTGTCTAATATCCTTCTGTTCTGGCAATATTTCTTCTACCATCTCATTCACAGCAGGAGTCTGGGCTTGTTGTGTAGACTGCAACTCTTCAGGCTTAATCTCAATTATTGCTTTTATGTCTTCATTCTGACTAACCACAGGAGATGAGGGGACTCCTATTTTCTGGTTAGTAAAACCAATTGGCATGACAGACTGTTCTAGAGTTTTTTCTGTCACAGTGTCTGGAACTTGCCTAATTTCCTCTTCTTCGGGAAATAATTTTTCTTCCATTTCTGAAACATTATGATTACTAACAGATGATAGTCCATCTCTAATGACTTCACAATCATTCTCATTCTCTGTAATGCCAGCATCTGACTCTGTGTTTTGCTCACAGACTTTCTCTGTTTCTGACATTTTTTTCTCTGGTTCGGGAGCAGCTTCTTGAAGGCCTGGAGGGTATGCATCCCCCATATTTTTCTCCTCTATGTTTTTATCTGAACCAATCTCTTGTTGAGAGAAAGTGCTTTCAGAACTAAATTCAAATTTCATGTTGTCAGACATAGTCTTGGGAGTGACTTTCTCCTCTGTGTTTTCAAGGATCTCTAAATCTCCACCTGCTTGATCTGGCATACATTTTTCCGGCTCTGTTTTATCTGTGCTCATCTGTTCCTTTTCCAGTGGCTTATCCTCTTTTTCTACACAGATCTCTTTAGTGCAGTGCTCCTTTGGGTTATTTGTACTAACATTTTCAGCTCCATTCGCCAATATTTTTTCTGTGAAGCTGAGTTCAGTAACTGGAGGTGGTGAGAGCTCATTTAATTGTGTCTGTGATGTGTCCTCTACCTCTACCTTATCTTCTGTTAGACATTTTTCAGATTTCTCATTGATCATATCTACAGAAATATCATCTGCCATAAGACTGGAATCTTTTCTAGTGACTTCTGACTTTTCAGATGGATCTTTCATCTCTGGCATTTGTACAATAATCTCTTCTTTGTCGCATACATCTGCATTACTTGGGGGCGTTAACTGTGTTGTTTCTGTAACCTGCTCTCCTGTTAATTCATTATCTAAAATGGCCTTCTCTATGACTCCATTTTTAGGTCGATCTGCTTTATTTTCTGCAGATTCTTCCTGATCAGTAATATTATAGGATGGCTGATCATCACTGGGCTCACTGAGCTCAATCCTTGCTGCCTCAATTTCCACAGAGGCCTCAGGTTTCCTCTCTGGCACATCCCCTATGCTACTTTGATCAGGATCAGTAGTTGCTGTCTCGATAGAGCTTTCCTTTACAGGGATGTTATCTGGTGTATCTACATTTGAGGGTAGTGTGAGCTCTTCAGATTGTTTCTCTGTAGCCTCACAATGTGGTTCCTTGGTTATAGGAGAGCTTGCATTGGTCATTTTGATCTCTGTGGCTGGCTCTGATGTCTCAGTGGATTGTGGCTCTATTTCTTTTTCTGAAATAGCTTCCATGTCACCAACCAGAAGGGTCTGAATAACATTATCAATTATAGGTGCTTCCTGGCTGCTTTCAGGCTCTGTGTTAGCATATTCTGGCTTTTGAACCTGGCACTGTTCTGGCTCACTTTTCTCTACATTCTGTACCTCTCCAGGGTCCTCGCTTCGTTCTACAGTTTCAGCCTGTTCTACATCATCTAAAACTTGAGGTGAAGGAGGGGCATCTTCCTGAACTATTTGCTCAGGTGAAGTTGCTACGCCCTCTGTGCTTTCATTAAGGGTGACAGGTGCTTGCTCTTTGCTCTCTTCTGGTACTACCTGTGTACTCCTCTGTACTGGCTCTGCTGTAACCCCTTGTACTGCATCTGTATTTTTGACATCTTTAGCATCAACTTTGGCTGAGACTGGCTCAGATTTGTCAGCTGGGGCCTGAGTTATGCTGGGCATCCGTGTTAGCCCTTTGGCAGGGGTAGCAGTGGCAGTAGGTGCAGGAGAGGAAGGGGTGGAGGACGCAGCACGGGCTGGGGAGGAGGGAGGGGTGGGTTCGTGTTTGGCTGGTAGCTTGGATGGAGAAGGTGGAGGTGGCATATCCCCAAGTTGCCCAGAGAGAGCCCTTTGAGTCTGGCAGTTTAGGCAGAGCCATTCTTTCTGTAAAAAAGGAATAATACCATATTTTAGATGAAGTATTCAAAGTTGAGGCGCTATAATACATTTTTAAGCCTCTGAATAAGTTATGTTGCACAACACATTCAACTATAATCCTCTAATGCTACAACAAAGGATAACTCACTCTACTTCTGGAGTGCTTTTTAAATGTATGCAACTTAAGAGATCATTCATTCATTATTAAAAGTAATGGGATGAGCCTTTATCAGTTCAGTGTCAGAAAAACCTGTTCAGCAAAATCTGCACCTCAACAGTTAACAGTTGCTAGTGAATATATGGAGTGAACGCATATATATGTGTGGTGTACTGTATGTGTGAACGTGGGTGTATTGGAATTTATTTTTAGGCTAATAGTGAAATAAACAAGCTGAAAAATTAAGCAGGTTTAGGCGTTACTGTGTAGATATATGGTATTCCTCTAACTTCCAAAGGTAGGCTGCATAAAATTATCTATTTAGAGTCAATTAAATCTGCTAGCAAACACACTGTAGATTGGAATACAGAAAATGTGGTCTACAGTTGTAACTAGCATCCTTTCAGCATAATTTACTTGAGAGACCACATGGGAAAAAATTCCATCCCCCACTTACGCTATGATTGAGATTTGAACACAGCTCAATTTCAAACTAACAACTGTTTATAATGGCTGTTTCCCTGAATTCCAGCCCACAGGAATTTATTTAGACAGATTTTAAAGATGCAAAACACTGGAGCTGCTGAAAGCTACAAAAAGAACAAAACCTGAAATGTACTGAACCTTGTGGCGTCAAGCAGAGCACTCCACGCCACTGGATGCACCACAAATGGCAACGTCAGAGATGAATATTACATGTTTGTGGGGGATGTGGATGCCACATGCAGGCAGTCCTCTCATGAGGAATCATGCCCCACTGGCTGACGTAAATTCAGAGCGATCTATGTTAGGCTTCAGTGCTGAGGCATGCTTAGCTACGTTTTGGCTCTCCAATGGCTCAGCTGTAGGGTTTAGACTAAATCTAGAGGAGGTCTGGGATCCTTGTGCCATGCGAGGACAGAGATACTCTTAAAAATGGATATTTCATACCAAACACAAGTTGTATGGCAAAGACACAATACTGTATGTGCTGTGCAAGGACACAGTTCAAGGACAAAGACACACAATCCTAATGAAACCCTATGAGATGAAAGAATGATGTGATTGTAACCTTATGAAAGGTACTTGTATTTCAACAGTATGCTAAAAGGTACATTAGAAGAGAAGGAAATATTATCCTATCTATCTAAGGAAACATTGACCAACACTTACAAATCTAAGAAACTAGGAAAATAAAAATGTAAAGACTTTCAAACAGTCAAGTCAAACACTGTTTGCTAAATCACATGATTGCACTGATGAGCAAAAACAGATGTCTGCTCTCACTTCCAATGCAGCTTGAAAATGAAACACGGACTTGGAAATGAAAGTTGCGCTCAACTCCTTTTCATGTAATTCATCAACAACAAAGCAGTCTGCCCATGTGCCAGATCACAAATTACAAGATCAGACAGAATGTAGACTTGGAACTGGATGAAAACGGATCTATTTGACTCACAGGTCACAGACTTCAATTACAATATGAAACATAAATTGAGTCATTTTATTCAATATCTGGCCACTAACAGGCTAGTATTCTCATGTTTTTCAAAATGCACTAGCCTCACAAACAGAGGCAATAAGTCCAGCAGCCTCAGAGGTGAAGAGACTGTAACTGATGTGAAATAATGAGAGTTCGGCAATCACATGATTTGTGGGCTCGGGCTGAAAACACTGCTCGTCTTCTCACCACTTATTCTTTCATATTTGCTGAGTTTGCAGACAGGGATATCAGACAGAGCTACATGAAGTTTTATTTATTTTTTTATGAGGGCCAGATGTCTTTACAGCATCTTAGGCTACTGATAAGGGATTGTGTCTGAGATTTATTACATATTTTTTGAAATGTAAATTTGCCATGTTGGATGTACAGTAGAGAAAAATATGTTAGTGCAACGGTGCATTTTAATTTTGTAGCTTTTTCAGTGGAAGTATATCCCATGAAGTCTGAAATAAATAAAAGATCACAGCACAGAGTAATGTGATAAAACAACAGAGCAGAAAAAAGCACAGTAGGAAAAAACATCCCATCCTTTCTTCCTAAGAAATCCATCTCTCGTTTTTATTGTGATACAATTTCAAGAGAGACTTTAGCTGCCTGCTTAATTACAAAAGTTGCAACGAAAAGTTTTCTTAGTTTCCTTCTCTGTCAGTCAGGAAAACTGTGCTTTAAAATCCTTATCCAATGAGCACAGATGGGTGTGCTTACTCTCAAAGCCAGAATGCGTGTATATGTGTGAAATCTGTCAATTAAGGTGTGAAACCGAGCTAAATTTACTAAAATCACAAAGACTACAACAGACTTACTTTGCCGGTGCAATACACTCGCAAAACCTTCCATGTCAAATGAAGTTTGCATCAAAATTTGTTTACCGAATGCAAAATAATAAGGCGATATTTTCAAAACAGATACATTCTAAATCTTTGTTTTTTAATTTTTGATGTCAAATGTACCACAGTTTTTATTGTAGTGAGTGACACAACAGAATTTGGCAAGTGTTGGCTTGTTATTATCAAAATGTTCATTTATCAGTACACACAATAAGCCTTTTTATTTAATTTACAGATTCAAAAGTGACCAAATTAAATATTCAAGTCAAATTGTTTTCTACTACTCTCATAAATGCACAATAAGCAAACAAATAGGAAGTCATATTTTCTCAATAACCTTTCCACACGCTTCCTCCTCCGAATTCTAATATCATTCACCGCCTCCTCTCTCGCACTCAATGCTCTTTCTTTCTCTCCTCCTCTCACATCCGCCACCCTTCTTCCTCTCCTTATTAGCTAGCTACAGTAGGTCTGTGTGAGGTTCAAACTTCCTGTAAGACTCCGTGTTGGCACCATACCGATTTCCTGGTGCTGCCTGCACGGTTAAAATGTGCCAGTTTTCATTATACTAAGAATCTGATGTTAACAAAATACTGCAAAAAACAAAAGACAGACTTTAGATATCTCACTGTGTATGTGGACTGCAAGGTGAGTTTAATATCTGTTAGTTTTTAAGTCACGCAGTAAAAGCTAGTGAAGTCCTAAAAAAAAAAAAAAAAAAAGAAACATTAAAGGGATGCAAAAATGAAAATTCTGTCGTTAATTACTCACCCTCATGTCATGTTTCAAACCCGTAAGACCTTCGTTCATCTTCAGAGCATGATTTAAGATATTGTTGATAAAATCCAAGCACTTTCTGACCACAACATTACATCACATGGACTATTTTAACAATGTCCTTACTACTTTTTCGGGCCTTGAACGTGTCAGTTGCATTGCTGTCTATGCAGGGTCAGAAAGCTCTCGGATTTCATCAAAAAAATTTGAATTTTGTGTTCCGAAGAAGAACAAAGGTCTTACGGGTTTGGAACATCATGAGGGAAAGTAATTAATGACAGAATTTTCATTTTTAGGTGAACTATCCCTGTAAGTTTTCAGAGATTTCAGACACACATTGAAATGTGGGTTAGCATAACATGCATTTCTCAGTGGCAAGACTGCCATCATTGTACACTGAGAGCTTGGTTTAATGGACAGGGTACCTTGTGGCTGTCTCTCCGTCAGGCACACACACACAAAACACCTTCACATCTAAAAATACGACTGCTTTCAAAACATCAGGGAGAGGATGGCACGTGGTGGACACTGCAGGAATACATTGAGGCCTAAAAGAGAGCCTTTCGAGCTCAAAGGAAAACACACAGAGTCACATACACGACAATAAAAGCTTGCTGCCACAAAGAGGAACATTTCCCATGATGTCCTGGAGTCATTCTTGGCTCCGCCTCTACCACTCTTTTGCCACTCTGGCTATTTTTGCCTCAGCATACTGGAGAGTACAGAGGTACAGCTTTGAATGTGAGCCAGACAGGTAAAATGAATATTTGAAAGTCCAGATAAAACAAATATTTGGTGCCTCAGCGTGACAGGCCATTATTTGGACATTCAAATCGTTCTGTAGATTAAGAGACCCAGAGGTGTTATTCAGAGAAATGCCGGCTAGAAATCAGAAGATTGCTAAAGATAAACAAAGCAAACATCATAATCAAACAGACAGGCGGACAGATCTCCATGGCGATGGAAGGCACACAGACACACACGTCTGTACACATTATATAAAGTGATCAAACAGACAGATTGGAAGACGGCACTGTAGCTATGGGAACAGAACAAGCAGACAGAGGCGGATATGAAGCGTTCAAGTTGAAGTGTTAGGAAGAATTAAGAAGGAGTTTAACTTCTTACTTCTAGGCAAAAATGTAAACAGACTTGCAAAATTTGGGAGGAATCTTTTATATTTTTCAAATGTGTTTTAAAGGGAACCCTGGGTTTAAAGACTTGTATGGCGTAATATAACCTAAATGATGTCTCTTACTGAAATATGTAGTAGAGAACCTATAAAAGACTTGAAATGGCTGCACTCTGTGAGCTACTGCCGCTACCTGTTGCTATTTTTACCGCAACACAACTTGGAAAATAAAATACTGATACAATGCCACATTGTGCGGCTTTTGCTTGTAATTTGTAAGGGCAACAAGAGAAGCGATGCAAGTCTTGACTGCTTTCCTAGCGATAAGAAGAGGAGATAAGAATGGGAAGATGCCTGTCAATGAATAAAACTTGCTAAAGACCTGCGTCTTTGTTCTCTCCTCTTTAGCCCTGATGCCTTTGAGGCTTTTAGTAGACCAAAGCCACTGAAAGAGCTTACAAACAGCAAAGACAAGAAACCCTAGATGCCATCCTTGCAGGATGTAAACGTGCTGAAGCCTGTCATGACGCCACAGGCACTGAAGGAGTTTCTCAGGATGGATTTCACTCGATATCAGGGGGCGTTTAGACTCCTTGTGGGTAAAAATTGATGGTACAGCATTTGGTTTAAGCCTATGGCTATATCCATCACCACCTGTAAGCTCTTTCAGTAGCTGTGGTCATCGTATGAGCAATTTATTTTTCGAGTTGTGTTGTGGTATAAATAGCAACAGGTAGTGTCAGTAGCTCACCAAGTGCAACCATTCAAGTCATCGAAATAATGGTGCCCCCCATAGTCCAAAACATGTATAAAACAATGTAGATTTTTAAAATAACAAATCTATTATGTGTTTTCTACTCCATATTTCAGTAAGAGACATCATTTAGGTTATATTAGACCAAAGAAGTCAGGGTTCCCTTTAAAAAACAGACTTGGATTATCCTTGTTCCAGATGCAGACTTTTAATTCTAAATCATATATAATAACACTTTAAAATCTAACATAATATAATCAAAAAGTCAAAAACAAAGTAAATGCACTGTTCCTCAGTTGTGGCAAGACAAAGGAGTCTGCCATTTTATTCCAAACGTGTTAAAAATGCAATTTCCACCACGTTGTGCTATCAAACACAATGCATAATTTGAAATGGTGTAGTGGTGGAAATGTTCATGCCGTTTTTAATTTGACAAAAATGAAATATGTTTTAGAGGCAGAGTAAGCTATCACATTTTGATGAAGAGAATAATATGCAATGATGAATCATGCACAATGAGACCAGAAACACGTATTTAGAAAATAAATTATGATTTCATGTTGACTTTAAGGGTTATACAAATATTTGGTTAAATGGATTCTGACAATGTTATTGTCTGTTGAAATGCATCCTTTTTATCAAAGCAGAATCAAATCAGGTCAAAGACAGAATGCGATCACGCCTGCTCTACAGCTATAGAGAGACAGCACAATAGCATGAAGCAGCTCTGGCTGTTGGATGCTCAGATTTAGGGAGATGGTGGATTATGTAAAACTGTGAAGTTCTGCTCTGAGGGAGGCCATGCAGTGCTGTATCTGACCCCAGGCTGGAAATACTGAGGAAGGGAAGTCAGCTAAATCTATTAGGCTGGTGAAGAGGGAGGTGGATGGGTCACAGCGGGCGTGAGCGTTTGGGCAAAACCATGGAGAATAGAGGCATGGCAGAAGACAAACAACATGCACTTGATTTCATGTTACACTTGGGCTGTCTGTGACTGTATGCATGGAATGAATGGGTCATCTTTGAGGTGGGGGCGCACTGTGGGGAAGGATGACACATCAGGTGGCTGGCAAGTGACTCAAAGCCTAAGGCAGATGGCCAACCAAAAAAAAAAAAAAAACACCCAAGAGTGTGAAATCTAATCCCTGGTCCAGTTCTCTGTGGGACTGTTGTGAAACTGTCAACACTGTGCCACATGGCAAAAGCGTCACACCTGATTTGTCCAACATAGCCTATCTCATTAGCCATAAATGGACAATGTTACATTGCTTATTAACTAAGAGCAGTCATGTCAATTACAAGTTAGGGCCACTAAAAACAGTGATATCATACTTAAACTAAAGAATCATGTCTTTCATTCTTTAGTCTAAAAAAAATAAAGGTTTTTGAGCAAAACATTCCAGGATTTTTCTCAATATAGTGGACTTCAATGGGAACCAAAGGGTTGAAGGTCCAAACTGCAGTTTTAATGCAGCTTCAAAGGGCTCTACACAATCCCAGCAGAGGATATAGGGTCTTATCTAGCAAAATTATTGACCATTTTCTAAAAAAATACTTTTATATATTTATATACTTTTAACCATAAATGCTCATCTTGCATTAAATAGTCTACGTGTCTATGACTTTATGCATTACGTAATCACGTTGGAAAGGTCATGCGTAGTTAGTTGTTCATCAAAGCGCCATCTCATTTTCTCTTCCAACTTCATTATCGTCTGACATCGCTGTTTTACCTTTTTGTAAAGGCCGTTTGACTTTCTTTGCAAGGTTGCTTTGTAAACACTGGGTCGGTACTTTACTTTTTTCAGAAAATCATCATTTTTTTAGATAAGACCATCATTCCTTGGCTGGGATCGTGTAGAGCCCTTTGAATCTGCACTGGAACTGCAATTTGGACCTTCAACCCATTGGCCACCATTGAAGTCCACTATACACTCTTAAAAATAAAGGTTCTTTAGTGGCATCGATGGTTCCATGAAGAACCTTGAACATCCATGGAACCTTTTAAATGCAGAAAAGGTTCTTTATAGTGGAAAAAGGTTTTTTAAATTTTTTAAATGTTCTTCAAAATGGTTCTTTTAAGAACTGTTCACTGAAAAGTTCCTTGTGGAACCAAAAATGGTTATTCTTTGGCATTACTGCAAAAACACTCCTTTGGAGCTTTTATTTTTAAGAGTGTATGGAGAAAAATTCTGGAATGTTTTCCTCAAAAACCTTATTTTTTAATCTATGTAACTGGCCTTTACATAAAAAAGCTTAGTAAGTGATTTTTTCACACCAATATTATGCTAATATGCATTCTATTTCTTCTGTTCTGTTTTTTTTTATTTCATTATTTTTTTTTTTATTTTTAAATAAATCAACATTAAATTAGAAGCTATCAACATTATGACAAGTATTGTCAGTTGAGCTCACCTTGTATTAAATCCATAATATTCATGACACATTACATAAGAAAAATGTTCATTTAAAGTAGTTCACTTCTAGAACAAAAATTTACAGATAATTTATTCACCCCCTTGTCATCCAAGATGTTCATGTCTTTCTTTCTTCAGTTGATAAGAAATTATGTTTCTTGATGAAATATTTCAGGAATTATTTTGATATCATGGACTCCCATGGACATGCGCATCGCAGAGACGAGACAAGGCAAGCATTTGGATGTTAAAAAGTATATAAATTGTCAATTTGTTTAGAAAATTAGAGATCGTTTAGCTAGATAAGACCGTTCTTCCTCGGCTGGGTTGGTTTAGACCCATTTGAAGCTGCATTTAAACTGCATTTTGGAAGTTCAGACTTGGGGGACACCACTGAAGTCCTCTATATGGAGAGAAATCCTGAAATGTTTTCCTCAAGAAACATAATTTCTTTACAACTGAAGAAAGAAAGACATCTTGAATGACAAAGGGGTGAGTAAATTATGAGTGAATTTTTGTTCTGGAAGTGAAATAATCCTTTAAATAAATAAGGCATGTTAGATTCTGGGCAGATTCTTAAACGATTTTTGTTTTACATTATACATCGACTGTGATGTCTAGGGAACATTTCCAACCTTCTACAAAACAACCAGTGAGAAATGCCAAGAATGGGAATCAAGAAAGAAGAGAGACAAAATGGAAGTTATAAGAGATTCTAATTCAAGTCATAGAAATCCATGGAGAAGGATAGAATGAGGCAGAAGAGCAGCGCCAAAAGGATGAATAGTCAAGTCACATGAATAAGTGAAAAACCCAATGGAGAAGGTGTGTAAGAGGTAAGAGAAATAATGAACAGAAACAGAGATAATCTTTGAAAGCCAAAGTGTGTCGTATTAAAACCTTGTACACATTGAGAGATTTTAAAATGTTGCTCTTAAGTGGCCTTTAGAAAAACTCAACTGTTGCCCTTTAAATCCTGTTAGCGAAAACAGATTACTACACAAACTCTCACATGCACACTCACCCCACATTGTCACAGTAGCACAAGTAGTGTTGAAATCTCACAGGAAGAGGGAGAGAGAGATAGAGACTAAATCTAATCTCAAGTGAGGATGTTCTTCAAATGGAAGCACTTCAGCACTGATCCTGATAACGCAATTTTGTATGGCCTTGAGCCTTTTGGATCAGGACGATCTGATGAATAAACAGCACACTGCAAAGGCATGTAGTCTCATGCATTAACGTCTACTACAATAAGGCCTGTCTACAGTTAAAAATGACAGGACTGTCTTTGCTTTCGGCTCTGGGGATCAGTGTTGTCAGCCATCTTGGTAGGGCACTCCTGACAGTATAATAAGTGAAGTCATTGGCTCTACCATGTGAGGTGAAACCAGACGCACATGCTCAAGCTAATCTGCTTGGAAAACCTGAAATAGACTCACAGGATTACAGAGAGAATGAGCAACTTGACGTACAAACCCATGATCAAACACAGGGGGTAGTTTACATGTGAGAGCCATCAAAGACCGCGGTACGCAGGTCAAAGCATGTCAGCTTAGCATAACCTGTTCATACGGACGGAAGAACGTGAGGAATCTTATAATTTGTGTATAATTTTGCTCTCACCTGGAATAACAATTCTTGTTGCATTTTACTACAGGAAACAGAAATGTTTATGTCACACAAAAGAAACCATGCACTAAGTGTAATAATGATGATAATAATAACAACCACCACAAAATGTACCAGACTTTACCTGATAAGCTTATTTTTCATCAACTGATTTGGTTACCAGATTAATTAAGTGGCTTCTTTCCATATGAAAAGCACTGCTAGTTTGTATGTCAGGCAACAGTCCTTCAAATGAACACAATTAAATGATCATAGCCAAGTTAATGTAAGTGTAAAATGCACTTACATTAAAAAAAGAGAACAACACATTGTGGGATTTGATACAGTTCCAGGAAGACAACTATGTTGTCCCATAGGAGACAATTATTAGCTCTGAGTCACACAGGTAGTTACCCTCACTGGACAGACTGATGTAGACACAGCGGTTTGTAATGCAATGTTACTCTACACAACCACATCACTATAAAAAAAAGAAAAGAAGAAAAAAAATTTTTTTCCAGGCTTTCCATGAGTATGGAAGCCCTGTAATTAGCTACTATAATTATCTACTGAATATTATAATTTTGTAGGTAATTATAGAATATATAGTAGCTAATTATAGAACCTACTCATCAACAAAAGTCCTCGAGGTCTAGATCCTTCATCTAGGCAACTGATGTTAATATGAAACAGCAAACTTATACATCATTATCGTGATCACATTAAAGATATAGTCCAAAAATGAAAATTCATTCAATACGATGGTGAGTAAACGATGACATAATTAAAATTTTTAGCCTAACGTTCACCCAAAAATGAAAAATCTGTCTTTAATTACTCACCCTCATGTCGTTCCAAACCCGTAAGATCTTCGTTGATCTTCAGAACACAAATCAAGATATTTTTGATGAAATCTGAGAGCTTTCTGCCCATGCATAGACAGCAATGCAACTGACACGTTCAAGGCCCAGAAAGGCAGTAAAGACATCTTTAAAATAGTCCATGTGACATCAGTGGATCGACCTTAATTTTATGAAGCTACGAGAATACTATTTGTGCACAAAGAAAACAAAAATAAGCACTTTATTCAACTATTTCTTCTTGCGTCATGGTACTGTCCTGAACATGCGGTGAAGACTGACAGGGAAGAGAAGAAATTGTTGAATGAAGTCATTATTTTTGTTTTCTTCATAAAATTATGGTTGAACCACCGATGTCACATGGACTATTTTACTGATGTCCTCTCTGGGCCATAAAATCAGTTGCATAGCTGTCTATGCAGGGGCAGAAAGCTCTCAGATTTCATCAAAAATATCCTCATTTGTGTTCCAAAGATGAATGAAGGTCTTACACTTTTGGAAGTAATTAATGATAGAATTGTCATTTTGGGCTGAACTATGCTTTTAAATATTCAGTTCTGTTCATATTTTCTGTTCACTTAAAAGCAAAGGCTAATTTCCAACGGGAAGCGAGGTGAGTCATCTGAGATGGGATCAGACTATGACTCTCTCTGTCTTTAGTGCACACACATTCTTAAACACACTCACTCGAAGAGGCTCAGAGTGCATTGGATTACACAGTGAAGTGTCAAGCTTTTTAAGTACACAGGGACAGGAATGATGAGACTTATGTATAATGCAACAGAACAATCAAAACTTCAAAGAGCGACAGCAAAAGGCCATTCTCCACAGAGCGCTTGAACTGTAGATCATCAAACCTATTGTAAATCACACCTAGAGGTTATCTAACAATAGGTCACCTGTTAGTTTTGATGTTATCTATATGCTAGTTTGCTTAAAAAACTTCTCTTCCTTGGCACCAAAAAAACTGATGACTCATCTTGTTCACAGGCACATATACAAATTCTTGTCCAATAAAATACCCTCTAGAATAAGAACGTCCCATCCTCCTAAATTATAAATACCACCTGCCTACGACAAGCAAATTTAAGTAGCATAAGTAGCCTTTTAGTGTTGCCGACCGTGATGAAAAACTAAAAGCTACAGGCAACTTCCTGTTTCAATAGGAAATATTTTAATAAGGAGTTGCAGCAGAACTCTTACCTCTGAGAGGTGTGGAGTGGGGTTGAATCCACAGAGGTTGCACACAGTCTTCTGGCACTCTGTACAGGAGCTATAGTTGGGTGACTCTCCTGAACCCACGTTCAGCTTCACTTTACAGAGTGGACAGAATGAGGCCTCAGAGCCTGAAACTTGAGTTGGAGGCTCCTTTACTTCTGTCGATATTGGAGTGGGCATGCCCGCTGATGCTTTTCCTTCAGCAGCTGTGGGTTTGGGAGATGCTTTGTCTTTGGAATAAACAGGTGGTGTGTCGGGAGGTGACTCTGAGCCTGAATCAGGGGGGGATCCAGAAGGCGAGTCTGCTTCAGACCCAATGGGGGAATCAGGGGGTGATCCTGGAGGAGATTCTGGGGGAGATTTTGATTCCTCCCCAGAAATGAGATTGGTGGCCGAGCTCAGGATGGAAGAGCCAAAACCAAACATCTTTCCAGACACGCTCTCAGCAGCCTGGGAACTTGCTGCCGTAGGTTTAGCTGACTCTGTGAGCCCGCTGAACCCACTGAAGAGTTTTCCAGTGACCGACTCGCTGGCCTGAGCAGCGGAGCTGGCCTGAGGTTTGGACGAGCTACCAAAACCACCAAAGAGTTTCCCTGTGACTGATTCGGTAGCCTGGGCACCTGCAGAGGGTTTTGCGACCTCTGTCAATCCCCCCAAACCAAATCCCCCAAAAAAGCCTCCTCCATCCTGTTTCGGAGTAGTTTTTGCAGGAGAAGGCTGAGGACTACCTTTCGGGCTCTGTGAAGGTTTTTGTAGAGGTGGAGGCTGTCCACGCTTGGCCCCTAGTTGCCCAGGCTGAGGTCCCTGCTGTGGTACAGATTTTGGTGTTGTTGGAGGTGTACTTCCTTTCCCCGTATCAGCGATACTCTGTTGTTTGGTCAGCATTGGGGGCTTCTTTCCAGGCTCACCCATAGAGGGAGACCCAGACGGTGGTTCTTTCCTTTGTGGGGAAGGAGGTGCAGAAGCCTGCTTGGGGGGCTGTTTCATCATTGGAGGTCCAGGAGGCTCCACGCCACCCACTGCCCGTTGCATCTGACAGTTCAGACACAACCATTCCTTACCCTGCATGCAGAAAGACAAGGCACATGAGCACAGATGGAGCAAATACAATTTCTGTAAGAATATTGATTAGCATTTGCTATCCTTAATAGCGTCCTTTATTCTATGTAATACTTTATTCTTATTGAATTGATTAGTAAGATCTGAAAGTCATGAGTTTATGATTTAATTACATGAATAACACTTGATTTACTTTTATTGTTGGACTGGTTGAGTCATTTATTGTAATGCACACTTTAAAACCCTTCAAAAAACAAGACTAACACTGTACACTCATCACTGTGTGCGTAATATTGTTATTCTCTCTAACATGGACCAGGAATAATGCCAAACGTCTGTATAATCGCTGCCTTTTAACTCATGAATGTAGTTTCTAAATACACTGAAAAACAACTTCCTCCATTTCCTGTCTGGATGATGTAAGTGACCTTGATAATCTTCCACCTTCTGTGCCAATATTTTTCCTTCTAAACTCTGGGATGAGAGGAATTAGTGCAAGCTGCATTTCAGACATAACCAAATAAGGGTTATTGAAACAAAACCCTCTAGATTTGATTACCCATATGAACTGATTTTGCTGATGTCTTCAAAGAAAGACTAAAAAAATAGAACCTTGTAAATTGAGTATGATAAGCTGACAATACACACCATTCTTATCTGTCTGTATCTGTGAGATCTACTGTATGTGAATGATATGAGGCAGCAGATATGTCTCTTACCGCTGAGTCTGGTGGACTGAAGCCGCACAGGCTGCACACCCGCTGTTTACACTGAGTGCAGGTGTTATAGTTGGGTGGCTGGTCTTTGGCCTGCACATTCAGCTCTGTAGAATTACAAAGAGGACACATTGCTTTCCCAGCTTTACCAGGCCCTTCCGACTGAGGTTTGCCCTGCTGTTGAGGTCCACTGGATTTTGCTGCAACCCCTGGACCAGGTTTCCCAGGCCCTTGTTGCTGGGGGCCTGGTCCTCCAGGTTTGGGCCCTTGCTGTTGAGGTCCTGGTCCTCCAGGTTTGGGCCCTTGCTGTTGAAGTCCTGGTCCTCCAGGTTTGGGCCCTTGCTGTTGAGGTCCCGGTCCTCCAGGTTTAGGTCCTTGCTGTTGAGGTCCTGGTCCACCAGGTTTAGGTCCCTGCTGTTGGGGCCCTGGTCCACCAGGTTTAGGTCCCTGCTGTTGGGGCCCTGGTCCCCCAGGTTTGGGTCCTTGTTGAGGTCCTGGTCCACCAGGTTTGGGTCCTTGTTGTTGGGGACCAGGACCTCCAGGCTTACCTTCAGGCCCCTGTCCTTTAGGCGGACCTTGCTGAGGTGGCTTACCCCCTTGCTGCGGAGGCTTTCCAGATGCCTCTTCCTCATCATCACCAAACAAACTAAACTTTGGGATGCTGGCAGAGGAGACGGCAGAAGAGACCGCACTCAGGGGGTTGGCCCCACTCAAGAAACCAGACGAGAACATGCCGGTCCGTGGTTGTTCTGGGTCTTTGGGCTCCTGCCGGAAACGTGACTCAAGGAGGCTGAGGGAGGAGGGGCTCCGTCCAGGCTTTGGCTTGGGTGGCGGCCCCTCTCCAAATGCATCTACAGTCCGACTTTTACTGAGACCTGCTGGGACTCTGGTGCCACCAGCTTGAGTCTCTGGTGGCCTGTGGAGTGAACAGACATAAGGTCAACTTCACATTCATTACACTTAAGTCAACACAGATTTTGAAAATCTGTGATTAACTGATATGTTCTTTATTTACTTAATAGCTATTTTGGATAAATTCCAAAAATACATTTCAAAGGGCATTGCAAATTATTCAGGCAATCAATCAAAATCAAAAAAATCATGCAGCAGAAAAATTTAATCTAAAATGGGAGAAAACACTGGGCTAAAACAAAAATGAGACATATCCACAAAACATATCAATTTATTATTGTTGTCAGTGAATAATATTTGACTAGCTTATTTATTCTAACACACTGCAGCAACAAAACACACAGCATTAGTCAAAAACAAAGTTAACTGTCAATGTTTTTGTCACAATTTTAATGTGACAGAAAAGAAATAACACTGCTAACCAAGTATGCAACAGGCCACAAAAATTTTAACAAATATATCTGAGTTTCCCAGCTAGGATATTAAAGTTCCTATGCCCAGAAGGCTTGGTTATTAATGCTTTAATAAATAGGGTTTTCCTGTGTTTGGGCTATGAGGTTATTTAGTGCATCTCAAAACAGAGAGAAAACGCCTTTCATGTAAGACAACAGAGAAGCTTCTGTCATAATCCAAACTGCCACCTTTCATTTAGCAATGGAACATGTGCATTTGTCCATTGTTTCCTGTTTTTAACAATGTGCAGTTACAAAAAGCCAGATGTCAGTTCTGACATCTGTAAAGTTTTAAGACTTCTTCCTCACATCATACAAAATGCAGTATTTTAAAAGTTCCTCTAGCCGGTATGCTATTCTAGTAATGACAACTGAAGAAAAAAGAATTATAATTGTTTAATAGGACTTATTTATTGCAAACAATGGCTAATCTAAAATAACATCTTCTAGTTTTTGGCCCACTGTCACTGTAATTTATTTTCAGTGGATTACTATTGTTGACTCAATGGCTGTTCAGCACAGCATCTTAAACTGCTGGTGGTTCTCACTGGCGTTATTTTACATATATTTGAGTGTTCTGTCATTCATCCACCCATAAAAGATCATCACGCCACGTTCAAGATTCGTATTGTTTCTGATCGAGTGGTGCTCTTCACTGCGAGCGTTTCAGCACCACGGACAGCGAACACTATATAATAATCGCTTAAACTGCAACACGGTCCTTGTTTTCTGGTGTAATACTACACTCACGCTTTCCAAAAATAAGCAAAGCGATCAATGAGCATGATGGCATTTGTGCTTGGGGTGCTATATTTAGTCATATTAATATTTATACCCCCTCCCCCCCATTTGCGCTTGGGCAAAAATAACACATTTAAGCCTAAGCAAGTTTAAGACACAATTCAATTAGCTTACGAATGAGATCATGTCAAAGGGAATGTCGATGGCGTGCTTTCAAGTGATCGAATTTTCATAGACTTGTGTTATTCTCGGGCAGTGTTTTCCAAAGCAGCTCATGACATCACCTACACAGCCCATAGGAGGAAGATGGAGTGTGCATGGAGAACGCAACGGATATCTGGATACACAGAGAACGGATATTTGTCAGTATGGATTCATATTTTTCAGAGAGATGCTTATTTTTAATCCAATCTATAACCCTGGTGTCTTGCATGGACTAAATAGGCGTTTGAAAGACAACTACATTCATTAAAACACTATGCACATCCACTGTGCATACAGTGACCCACCATATTAACGATGATGACACTAATTATATAAAAAAGAACGCGTTTCGTACAAATCAGCGGTGATTTTATCTACACGTATAGCTATAAAACAAGTGCACTAAGGAGGTACTGAATTTCAATCACATGCATGACTGAAAAAATGGGCTGGATTAAATATCTCGCTATAAAACGGCCGTAAACATGCAGCAATCGCGTGAATGGGTGTGATCATGTTTTGCATCGGTGCTGCTGTCGTGATGTGCCAACCTGCAGTGCCCTGATCAAAACACAAGCACATCATAGACGTTTCCAACACAAGCGCTCGGGCACTGGAGGGATGGACATCATCATGATGATTACGGCATACATATATAGACACTTCAACTTGCCTGGACTGCGCTTTGGCCATAGCGGCCACAAGCTGCTTTCTTTCCTCCTCAGACAGATTACTGAGGTCTGCCTCCACCCCTGCGGGCATCTGGATGAAGCCACCCTTCCCATCAGGTGCGAGTCCCGCTGGTAATCCAGCGAGTGCCCCTTCGCCGCCTTCCAGGCTCGCTTCGTTCCCCATGATCGACCCCCTTTCCCTTTCGACCCCCCTCCCTCCAGCTAATTACTCGGCGATACGGCTCTCAATGTCCGGAATAAGGCGACAGCGTCGGCTGTTTTGGATGCATGGCGTTTTATTTCTCCATTTCAGTCGAGGGTCTCTGTGGCGATATCGCGCATCCCGAGAGCACAGCCTCTCCGTGCGGGTGTAGGTCTAGAGTTGTGCGCCTCCCTCCGTCATCCATCCAACGCGCATGTCCCGCCCCTCACAGGTGATCATAAGACGTCGCCGTTAGAAAAAAACGAATTAAAGGGACAAAGCGCCTTAGAATTAACAAATCTTCACATAATTACCCTGTTTATTTTGCTTTCAAGCCGAGCCAATAATTCCCTAATTAGCGAAATGATTTGGTGGAGAGCAGCTGTTTTTTTAGTAACAAGACGTGGAAACACTTTGCATTACATAGGCCTGTTTTTCTCAAAATCAAGATATTTTGTTAATTTATAGAAGGAAAAAACCTGGGCTAGTTGTTATAAAGCAAAATCTCATTACTTTTAAAGAAACACTTCACCCAAAAATGAAAACTTGCTGAAAATGTACTCAGCCTCAGGCCATCCAAGATGTAGATTAGTTTGTTGCTTCATCCAACAGGTTTGGAGAAATTTAGCACTGCATCACTTGCGCTTGCTTCGTATTGTGGATTATGGACTAGTATTTTGGCCACAAGTAATGGTTAAAATTTGAAACGCTGTGAAGGTGGATTTGTTTCTTACAAAAACACAGCTAATTGCTTCACAAAACATGATGGACTGGAGTTGGACTATTGTGATATTTTTAATCAGCTGTTTGAAATGATTCTGACGGCACCCATTCACTGCACTGGATCAACTGGTGAGCAAGTGATGAAATGCTAAATTTCTTTAAATGTTTTCTAATGAATACATTCTCATCTACATCTTGGATGGCTTTAGGGTGACTAAATCTTCAGCAAATTTTCTGTATTAGGAAAACTACACTAGCAGTCAAAAGTTTTTGAACAGTAAGATTTTTTTAATGATTTTCAAAGAAGTCTCTTCTGCTCACCAAGCCTGGATTTATTTGATTCAAAGTACAGCAAAAGCAGTAATATTGTGAAATATTTTTACTATTTGAAATTATTGCTTTCTATTCAAATATATTTTAAAATGTAATTTATTCCTGTGATCAAAGCCACCTTTTTAGCTTCCTCACTTCTTCAGTGGTCAGTGTCAAATTATCCTTCAGAAATCATTCTACTATGCTCATTTGCTTTTCAAGAAAAAATTGTATTAGTATTATTATCACTATTTAAAACAACTGAGTAACTTTTTTGTAAGATTCTTTGATGAATAAAAAGATCAGCATTTATCTGAAATAAAAAGCTTTTGTAACATTATACACCATACCATTCAAAAGCTTGGAGTCAGTATAATTATTTATTTTTTAGGAAAGAAATTCTAAAAATTAATACTTTTATTTAACAAAGATGCTTTACATTTAGAACAATTCTGTTCTTCTGAACTTTCTATTCATCAAAGAACCCTGAAAAAAAAAAAATTCTACTCAGCTGTTTTCAACATAATAATAATAATAATAATAATAATAACAATAATAATAATAATAATAATAATAATAATAATAATAATAATAATAATAATAATAAATGTTTTTTTGGACAGCAAATCAGAATATTAGAATGATTTCTGAAGGACTTTGTGACTGATGCTAAAAATTTAGCTTTATAAATCGCAGGAATAAATTACATTTTAAAATATATTCCAATAGAAAGCAGTTATTTTACATAGTAAAACATTTCAAAATGTTACTGTTTTTGCTCTACTTTGGATCAAATAAATGCAGTGAGCAGAAGAGACTTCTTAAAAAAAAAAAAAAAAAAACTCTTTAAAGTTTTGAGTTTTCTTTTACTAAAACTAAAACTACAAAAGTTTCATAAGTTGTTTTGGAGACTACAAGAAATTAAAACTTTAAAGCTTTTGGAGCTGAACACAGTGTAACCAATCAGATCAGAACACCAGGGGGTAACACTTTATAGTCTAAAAATGATTAGACCTTACTTTCGGCTACTCTCATTTCCACATTATCAGAACTGTATTTGATATTGTGCCATTATTCTAAGTGTTCCCTCGGCTCTCAGTACTTGAATTTATTCTTAGCTCTCCGCTCTGTTACTTTGGTGATATTTGCACCCTTTTCAAGCTGCTTTGAGGAAGATATAATGGTTGAAACTGAAACAGTGCTGTACCTTTCATTAGCTGTTGGCTTTGGTGCATAAGAGTGAATTACTTGCCGTAAGGTTTAGTCATCCAACCACTGCATAGATCGCACGTTCACGAACACTTCCATTCACAGACTCAGCCATCCTGCTCACAGATCTCCTGCTGAATAGGAATCATGAGTCACTGCATCAATATGTCCATAAGTCATCAATATGTCCTTGGCTCACAGCTATGCCAAGGGCCAGGAGACAGAAGGAGACACTGAAGGAGTTTGTCACCAATGACTTCTACAGAGTCAGAGGGAGAATTTGCAGGGACACATTGCCCGCTTTACAGGGCTGTCTGTCCTGAGATTGCTGCTTGTCCTCAAAATCAAACATCAGAGGA
Source organism: Cirrhinus mrigala (assembly GCA_036247105.1). NCBI lineage: Eukaryota > Metazoa > Chordata > Actinopteri > Cypriniformes > Cyprinidae > Cirrhinus > Cirrhinus mrigala. The sequence goes on from CM070010.1 coordinate 30,089,239, forward strand.
CAAAAAACCTGTTGGTTTCACAAAGAAACAACATTGCAGACAGGTCTGAAGGCTGGGGTTTTCATTTTGCTCCAACAATACCATGTTCTATGAACTGAAACTCAGAAACCCCAGACATGCAACTTAATATAACCATGTCTGAGCAGCCTTGAGGAGTGACGGAAGAAAATCCTGTCTCCATTAGCAACCTTTATTGATTCCCACTTTTGTGCAGAGATGAAGCTGACTGCAGGATCACTCTCACCAGAGTAACCAGATCAACACATCACTGAGCCAGTTCTGAACAAAACATATGGGCTAAAATGTGTTAGCCAGGGCTGCATACATTTCCTAAAGTTCTTAAACAGTTGGCAAATGAAATGCTAAAACACATTCAGTGAGTCATTCTGAACTTAAAACCCTGTGAACAGACCAAAACAGATCCGATTTTACAGGAAGTGTCCATTTTCATTGCTTAATCTGATATGGAGATGTGATAATGCGAGAATCAGTTCTGAAACTAAAACCAGAGGTGCTGTATTGTATCTAAAAAAAAAATGGTTCAGCACTATCTGAACCATAGCCTAGCTGACTGTTAGCACACATGCATCTGACATTTTGAGCCGTGGTGATTTCCTGATCTTGTTGCCCCCTCCTCTCCCAATCATTTTAAGTGCTTTCTATAGTGTTCCATCAATAGAAAATGGCAAAAAGGCCACAGGGAAAAACCTGAACCAGCTAATTAAAGTCTTCCGGATCTCTTGAAAATCACAGACAGGTGTGTAACAGCAGGGTTGGAACCAAACACGGCAGGAAGGAGGATCTCCAGGAGCATGATTGAGCATCCGCTTTATCTTAAGCTATACAACATCTCCATGCCAGAAACCGATTAGGCAAGAAGATAAACCCTTACTGTAAAAATCTGATCTAAATTTTTTTTATTCACAAGGTTACACCAACCAAAATGCTTAATCACTGACTGTACCCCACAGTGTTTGGTATTCATTTATACTATTAAAGTACACACTACCAGTCAAAAGTTTTTGAACAGTAAGATTTAAAATGTTTTTTTTAAAGAAGTGTCTTCTGCTTACCAAGCTTGCATTTATTTGATCCAAATTACAGCAAAAATGGTAAAATTTTGATATTTTTTACTATTTAAAATAACTGTTTTTTATTTTAATATATTTTAAAATGTAATATATTCCTGTGATTTCAAAGCTGAATTTTTAGCATCATTACTCCAGTCACATGATCCTTCAGAAATCATTCTAATATGCTGATTTGCTGCTCAAAAACATTTATTATTATTAGTATGCTAAAAAAAAAAAAAAAACAGCTGAGTGGATTTTTTTTTCAGGTTTCTTTGATGACTAGAAAGTTAAGAAGAACAGCATTTATCTGAAATAGAAATCTTTTGTAACACTATAAATGTCTTTATCATCACTTTTGATTTATGTAAAGCATCCTTGCTAAATAAAAGTATTCATTTCTATAGTCCCCCCCCCACCCCCCAAAAAAAGCTTTAATAAATGTTATTAATAATGTTATGAATGCTGATTTTTGAATCTTTCAATCCGTCAAAGAGTCCAGAAAAACATGTACTCAACTGTTTTAAATATTGATATTAATAATAAATGTTTCTTAAAAGCAAATCACCATATTAGAATGATTTCTGAAGGATCATGTGACACTGAAGACTGGAGTAATGATGCTGAAAATGTAGCTTTGATCACAGGAATAAATTACATTTTAAAATATTTTCAAACAGAAAGCAGTTATTTTAAATAGTAAAAATATTTTAAAGTATTTCAGATAAAATAAATGCAGGCTTGTTGAGCAGAAGACTCAAAAACTTCAAAAACGTTTGACTGGTAGTGTATAGTTTAGCTTGATTTTTAGATTTTCAGTTTTCATTTTAAATTTTAGCAATTTTGTTGTGCTTGTCATTTTTTTTTTTTTTTTTTACATATTTTTCTAGCTCTCCAACAGCTCTCTGAAGGTTTTAGCATGGTAATGCCTATGACAATGTTTTGGTTTTGGCGAAATAGATCTGCTACGCTGCTGAAAGCAAGTACAGGAACTTGCTACTGCCAATAAACACAGATACAGTGCTGTGAGTATTTAAGACATACTGCTTCTGCACAAAGAGCATATATAATAACCCGTAGCAGATATATACAGGTGGAGCTGGGGAGGTGGAGGGTTTCAGAGGAACTCTGAAAGTGTGCTCTGAAACGCTCATTGGCTGCGTATATGACATGAAAAAATCAGCTTGTGCCAAGTAGTTTAGCACTGTGAATATCATCACTTTGCATTAACGACCCATCAGCCTGCGCCATCTAGAGTTTCATGTATGAACTATACATAGCAATGGTAACCCTCTTCCATGTGCATCACTAATGACACTAATAAAGCAACACACATCTACAAAATTTGGCCTTTTCATTCAAGCCTCAGACACAAAATCAGTCATGCTACTGCATTCCTATAAGGATATCAGATTCCTCTAATGCTGTTTCCTGCTTCCTCTTAACTATTACATGTTATCCTCTCCACCCTGCTTAACATCAGCGTGACGGCTGTGTGATGTGACAGTGGAGGCTTATTCAGCCCAGTCCACAGCTCCAGGGGGAATTCGTCCTCTGTGCGACCAGCTGTTGTCCCTGGGCTATATCGAGGAGATGGACTCTTATCAAGATCCACAGATGCTCTAACGATCTCCACACATCAATTAACGAGATCAAACGGAATTAGCGGTAAGTTAAGCTCTCTATCGTGACTATCTGCTGTTGGCACCACAATCAGGATAAATACAATGACAGGAGAGTCAAAGATTGTGATTATTGCTGTTAGGGGGTTGTCCTGCCCTTATTCCCCCCTTTTCTCTCCCTCTCGTCTACAGTGGTGAACAGCGGCCCAGAACAGATAGCCTTTCCCACACAGGGCTAACTACTGGAGCGAACACTAATGACCTTAACGCTCTGAAGTGGAAGTAGACACACATATACAATGTCACACACACACACCCCACTGTAAATATAGCTATGAAACCTTGTCAAACTGTTTTTACAGTGCCGTTTAAAACATTGGGAGTGTTAAGATTTTTTTTTATGTTTTTGAAAGACGTCTCTTATGCACATCATGGGTTCCATTTATTTGACCAAAAATACAGCAATGTTGCAACATATTATTACAATTTAAAACAACTTCTTTCTATTTTTGTGATGGCAAAGCTGAATTTTCAGCATCATCACTCCAGTCTTCAGTGTCACATGATCCTTCAGAAATCATTCTAATATGCTTATTTGGTGGAAAACTGTGATGGATTTTTTCAGGATTATTTGATGAATAGAAAGTTCAAAAGAAGTGTTTTGTAACATTACAAAAGTCTTTACTGTCACTTTTGATCAATATAATGCTTACATGCTGAATAAAAGTATTAATTTCCTTAAAAAAAAGTACTCTTGAGTGGTAGTGTATATCCTATATATTCTATATCTCACCTTCTTGTAGCAGCCTGTCTCTATAATGAATACACAAACACACTCATATACACACATTGTGTGCATTAATAATGCTGTACAATGTGTCAGTGAGTGCATGTGTGTGTGTTGCTGTGCGACATGTATTGTATGCATGCCGGTGTGTATGGGTGACTTACAGCACACGGAGAAGCAGAGAAGTGTAACTGAAGCCTGAAACCTAATCGCGCACACAGTGCGTTGCTCATTAAAGTTGAATATGGGCTTCAATACAGAAAATATGGCTGGCATGACCCTTCAGATAAATGTAAGGGAGATAAAACATTGTTAATAAAAGTTATACACAAACTGTGAGCTTTATATGAATCATGACTAGTCTACAAAACAGGGCAGTGTGGTAATTTTGATAGAGACTTGCACAATCATTTCTACCTGTAAACATAATACAATTTCTCTTCAGTGACTGTTTAAGTGTTTATTGTATAGTCACTGACACAAACAAAAACAACTATCACACATGTGGCAAGTGCTGCTGAGCTGCAAGAGGAAGTGAGAAAAGTGACAAAGAGATTCAAAATTGGAAGAAGAGAGCAAAGGGTCACATACCTGCACTACAAGCTGATTGTCTTTTGTTGAATGTAGTACTTGAGTGTGGACAGCTCTTCCTGCACTTTGTTCCCTGGGGACGACGTTTCATTTGTGGTATATTAGTCGTCCTGATCTCCACATCCTTCTTAGACAGTCCGCATGTGCCTAATTCCTCCCTTAACACCCCGTTTTCCCTCCCAATGAGCACTAATAACTGCCTGGCTAAAAATACACTCTTAAAGGGAAGGTGTTTTTCACCTCTCTGGCTGCACCCTGCATCTGCTTTGGTAGAAAGCACACCCCCTTTAATTCACACACACACCTCTAATCAGCTTTCTTACGAGCCGTCGGCCAATCACAGGGTCTGGGATAAGACACACTCACGGAATAAGACAAGGGACATCATGCACTTACCAGCACATGTGTGTGCACTAAGGTCAAGGCCACAATGAAAATCTGGGGATGCAAGTATAATTTAAAGATGGGAATAAAGTTTATTAGAGTGAAGAAACGTAAAGTAAAATGAATAAAGAAAATTGGTAACACTTTACAATAAGGTGTCATTTGTTAACATTAGTTAATGACAACTAACATGAACGAATAATGAACAATACATGTATTGTAATATTTATTCATCTTTGTTAATGTTAGTTAATAAAAATACAGTTGTGCATTGTTTGTTCATGTTAGTTCACAATGCATTAACTGATGTTAAACACAACTTGTGATTTTAATAATGCATTAGTTAATGCTGAAATTAACATTAACTAATGAACCTTATTGTTACCAGAAAATGTCAATACAGCAATACATGTAGGTCATATAATATAATCTGTAATTACTTTAAAATTATATTAAAATGATAGTGAAATACATGAAAGAATATGTTCACTGGTGGTCTCAGTCTCACAATCTCAGAAACAAAGAAACACTAAATAAAAAATATATATTTATTACTTTTATTATGAATGTTGGAAACAGTTGTGCTGCGTAATATTTTTTGGGATTTTCAGGATTCTTTGATGAATAAAAAGTTAAAAAGAACTGCATTTCTTCAAAAAAGAAATCTTTTCTAACAATGTAACACTTTGCTATCACTTTTTTTTTTTATCAATTTAACACATCTTTGTTGAATAAAGTATTAATTAATTAAAAAGAAAGAAATTACTGACTACAAACTTTTAAATAGTAGTTTATAAAAGATTTATATTTTTTAAAATAAATTCTGTTCTTTTTAACTTTATATTTATTGAAGAATCCTAAAAAAAAAAAGTATTACAGGTTCCAACAAAAAAATAAGCAGCACAACTGTTTCCAAAACTGATAATAAATCAGCATATTAGAATGATTTCTAAAGGATCGTGTGACACTGAAGACTGGAGTAATGATGATAAAAATTCAGCTTTGCATCACAAGTATAAATTCTTTTTTGAAGTATATTAAAATAAAAAAAAATCACTATTTTAAATTTTAATAATATTACACAATATTACAGTTTTTTATGTATTTTAATCAAATAAATGCAGCATTGATGAATAGAAAAGACTTCTTTAAGAAACATTAAAAATCTTACTGATCCAAAACTTTTGGATTTATTAAATATCATAATAATTTATTAATAATTTTGCATTCAAAAATTAAGCATATTGTAGAACCATTAAGATACCATGCCATATCTTTCATTAACATTTTTGCCTCATTACTTATTACTTATTAATTTGTCTCAATTTACACAGATTTTAAATTAAAAAATGTAATGTACTTCAAGTTTTCTTTAATATCTTTTTTTTTTTTTTTTTTTTTACAGTGAATATTGTAATAAATGTCTTACCTTGCAACAATGACACAGGAATGAGTTGTTGTTTTGCTGTAAAGAAACATCTGAACACCTGTAAATGCAATATTGTCATTTTATTAAACATCTGTCATCTGTTGTATTTATTTGTACGTAACTTAATAATAAGCTGACATTGATAAAAGACATTATCAATAACAGTTTAACCTCTCAAGGCTTAAGGTTAAGTTTAACAACTTGGCTTTGCCAAACCATTACATAATAAGGCTCAGAGTATCTCTTGCACTTTGTGTGTGAGCGGGGAGGGACAATCGTGGGGTGGACGTTTTATTGACTCCAGAGTCAGATTAAGGTTAAAGTCAATTGTTTGTGAAGGACACACTGTGGCTTTCTCTTAATGGGTCTTCCGGTTGTTTCTGAGATGCTGATGCTCATCTCTGCAAGTGACATTCTGTAGATTTTCCAGAAGATTGTCTAATAATTGTCATTTGCTCACACTCATGTCATTCCAAACCTATATGACTTTCTTTCTTTCTTCTGTGGAACACAAAAGGAGACATTCTGAAGAATATTGTAATGCAATTTCGAATATGAACATGCATCATTGTGATTTTTAGTGAATAAAAACTGTAATTTTGATCTGTTTCATGCATGTTGGAATATAGATCATAAGTCATACAGGCTACTTTTCAGGTGCAGTTTGTCTATTTTGCAACCTGGCAGTCCCTGGGTTACTGTATGGAATAGAGCAGCATTAATATTCCTTAAAATGTCTCTTTTTATTTAACACAAAATCAAGAAAATCATACAGGATCTCCAACATAAGGCTAAGTAAATGAAGCCTCATTTTCTTTAATACTTGGATTACTAAAAAAAAAAAAAAAAAAAAAAACAACAACTGCGACCAAATGATTGTAACAGATGGGATTAAGAAAATTATTTAGTGAAAACTACTTAAGCTGTTTAGTAAATGTAGAAAGGCATCATATTCTAATAAATGCAAACTGTAGGGGAGATTGCCTCTATCATGCTCCAAGGGTTATGCCTTGAAACTCTAAATGAGAGCGATAGAGAAGGGATATAAGGAGAAGGAAGGAAGGAGGGGGAGGGAGGGATGGAGGGAGGAAGTGAGGGAAATTCATTAGGTGTGGTGAAGTGTACCATTCTCATCAAGGGCAGAGCTCATTTTAACTCCATAATGAGCCTGAGATTAGGGGCTAAGGGGGGTTGTGCCGGGTGACTGACTGCTGACTTCATCACTTGTGCCGTGATACTAAATATAAACGTACTGTTTTGAACCAAGGCAGCTGGGAGACTTTTCTATTATATAGTAAAAATGAAGATGTAGCATCTTGTCAGAAACTTCGTTGCTGCTGTTCTCACTATTGGCAATTATCGGGCCACAAGAGTATGTCGTTTTCATAGTTACAGTTCATTTCGGTCCACCTGGGGGACTGCAATTACAGCATTATTTATTTGTTATTTTAGTATTATTTATATGGTATTATGGTATGTATTCATTTTTTTTTATTTATTTATTGTTTTTATTAATCATTTATTTTTGTATTTTCTTTTTTCAATTTTTACATTTTTAAATAAATTAAAGGTTAAATAAAATATAAATATCATAGTTATAAATTAAAAAGGGAAATGATAAATGTTGCACTGAAAACTAACTGAAATAAATATGTTTAAGTATTAAGATGACTAAAATTAAAACTAAAACTGAAAAAATAAAATGGTAAAACTTTACTTGAATCCTTTATGTATAATGCATTATATAAGTATTCATAATTAAGTATTGACAATAATATCTTTTCTGAAATTATCTGTTTGTCATGTATTTTTAATGCATTATGCTTTCTAAGAGTCTAATTATGAATAGTTAAGTTTTATAATGTATAATGTTGTTACAATTATTCATGATATCATATAATGTATTATAAGGTAAATTACAAGGCATAATTAATATTTTTTTATTAAAATTACAAGGCATAATTATTATTTTTATAATTTTACATATATATAAAGGCTTCAAGAAGTTTTAGTAATTTTAGGACTTAATCTTATAGAGAGAGAGAGAGAGAGAGAGAATGAGAGATAATGCTAATTTATTTTTATTTCAGTTTTAGTAATGTTAGTACATATTTATTTAATTCAGTTAGTTTCAAAGACAACAATTTAAATGTTAAATTTTATTTTTAAGTTTTGTTGTTTTTTTTTAAATTTACATTTATACATAATAATAATAATAATAATAATTAAATACGCTTTCCATTTCCAGGAAATTTACAAAACATCTTCATGGAACATGATCCTAATATCCTAATAATTTTTATTAGGATATTAATAATGTATTAATTTAATAATTTTATTAATAATATCCTAATTAATTTTTAAAAGACAAATTGATAATTTTGACCTATACAATGTTTTTTTGGCTATTGCTGCAAATGTGCTATTTAGGACTGGTTTTGTGGTCACATATTTATATATATATTTTTTAAAGTATTTTTTAACCGTTTTAGTTTTAGCTAACAATATCAACACTGATTCAGAAAACTGCATGTGTGTGCACATAATTAGTCAGCAAAAATTAATTTTCCAGCAATAATTCCATTACAGACTGTGCAATGGTAATTCCATTTACAGAGAGCAAGAGAGAGACTTTCTGCTTGGGCTCTGACCTGAATCTCCTTTCTACCCAGAATCCTCAGGGCCATGGTGTATGTGTGTGAGTCAGACAAAGTGAAGGGACCTCTGATTCATGAGTAGGCAAACACTTACGCACACACGCCTTGTGCTCTCATAAATGTGTACTCATGACACACAAACACACACATACATGTACAGAGATCTCCAGGATACAGAATGACACACTTGCTTTCTGAGGACACTTTTGATGTGGGGGAGATGATGGATGTGTCGAGGGCAGCTTCATTTCTGTTGCTCTCATGTGAGTCACAAACACTTACATGCACACATTCATTTCAGGTCAAACCTTGGACAGAGAATAAATGAACAGTGCTTAGTGTTTTGATTGAATTTGGAGCATTAAGGAAATACTTCTCTCTTCATTAGAGAGTTTGATGTACATAGTAAAGATAATGTAGATGCATACAGCGTCTTACACATTTTAATCACATCTCTGAATTATTGACAGTGAAAAAGGAATTCCATCGCCATCTAGTGGTAATAAGCACGCAGTGCAACAACATAATGTGGATAAGAATGAAGCTCAAGTTAAGAAAATGCGATGAATTTTGTAATGAATCATTTATTTATGCAACGAAATATCCATTTAGGCCTGTTTACTATTTGTTTGGAGTAATTCTAACACTTATATTACCTAGAAATATATAATTTACGAATTCTGTAAATGCAGCCATGTGAATGCGTTATCCTTACCAATTTTTCCTGAGCTTATGGGTAATAATGACACAAATAAGCACCTTAAAACTCCACGTTGACGCCAAACTGAGATATTTACGTTTTGCAAGCCATGTTGACAAAGCAATCCTTAAGTGTGTATAATGTTTTGTATTTTTGTTATTTCACAACAATCACAATTTATAACACACAACTGGCAAAAGACAAATATTTCATTTAAATGAGACCTTAAAAATAAACTAAACATACAATAATAACATTTAAGAACCGTGTAAAAGCGACATTTCTGTTACGGTCTATTACTCACCTTCAAGTCAACTGCGGCTGTCAAGCTCAACAAAGTGTCATAAAAGTAGTCCACAATATTTAACATCTTCTAAAGTTATATGACAGTTTTATGTTATGAACAGACCGAAATGTATGTCTTTATTTGCAGAAAACATCAGCTTCGTTCATTCAGCTTTTGAATATTTAAACCTGGTGCGTCACGACGTGCTCCAAAGCAAATTCTTCTTCTCCTAATATGGCATGGAGAGGGTCTAACTTCCGGCTGTATGCAAACAAATGCCGACACGTTATAAAATGGTTGACCTCTGATATAATTTAACATATTTTTGTTTGATTTGGATGATAGAAACAAAGCTTTCTGAATCTTCAAAACAGACTCCAAACCTAAGCTACGGAGGGTTTGCACTTATCACGGGTTGGTGAGTTACCCGGATGCGCGGCCATATTGGCGATACTCTGATGTAAACAAAAGCATGGATTGCACGGTGAATGTACTACTGAATAAACTGTTCTGCTAATTTATGCTGTCTAAACCATGGAAAAACGAATGAAAGCTGCTAAATCATATAGAGAAGGACTATATAAAAGGGGCACACTATTTTGACAAAATATTAAAAAAGTTAATAGGTGGTTAAGATACATACGAGCAGTATTAATTTCAGATATTAGCCTCATATTTCACCTACCTGACCGGAAATAAGAACAAACACGAATGTTGTCAAGATTCTTGCCCTGGAAATCCTAGTTCAGTTTGGCCAACCACAAACGCCTTAGTTGCAGTTTTTTGCACTCTTCTCCTTGATTTGTTATAACTTTTGGCAGTCTATAGAACTCCAAATGTTTTTCCGGTCTGACCAATTAGTACAGCCCAAAACATGACAATAATTGATTATTTTCAGCAGCAATAATCAGCAAAATATGCATGTTTTGTTCGGTTCAGTGGCATTGTTTATGCTCAGTGCTGCCAGTATGGCTGATTGATGACACCTCGTGAAAACACTCTACTGCAGTGCTACAATATCTCAGTACTTCTGGAAAATATGACAATATTGCCATATAATCCCCAAATCTTATGTATAATTTCTTTAACAAACACCCGTTTATCAAGCCAATAAATAAATAAAAAAAGTATTTCTGGAAATACAGCGATAATGAGATAACTTGTTTCGTAAATGAGATAACTCACTTATTAAATTAGTCGTGTTGGCATACATTGGTTATATTTATTTAATTTCCAGTTTCTCATGGGAATATCTGACTGAGATCAAGATCAAGTCCAGCTTGGATTAATCTAGCTTCCATCAGGCAACAGGTATTTTAGGAAAACATCTGCCTACATAACTAACAAATGTGTAGCTGAAATTAAAACCACCTGGAATTTGCTGCAACAATATCATATTTTTATCACAAAACTCACCAGATCACACCAGCTGCACGACTCCGAGATCAGATACTTTTCGAAAACTTGCCAATGCTCAATAGTTGGCTACCTGTAATTATTTTAAATAAGGGACCGTAAACTACATGATGCGATTTCTTCACCGCTCACCAAACACAATTTGAGTGTCAACAACATTCATAGATAGACTACACGTGTCCTTCAAATGCTGCCAAAAACACATCAAACAAATATACAAATAATCCACCCACGACCACCCTGAAATTATAGAGGAAATATTTATTTAGACAACCAAATGCATGCCAGAAACACCAATTTTACATAACTGACAGCTCCCTTCGCCTCCCTCGTTGCACCAGCCAGCTCCAAATCAACTCCATCTGGGACAGGGAGCAAACGGGAGCGCCATCTGGTGGATATACCTCTGTATTGCATTGAAATGACAATTTTGCCAGTGGTGGGGGAAAACCTGTATGCGTGAAAAGACTATAGACCTATAATACATAAAAAAGGGACAGTGTCTAGATGCAAATGGCAAAAATATTAACATCTCGTACATCTCGCATGGCACAGAAATGACCTCTCGCACGACACATTGACGATAAAAATAAAGATGCACAAAGGCAGAATTCACATGCAGTGTGTTCTCCACGGCATCTAATCGGACCTAACCCACACATTTATCTAGGGAGATTCACAGCTAATCATTGGAGATGATTTAATGTTTCGTGTTAGGTTCGCACGATGAAGACCTAAAGATAGCTTAAGACACAGAAAAAGAAAGAACGAGCATGTAAAATTGAATTAAAAGACTACAGATGCAAACAATCTCAACAAGAAGCAATTAATTGGTCCGTCTATGTGAATCGTGGCTAATCAGTCACGTTTACAACTGAATAGAAAAAATAATATCAAAAATAAATGCAACCCTTTGAACAATAAACAATAACCAGCAATAAATAATCAAGTGGTGTTCTGCTGTATTTATATGTACATATACTAGGGTCACTCAGCATTCAGCCTAACATAGACTGATTTAGCAAATTAATGATGCGAACGTATGAAATATGAGTAATAATAATAATTTAGAAAAACACTACAGACATTATGGAAATATCTAAAACATCTTTCAGAAGACGTTCTTTCATTTTTACGCAACGGCTGTAATTCCGCAGACAGTTCGACTAGGCTTGGAAGAGCTTATTCATTCAACTCATGCACGTTGTTTTCGAAACCTAAATTTTGGCAGAAATGGTCACCACAGTTATCGACTTTTTTTTTTTTTTTTTAAGTCAGTCAGGCCCACTTGATTATCTGAAACATAATTAACACGAACATCAAAACGCTTCTGAGGATCAGAGGTTAGACAAGCTGTTACTAAGGCATGCCTTAATTTCAACCTTTGACCAATTGTGTCCATAATTACTTAGTGTTGTTCTATGTACAGTACAATGCTTGCTTATATATTACAGTCTTTACAAATCTAAGCCACTGGCTTTCAGTTTTCCAGGTGCCTAAATCACTCCACCACGTTTCTCTTTGACAAAAGAGTTTCTTCTTCTTTTTCCATTGGCACTATCCCATCGTGTCGCAAAGGTTTTTGGCAAACGAGCATCTCGCGTCCTTTGATGAAAACATCACGTGTATGACGTCGGATCTGTAACACTAGTAGTGTTAAAGGTGTAGAAGGTCTTTTCTGTCACACCACAACAACAAAGTCAATGTGCTTTCCCTGGTGAACAAGTGACATGAGCGGGATTCAAGTTGAGTTCACCGTTTTTGAGTTTTGTGCTATCGATTATGGCCGCACTGCACGTTTGTCTGCTGTATGAGTGACTGATGTGGATGTTTACAAGTGTTTATGTTATCTCACACGCTGCGCGGTGGTCTCTGCTGTTCGTGGGTCCTGCGGTTGCGCCCCCTCTTGTTCTCCTGAAGCTGTTTCCACTTGGCTGTATTAGGAGGTCCTCTTTGTGGAGTGTGGGTGCCTCTTTTTCCCTGGTTCGGCTGTGCTCTTTGGCTCTCAGGAGCATTTTGGACCTTCTGCGTGCTTTGAGTGTCCGGTTTGATGCTTTGGCTCTCCGTGCTTACGGTACTTCCCGGAACTTGACTTCTTTGCAAACCCGTCGACTTCGGGAGAATCTGAACTGTTGGGTTGTTCGGCACTTTGGGTGTGTTTTGCGCTCTCTGTGGGTTTTGCAAACTCTGAGCTGTTGTTTGAGGCATCTTATCTGTCTTTGCACCTACGCCAGGTATGGGATTGACTTTGGGGGTTTTCTTTCCCTTCGGCTTCTTCTCGCGCTTCCAAACGCGTTCGCAGAACTCGTCCACGCTGTTGAGATCTGGATGCTCCAGGAGGCTCATGAAATCCCGGTACCAGAGTTTGTGTTTGGGGGAGGGATCCTTATCGTTGGCGCTCGCCCGGAGCAGCAGCTCGCCCACGCGCTGAGATGGGATGACCTGGAGATTAATACGCCGCAGGGGCTGGATGAAACCGTGCTCGACGGCATGGCAGTGGTACACTCCCGAATCGGCCTGGGTTAGACTTCGGATCAGCAAACCTTGGCCAGTAAGACTCAGCCTTTCATCAATCACAATCTGACATGGAGAAAAACAGATTGAGTTTGTTAACACGTCTTCTTAGATTTTGAGCTCAAAAGTGGTCCCAGACCAGAACTTAAATGCTGAGGTTACATCTGGGGTGCAAGAAAAACTACAGCACAGTTGGGGGATTTTCTTACACAGCAGGAAGGCTGAAATCTGATCATTATTACATTAACAAAATGACCGTCTGGGGTGAGGTGTTACTTTAGCACTATTTTTTGCCTGATCATATCTGAAAGAGAAACACAGCTGGTGTATATGTGATGGTGGGTGGTAAGGGGGTCATTATGTCATATCCTGTTCAATAAAATACCTTAATTTACTACTAATAACATTCCCCTTCTCCGTAAAATAGCAGCTTAGTTACTTAGTGCTAATTACAATACAGCTAAAGTGTCATTTTTTATTACTGTTAAGCATCTTTAACTATTTAACTATAACTATTATAATATATAAATGTATCCATAAAAATATTTTTAAGATATATATATATATATATATATATATATATATATATATATATATATATATATATATATATATAATTTTATTTTGTATATACACTACTGTTCGAAAGTTGTTTTTTTTAATATTTTTTAAATAAGTCTCCTATGCTCACCAAGGCTGTATTTATTTGATTAAAAATACAGTAAAACAGCAGTAATATTGTAAAATATTATTAAATGTTTTTTATTTTAATATATAAACCTGATACTTTTTTCAGGATTCAAAAAACAGTGTTTATTTGATTTTTTTTTTTTTTTAATGTAAAAGTCTTTAACTTTTGATCAATTTAAAGCATTCTCGTTGAATTAAAGTATTAATTTCTTAATTTTTTTTTTTGTATCATTTTAATCATTAGTCAATAAAATTTCCTAAAATCTGCTTTCAAAACACTACTAATAAACACTATTGAAACATTTTAGTGACACAATGCGACATTGAAACAGCGGTTTAACCAATAGTGTGAGTTTGGGGGTGGTGCTATCTGTTTGGCCAACTAATGGAAGACTAATGTGATTCTTTTTTTTTAATTTTTTTATTATTATTATTATTTTAAATAATGCTTTATTATTTCAATGCCATAAGACAGACTGATGTGATTCCATGTGTGCTTGGCAAAGCCTATGACACAGAAATGACATTTGTAAAATGAAAATTAAATAAATTCTTTATGCTTCCATAAAAAATGACTGCTATATTGGATAGATTAGACAGAACAGCAGTAACCTTTAAATTAATTCAACACCTGTTAGACTGTTAAAAACATTAAGACTGCCAACTGATCTAATGTGTGAAGAATGTGGAAACTGACCACGGCAAGAGAACTGAGAAAAACAGATCAACTATATTTACAGTCGTTTATATTCTATGCAATCCTGCTTCAGCATGGATTTTGATCACGACAGTCATTTAATAGGATAGTTCACCCAAAAATGAAAATTCTATCATTAATTACTCACCCTCATGTCGTTCCAAAACTGTAAGACCTTTGTTCATCTTCTGAACACAAATTAAGATATTTTTGATCCTGATATTTTTGACCCTGCACAGATGCAACTGACACATTCAAGGCCCAGAAAGGGAGTAAGGACATCATTAAAATAGTCCATAATGTCGTTATTTTTGTTTTCTTTATGCACAAAATGATTCTCGTAGCATCATAAAATTACGGTTGAACCACTGATGTCACATGGACTATTTTATCAATGTCCTTACTACCTTTCTGGGCCTTGAACGTGTCAGTTGCTGTCTGTGCAGGGTCAAAAAGCTATCGGATTTCATCAAAAAAATATCTTACTTTGTGTTTTAAAGATGAACTAAGTTTCTAACATGTTTGGAACGCCATAAGGGTGAGTAATAATGATAGAATTTTCATTTTTGGGTAAACTATCCCTTCAAGTGCATGTCTTGCTAACCTATGTTGTTTATTGAGTTTGTGTGTGTGTACCTCATGTTTACGCTCATCATTGGGTCTCTGTAGCTGCCAGTAGATTAGAGCTCTCTGAGACTTCGGGCTGCATTCCAGAAACATGCTGCTGTTCTCTACACCGTACACACTTCTCTCCTCCACACTGCTGTATCCTTCCAGATCATCTAACACACACACACACACACACAAGGAGGTAATGCTCAGTAATACCCAGAGTACTGAAATAGACTGGTGTATCAGTGGCGCCTTCACAAATGAAAGATTATATTGCATGAATACTTCTCAAATGTTCAGTCATGCTGATTAAAAAGAATTAGTTCACTTGCAGAATAATGACTTGGTAATGTACTCAGCCCTATATCATCCAGGATGTTCATGCCTTTCTTTTTTCAGTTAAAAAGAAATTAAGGTTTTTGTGGAAAACATTCCAAAATTTTTCTCCAAATAGTGGACTTCAGTGGGGATTATTGGGTTGAAGATCCAAATTGCAGTTTCAATGCAACTTCAAAGTGCTCTACACAATCCCATCTGAGGAATAAGGGTCTTATCTAGCAAAACGATTGGCCATTTTCTAAAAGAAATACAAATTTATATACTTTTTGAATAACAAATGCTCCCCTCGCACTAGCTCAGCTTCACGCATTACGTAGTCACATTGGAAAGGTGACATAGTGACATAGACCCAGTGTTTACAAAGCGAACATGCAAAGAAAGTCAAACGGCCTTTAGAAAAAAGGTAAAACAACGATGTCGGATGATTTTGAAGTTGGAGGAGAAAATGAGATGGAGTTTTTCGCTCTACCCTACCTTTCTGAACCGAAGTACACAGACATAGAACTACACACACGTGACCTTTCCAAAGTGATTACATAATGCGTAAAGTCATAGATGCGCATCGCAGAGCTAGTGCAAGACGAGGATTTGTGGTTAAAAAGTAGATACATATATATATATATATTTTTTTTTTTTTTTAGAAAATGGGCGATTGTTTTGCTAGATAAGACCCTTATTCTTCGGCTGGGATTGTGTAGAGCCCTTTGAAGCTGCAATTTGGACCTTCAACCTGTTGATCCCCATTAAAGTCCAGTATATGAAGAAAAATCTTGGAATGTTTCTTAATTTCTTTTCGACTGAAGGAAGACATGAACATCTTGGATGACAAGGGGGTGAGTAAATTATCAGGAATTTTTTTATTATGCAAGTGAACCAATCCTTCAAATCTCATGTGGTGTTGATTATCTGTATTAACATTTAATTACAGGATGTTGCTTATGGGGTGCAATTTTCAAATCACAATTGCACAATATTCAATACATGATGTTACATAAGATGTGCAATTAAGGTCCTTGCTGTATTATAGAAGAGCTGTTTTTTCCATGCATTTTTTCTTGAAATGAGGTGACTTGATGACAAATGTTGGTTTAGGCAACTAATTCATTTTGCCTGATCAGAAATAAAGGCATGTGAATATCTTACCATTGTGGTGCAGATCAGAACACTGCGAAAGGGGATCCCCATTTCTGATGTCCTGGCGTCTCGTTCTCCTATTAAATAAAAAAGACTGGATCAGATACATGTGATGTAATATACATCTTTGCATGTTCTAAAATGCTAAAATTGCCCCTAGAGCAATTTCAATCCTGGTCCTGGTCTGCACATTTTGTGTGTCTCCCTTATTTAACACACCTGATTCAGATCATCACCTCATTAGGAGGGAGATCCGTGTACTGAACTGAGTGTGTCAGATAAGGGAGACATTCAAAATGTGCAGAGCAGTGAGTCCCCAGGACCAGGATTAAAAAAACAGTGTCCTAGAGTTTGCAACACTACTACACTCAAGCCACTAGAGGGCACTGTTGTATCAATCAAATGGGTACATTGTACCATTCAGCCATACAGACTTAAAGACAATGTGTTATTTTTCCCGACCTTAAACGAATAATTAAACCAGTTGTACAGAATTTGTGCAGAAATTGCACATCACACCTTCAGGTGTTTGAGGGATGGCCACGTACGTGTGCTTGACATGTTGGTGCTCTTGGTTTTGTTCATTATTGAATTCTAAACCTCAAAACCTTCAAATACCTTGTAAAAACAGCTCTACACATCATTCTCAGCTAAAAGGTTCTTTCAGTCTCCATTAGAGTGTTTACAACAGTTTTGTTCCATTTTAAGAGAGCAGTTTCACCTCTTAAATGCTAACGCGGACCAGGGACTTTGCCAAGGCCGGCGCTCTTATCCATTCACAAGTGTACTGAAAGACTGAGCAGATTTCCTGTGCCTGACTGAAAACATTCAGGCTCTGGTGTGAAGAATGGTTGCAGCTAAGGTTTAGCTGCAGTAGGGCACGATAAGTGAAATATGAAAACTTGCTGAGATCCTCATGTTAGAAACAGCCTCTTTGTCAATTTTTTTCTTTTCCTGTTCTACTCTTGTATTTCAGCACATAGCTCTCTGCGTCTTCTCATTTCTGTAATATGTTTTGCTTAGGCATGCGCACACACACATTCCTCGACTCTGGCTGTCTCGGCACGTGCGGGAGGTGCGGTAAGGATGTCTGTTTTGCATTTTAGGCACACTGAAAATATTTGGAGTGGCGTGGACCATCCGAGCGCTGTGGACCATAAGGGTGTGTCGAGACCAAAGCCATGGCTCTCTTCTTCCTCTCTGAAGGTGTAGCTGGCAAAGCATGCAGAGTGTATGTGCATGTGTGTGTCAAGAGTGGGTACGTGGCGTATTGTGAGCATGTGTTTATAGTGTGTTTAAAAGCAGCTTGAAATACTTGGATCCAGGTGTTTGTTCTTGTCGACGCATGTGTGTTGAGATGCAGTATTTGTAGTGCACTAAACACCTGAACAGTGTATATGGTGCCATAATTTGTGTTAATATGTCATTGACCATACAGTAAAAGTCAAAAACAGTTATTCTTTTGTGTTCCACAGAGAAAAAAAAAAAAGCTGTACAGGGTTTGGAAGAACATGAGAGTGAAATAGAACTACCGAAATATTAAAGAATAAAATAATCCTTATCAAATATGTTCTTACCTCTTAGCAGTTGGAAAATATCGAGAGCACTCTGTCCCGTCCCAGGCACAATACGGATCTCTTGCCAGGCAGCACTCGGCACAGGCCTTCCCGTAGACTTCACAGCGGTGCAGGGGCATCTGGGAAATCCCTAAATCTGACCCGAGGTACAGCTGTTGCTGTTGACAGATGAACATATAAGTCTATTAGGACACGGTTTGCTCTCTGCTAATGGCTGGTGAAGAGTAATATCAAGCAGACGTACTTGTTTAGTGGAGAGCTCCATGGCAGTAATAGGTGTTGGCTCCTAGAAGGGAAAACAGAACAAGTTTAATCTCATTTTAAGATCCGAGGATATTTGTTTGATGACATGCTGTGGCTGTGCAGACAGATTTATGGGGGAGCAATTAAATGTACTAAGGTGAAAATTATAGTTGGAGGATTTCGATTCCAATAGCAAGCAGAAACGCACAGCTCTCTGGGTAATGAACAGTTGGCGCTCATACCCTGAACACCGTCATCTCTTCCAGCACCACTTCCTCCAGATCATGCCAGCTTTCCCTGGGAATGGTCACCACCTTCAGCACAGTTCCTAAATCTGGTTCAGGACAGAATTTGTTAATATCGATTATTTGTGCAGTATTTTTGTAATTTTGTAACTAACAGTCATTTCTTCTCTTGTGCATAAAATTATTTTGTGGAACTCTTCGAAATGAAGGTTCTAAAAGTAGGTTTTTAAACCATTTTTGATGAAACAGTTCACTTTCTGTTTGTGAACTGTTCTTTTTTTATTTGTGACCCTGGACCACAAAACCAGTCTTAAGTAGCACAGATATATTTATAGCAATAGCCAAAAATACATTGTATGGGTGAAATCGATTTTTCTTTTATGCCAAAAATCATTGGGATATTAAGTAAAGATAATGTTCCTTGAAGACATTTTTTTAATTTCTTACTGTAAATATATCAAAACTTAATTTTTGATTAGTAATATGCTTTGCTAAAAACTTAATTTGGACAACTTTAAAGGTGATTTTCTCAGTATTTTGATTTTTTGCACCTTCAGTTTCCAGATTTTCAAATAGTCGTATCTTGGCCAAATATTGTCCTATCCTAACAAACCACAGATCAATGGAAAGCTTATTTATTCAAAATTGACCCTTATAACTGGTCTTGTGTTTCAGGGTCACATTTTGTTAAACTAAAAAACCCTTTTTCCACTATAAAGAACCTTTTGTTTAATGGAAAGATTACACTGATGGTAAAGGTTCCTTATGGAACCACAAATAACAACAAAGAACCTTTATTTTTAAAAATGTGAGAAAATCTTCAAGGAGGCCTCTAGATGAATTAAAGGGACTTAAAGGGATAATACGTCATCCGCTGGAACACCACTCTTTTTAATATGGATATTTTTCTTACACAAATGCATTGATTCAGTTCAGAAGGCCTTTATTAACCTCCCAGAGCCATGTGGAGCACTTTTTATGATGGATGAATGCACTTTACTGGACTTCAAAATCTCAACACCCATTCATTGCCATTATAAAGCTTGGAAGAGCCAGGACTTTTTTTTTTATATAACTCTAATTGTATTCGTCTGAGAGAAGAAAGTCATATACAACTAGGATGGCTTGAGGGTGAGTAAATCACGAGGTAATTTTCATTTTTTGGGTGAACTATCCCTTTAAAAATGAGACTAAACAACCATTAAATAAACTAGAACAATTCAAAATCAAGATAGTCCTTATTTTATTGACCCACAAACAACTGCTTTTCACTGAAGAACCAGAAATCCCACAGTCTTAGAAAACCTGGATATATGTGGACATTTTGAAACTGTGATTTCTAGAACTAGAACACTCAAGTAAACATATCCTTATCCAGTAAATCACAATCAACTGGAAAAGTCATAGGGCTTTCCAATATAAGTCAAAAAGGTTGTAAACCACTGCTTTCAGAAGTGTAAGAGTGAAGTGATTTCTTAGCTTAAGGCTTTGTTTTGGTTATACAGCAGTTATATTTCTGTATTGATGTGTTGGTTGGTTTTACTAACCTGTGCCAATAAACATAACATCGTACTGGCCGTCCTCAGCTTCCACACGATCCACCACCAGCTGAGTGAACTGGTACTCCACGTTTGTGCGGACCATGATGGGCTTCCCACCCATGGGTTGCACGGGGTTATACATAGCTGGGTGCAGGCGTGCAAATGTTATTACATCATCAGGAAGGTCTTTGGTGGAATCAAATCCTCCGAATGTTTTGCTGGGACACTACAGTGGGTAAAAGAAGGGAGATTAAGGGTTAAACATTCTCATTGATGCACAGGTTCAGTGGTTTCAATGTTGCACACTGAATAATGTGTTCTTAGTTTAGTATGCATTCAAAGTAATGCAGTAATGTATTTTTGCAAGGTTGATTTTTCAGACAAATTTTGTTAAATGTGCAATCAGGGTAAAAATAGAAATAAGGCAATAAATGCAATCAAGTATTTTAATAAAAGTGCACAGATATGAAGCTGTAGTTTGTCAGTTTTGTGTTAACGCCAGATACATTGGCCAGTACTCACTGTGCCAGGACGGGGGTATGGCACTCTGCCCTGGAAGGGAACCCACTGGTAGTTTGGCCCGTCCCTGTGGGCATATGGACCTAGAAATACCCTTCGGATGTCTGCCATACTATACATGCATATAGCTGATCCACGGAAGATATTACTGAGGAAAGAAAAGGGGAGAACGGAGGTTAAATCATATTTTGACATGTCATGTACATTTTTCCAGAAGTGTATATATCAAAAGTAACGCATTTAAATTATGTTAATTTAACAAGGAAAATTTGGACAGGACAAATGTTTGGATTTTTTGGCTTGGCAACGTCATTTGTGTTTTTACATTTTGATGAAATTTAAAATATGTACAAATGTATCAACACACATTACGACCAAAAGGGTGTGTTAAGAAAGTTAATAGGGTTGATTTTGATTTCATGTTTGCGTTAATGTGTTAGCTGATGTATAAAATTAGCATTTGTATTGCAGTGTATATGTGTGTATCCAAGCACTTATTCCCCTTAAACAGCCATGAGACCAAACATGCTGTGGTGATCTGCCCATAGCATTTGTAAAATGTTAATTAGCGAGAAAATCAATTAACCACAGGGCACATGAATAAACTAATTCCCCATCACTCAGTCAGGGTCCCAGACATAAAAATGCACACACACATACATGTGCTTACACACTCGAACACACATACCCAGATAAAGCGAGAGATAAAATACTGATCCATCACCCCAGCGTTCAGGCCTCATTAAGTGGCAATATTAAAAGCAAGTCTCTAGAATGCACTTCTATTCATCTCAGAAACGGGGCACTTAGAAAACCAATTAAAGCAGGCTAATTCTTTAAAGCCCGTAATTGAATTTTCGAGTGTTGTGTTCCCTGCATACATTAGGAAACCAGTGAGGTGGGAACACATGAACAGGATGTGCACGGTTTGGACGAGCGCCGCTTTCGCTATCTTGCTTTTTGACAGTGATTAATCGTGATATGTTTGTCCTCTTCCTCATCTTGTGTTTACATGCACGCACACCTCCGTACACACACGGTGTGCTCATCCATCATCTTAAAAGTCTTTTCTTCTTTTGAACATCGTTTATCTGCTTTTGTTACTGCCTTCACCCCTCCCCAGCCCTCTGCTCCTCGCCAGCAGGCCCAGAAAAGAGGGTGTCTGGCTGGGGAGTGAGATTCAGGTTACCACCTTAATCATATTTCCTCTGAGCTGCGGTGAGCCGAAGCTGAATAGGGAAACAGGTAAGAGAGGACAGAGACCAGGATAAGGAGGAAATTCCCATCCAGAGTGCAGCGATGTGAAGCGCCTGTCTGAGTCTAACCAGATTACTGCTCTGCAAAGCTTCTAAAGGGCCAAACACATCACAAAATCACTGCCATCTCATGAAAGAGAAGAGAAAGAAGGATGGAATGATAGGAAAAATAATAAAAAACGAGAAGAAGGAAGGAGAGAAGGAAGGGATAAAGAAAAAGAACGGAAAGGAAGAAAGGAAAGAGCAAAGGAAAAAAGGAAAGGAAGGAAGGAAGGCAGGGAGGAAAGAAGGAAGGGAAAAGACAGAAAAGGAAGGAAAAAACAAAGAATATAGGTATGAAAGGAAAGGAACAAAAAATCAAGGAGGAAGGGAAAATGCAGAAAAGGAAGGAAAAACAATATAGGTAGGCAAGGCAAGGAAAGGAACAGAAAATAAGGCGGAAGGAAGGAAGTAATGAAGGAAAAATGAAAGGGGAAAGGAATAAAGGAAGAAAATAAGCAAAAGAAATGAAAGAAAGGAAGGAGAGAAAATGAAGGAAGGAAAGGAAAGGAAAGGAAAGGAAAGGAAAGGAAAGGAAAGGAAAGGAAAGGAAAGGAAAGGAAAGGAAAGGAAGGAAAAACAGAATATAGGTAGGAAAGGAAAGGAAAGGAACATAAATTAAGGAGAAATGAAGGAAGGAAAGAAAAAAGGAAGGAATAAGCAAAGGAAAAGCGAAAGGGTAAGAGAAATGTAGGAAAGGAAAGGAAAGGAAAGGAAAGGAAAGGAAAGGAAAGGAAAGGAAAGGAAATGGAAGAAGGAGGGAAGGAAAAAAGAAAGGAAGGAAGGAAAAAAGAAAGGAAGGAAAAACAGAATACAGGTAGGAAAGGAAAGGAAAGGAAAAAAGGAAGGAAGGAAAAACAGAATATAGGTAGGAAAGGAAAGGAACAGAAATGGAAGAAGGAGGGAAGGAAGGAAGGATGGAAGGAAGGGAAAAGACAGAAAAGGAAGGAAAAACAGAATATAGGTAGAAAAGAAAAGCAAGGAAGGGAAAGCAACAGAAATTAAGGACCAAGGAAGGAAGTAATGAAGGAAAAATGAAATGGGAAAGGAATGAAAATAAGTAAAAGAAATGAAAAAAGAAAGGAAGGAGAAAAGATGAAGGAAAGAAGGAAGGAAAAAAGAAAGGAAGGAAGGAAGGAAGGAAGGAAGGAAGGAAGGGAAAAGGAAAAACAGAATATAAGTAGGAAAGGAAAGGAAAGGAAAGGGAAAAAGGAATGAAGGAAGAAAATAAGCAAAAGGAAGGGAAAAGAAAGGAATAGAATGGAAAAAGAAAAAAAGGAAGGAAACAACAGAAAAGAAAGAAAAACAGTAAGGAAAATCAAAGGAAAGGAAAATGGAAAAAGAAGAGGGAAAAATCCTCTGTAATGCCTTATAAAATATTTAACAGGGTTATGTAGAAGTATGTCTGTATTACCTGGATGTAGTAAACACAGCATAGATCACTGGATTCTTTGGGTCTTTAGCACTCATCAAAAACACATCCTCTGCAAGTAAACAAAGAAACATTTGGAGTTATTCAAAGTGGATAAATGCACCTTAAACTCTATTGGCAACATCTGGAATGTTGTAATGGAACTTTATGGGCCGATTATTGTAAGTAATAAACCTCCATGTTTTTTGCAGCTTGAGGGATGAGCAGAAATTATTTCCAGTGGTAACCGACAGCATACCATGGATGCTGTCGACTTAACTACTTCATGCATTTTCCCACAAGATTCCGTTAAGTTAGCATTTCTGACTTTATAATCATATTCATATAATTATGTTCAGACTAAATGTTCATTGACATTACTTACGCAGTTCATCAAAATGTGTGTCTATGCCATTAAGGCCAGGAACCGAGCAAGTCAGTTTGGCTTTCAAAAAAGTTGTCCATTTATTCACAAGACTCCTATGTCCACCCATGTCATTCTGGAGAAAATACAGATTAACCACATGTTCATTAAAAAGCTCTGAATACAGACTTTTTTTATGTTAATACCATGTGTTCAGATGCACTGGGAAATGTGCATGATTTATGTTTCTGTATGTCATGATACCTTACACAGTTGTCCTATCCTGGAGATAGTAGCTTTGCCCGTGTGTTCACCATCCATGGCATTTTCTTTGAAGAACAGGAAGATCTTGTCATCCTCAGGATTATCGCTTTCTGGGATCAGGTGTATTCCTAGAAACCTGGGATCTGGAAGAGACAATGCATCAGAAATTCAATTTCCACAAGAAGACGCAGAAGAAATTGAGATGTTTCAATCAGCATTTTGGAAGGTTCAAACCCACAAAAATGATTGCACACTTCATTGAATCCTTTTTAGCTGTTCTGAAATGAGCCAAGACCTCAGTATCGCCAGTTACAGGGGATCACTCTTACCCAGCCGTGACTGCTCTCTCTTGCAGAAACGAAATGTAACACGTCCCCCACCCACGTGGGCGGCACACGCATAAAGCGACATGCAGTGCTGCGTTACGGCCCAACAGACCCAACAGGATGTGAAGCTTAAACAGCGGAACGAACATTTACCAAAGAGCGACTCCGTTCATGCACTGTGAGTGTGTATGTGTCCGTAGAGACGCCAGTGAAACAGTGCCGCCCATGTCATTCAATACACCGACTGTTTCCCAAAGACATTAAACTCGTTCCAGCCTCCCAAACTTTCGAATGTTTGCTGATCCTTCGAATGTTTGCAAAGGCTGATCCTCTTTGAAGTGCTGGAAGAATAACCATCAACAGCCATCAACTGCATTGTCTGAAGATAGCAAGAGGCCTATGTTTCTATTGATAAGGCTTGATAGAATATCCATGTGACTAATCCTCCAAACGACACTGGCTCTTTTGTGCGAAAGAGACAGCTTTCAGAGCGGGCGAAATGGAACTAACGTCCGATGTATCCGTGGTAACAGACGGCGAGGATTAAGGTGAGATGAGCGTTTTCAAAAGCACCTTTCCTCGCGAATATAGGAGGGTATTGATGGCGTGGACGCTGACCCTGTGTGAGGACTGAAACGAGAGCCACTTGCAGGAACAGCTGAGACGGGATTAACTTCATGGGAAAACACTGACCGACTCTCCTATCTTGATATTGACCTTTTGTGTTCATAAGTCTGCAAAAATGCAGCCGGGATGTTAGAGGAAACACTCAACACCCCGGCCAGGCTAATCTCTCCTGCAGACATTCACAAAGAGGCTCTTTCTTTCTCTCGCACAGACACGGGCACATACACACTCACGTGAAGGGACATAAACTTGTGCACACAAAAGAAAACCCATAAATTTACATTTATTTCACACATTTGCTCTTGGCAGAGGCATGCTTAGCGAAGTAACATATACTGTGTGATGATTTCAGCAGGCAGCTTTAAAAATTGAGTGCTAGGATAAAAATCATAAAGGGTCTATAAAAACACATGGACTGACATATGCAAACACATGTATTCATAGGGTCTTTCTAAACTTCTTAAAAATACAGACTAGGACGAAATTTCAACTAGGAGTGGGCAGCATGACTAATATCGCATATCGAAGCAGTATGACGCAGAAGCACTGTTGTGCTTTTCCAAACGCCACACAATAGGGGTGTTTCATTGGTCAATGAATCAGCCTTTTTGGACAAATCAGTTGAATGATTCAGTGACTCAAAGACAGTCACTTAATTAGTTTCTGAATGAACCAGTGTTTCAGAACAAACTGGTTGAATGAATAATTCAGTGACTCACATTTATAAAGAGAGGTTCTTGGTTTTGCTTCTGAATGAATTTTTTTTCACATTTGTTGAACAAATGATTCAGTGATCCCCTTATAAAGACAGTCACTTGACGTGTTCCTAAATTAATCAGCATTTTTTAACAAATCAGCTGAAAAAATGATTCAGTGACTCACTCATAAAGACAGTCAATTGATTCATTCCTGAATTGATCAGAATCTTTGAACAGATCCGTTTAATTGATTGAATGATTTATTCACCTGCTCATAAAGACAGTCACTTGATTAATTCCTGAATTAATCAGCATTTTTGAAGAAATCAGCTGAATGAATGATTCAGTGACTCACTCATTAAAAGAGTCAAACTGATTAATTCCTGAATGGATCAGAATATTTAAACAGATCCATTTGATTGACTTAATGATTTAATCACCTGCTCATAAAGAGAGTCACTTGATTTGTTCATGGATGAACCAGTGTTTTTGAACAAATCAGTTAAATGATTCAGTGACTCTAAGACAGTCACTTGATTAGTTCCTGAATGAATCAGTGTTGCTAAACAAATTGGTTAAATGAATGACGCAGTGACTCACTCGTAAAGACAGGTACTTGATTTGTTTCTGAATTAACTTTTTAACAACTTTGTTGAACAAATGATTCAGCGATCTCCACAAAAAAAAAAAAACAGTCACTTGATTTATTCCCAAATTAATCAACATTTTTGAACAAATCAGTTGAATAAATGATTCAGTGACTCACTCACAAAGACAGTCATTTGATTAATTCCTGAATTAATCAGAATTTTAAAAAAGAGCCATTTGATTGACTGAATGATTTAATTACCTGCTCATAAAGTCACAGGTGTGTATTTCTCTATCAACATTAATGTTTTGCCAAAAAAAAAAAAATCACAAATAGTTTATAAATGATTCAAAATACAGCATGTTTACCATTCAGCCATCTAGAATCATGCTGCTCAGTTCTGATCGGATGATGTGACCCAAGTGTTCTGAAAATGGCAAAGTCTCGTCCCATGAAATCTGCTGATGTTCCAGAATATAGCTCACCATCTGAAAAATAAATAAAAGCATGAAATTTCCAATCAGACCACAGTTAACACTGATTCTACATCTTTAAAACCAAAACAACACCATCTCTGACTAACTCACCAATCAGGAGGGATGAGGACTGCATCTTTGGATCATAGGGACTTTTCCCACGTCCATTCTCAAAGTAATTGGCATCCAGTCTGAAGATGTTGTCCTGAGGAAAGGCATAATGAATTAACCAACCACAGCAAGGCATGAATAGTAAACGGATGAGATAATAGAGAGGTGAATGTCAAAAAGCGCCATTAGGATCTTGTTCAAGAGTCTCTCGATATTTAAAAAGTTGCCAAAAAGATGCTGTTTTTTTTATAAAAACCTACTTTAGATTTAGATTCTCTAAACTCACAGCAAAACAACAGCACTCAAGTTATTTTCTATTATGTTCAGTGCGCTCAGGCCATGATTAATTTGCATGGATCAAATCGTGAAATTCACTGACATTTTTTACACCATGTAAAGGCCATCTCATTTCCCACAGTCGAGCCGCTTCTAAATAACACACTCGCTGCTTTGAGATGCTCTCATTTTCTACTTCACTGGGCTGAAATTGTTAACAGGGTAGACGTTAGCAGCAGATAGCCACCATTAATTTCCTTTTCATTCCTTTAAATGTTTTTGGTGAATGTGCCTTGCAGATATGTATGCGCATGAGCGCATGAGTATGTTTTAGTGCCATTGCTTTACTGAGACTGAACTGGAGTGTGTGTGAGTGTGGGTTGTGTACCTCTGCTCGCTTGCCTATCTCCAGGTAAGAACAAACAGGATGAAAAGCTCCGGTGCCACATATGTAAATATGCGTCTGGTTATACGGCTGCAGCACTCGCACAAAGTTTGAG
Source organism: Cirrhinus mrigala (assembly GCA_036247105.1). Classification (NCBI taxonomy): domain Eukaryota; kingdom Metazoa; phylum Chordata; class Actinopteri; order Cypriniformes; family Cyprinidae; genus Cirrhinus; species Cirrhinus mrigala. The sequence continues at coordinate 30,117,229 of CM070010.1, forward strand.
CATTCTTTCTGAAAAAGACAACATAAAAATATCTATTAACCAATCAGACAACATAAAACATGCCTATTAAAAAGATATTGTATAATACACATTAGATGGAAATTAGACAAAAATTATTTATATATATATGTACAGTCATGGCCAAAAATATCGGCACCCTTGCAATTTGGTCAGAAAATGCAAAACTTCTCTCAGAAAATTGTTCCAATTGCAAATGTTTTGGTATTCACATGCTTATTGTTTGCACTGCAACAACACACACACACAAAAAAAACAAAAACAGAGAAGAAAAGTCAAACTTGATAAAATTTCATGCATAACTCAAAAATAGACTGGACAAAATTATTGGCACCTTGTCAAAATTGTAAGAAATAATTGCTTTTTAAGAATGTGATGCTCCTGTAATTTGTATTTAGACACACCTGTGGCAAGTAACAGGTGTGGGCAATATAGTAATCACACTTGCGACCAGTTAAAATGGAGAAAAGTTGACTCAACCTTTGTGTTGTGCGTCACACTGAGCATGGAGAAAAAAAGAAGTGTCTGTGGATTTGAGAGAAAAAAATTGTGGAAAAACATGGACAATCTCAAGGCTACAAGTCCATCTCCAGAGATCTTAATGTTCCTGTGTGCACTGTGCGCAATATCATCAAGAGGTTTATAGTCCATGGCATTGTACTTAACCTCCCTGGACGTGGACGGAAGAGCTAACTTAATGAAAAATTACAACGAAGGATTGTTCGAATGGTGGATAAAGAACCCCGATTTACTTCCAAACAAATTCAAGCTGATCTGCAGACACAGGGTAAAACAGTGTCAGCTCACACTATCCGTCGCCATCTGAATGAAAAGGGACACTATGGTAGGAGGACACCACTGCTGACACAAAGGCATAAAAAAGCAAGACTGGAGTTTGCCAAAACTTACGTGACAAAACCACAGTCTTTCTGGGAGAATGTACTGTGGACAGATGAGGTAAAATTAGAGCTTTTTGGTAAAGGACATCATGGCACTGTTTACAGAAAAAGAAAAGAAAAGAACACAGTCCCTACAGTCAAACGTGGTGGAGGATCAAAGATGTTTTGGGGTTGCTTTGCTGCTTCTGGCCCTGGATGCCTTGACTGTGTGAACGGTATCATGAAATCTGATGATTACCAAAAAAATTTGGGGCACAACATAGTCTGCCAGTGTCAGAAAGCTGCGTCTCCACCAGAGGTCATGGGTCTTCCAGCAGGACAATGACCCGAAACACACTTCAAAAAGCCCTCAGAAATGGTTACAAACAAAGCGCTGGAGAGTTCTGAAATGGCCAGCAATAAGTCCAGATCTGAATCCCATAAAACACCTGTGGAGAGATCTCAAAACAGCAGTTAGGAGAAGGCATCCTTTAAATCTGAATGACCTGGAGCAGTACAGGAAGCGATTGATTTCAGTTATTTTTTCCAAAGGGAGTGCTACCAAATATTAAGTTAAGGGTGCCAAAAATTTTGTCCAGTGCATTTTTTGGGTTCTGTGCGGAATTGTATCAGATTTGACTTTTCTTCTGTTTTTTTTTTTTGTGTGTGCGTGTGTTTTAATGCAAAAAAAATAAAATAAAAACATGAGTACTAAAACATTTGCAACTGCAACGATGTTCTGAGAGAAGGGTTGCATTTTCTGACAGAATTGCAAGGGTGCCAATATTTTTGGCCATGACTGTATATATATATATATATTTGGATGTGGAAAATTAAGCAACCACCCAGAACACCTCATATACCTACTTTTGCATAAGGAAGAACTATTTAAGTTTTCTCATAAAAATGTAAAAATAGTTTGTAAATATAATTTATCACCTTCAGACTCTCTGTTCTGTATAACTTCTCTAATGCAGTTACGCTACATTTATAATTCATGATGAAATACTGCACATACATTTTGAGAACACATCAAAATTGACACGAAATCTGTAATAAACAGGTAAATGAGACATTTAAAGTCTATGTAAGCCTAATATTTAAGCTTTTAGTGTCATTAAAATGCCTTCGAGTTCCTGCTGGTTGAGTGATGACGATCCCACCTGTTTTATCCATCTCAATATCCTGTCAGCCAACTCTCATTAGCGCTAAAAGTGTGTGTGTGTCTGGTTTTGATGAAAGCTAAATGTATAGCACATGTCTGAATGAGTTGGCGAGAGTCGATGAGTGAATTGTTTCATGTGAATGAATGTTCTTTAACTCCCTTTCATTTGCAAGATATGCGAGGACCAGGTTCAACAATAATAAACCAACGCACTGCACGAACAAACACACACCTATGCTCACGCACACACCTTTCCACAGCTATTGAGAAAATAAAGCAGGTCCATCTGTGTAAACACTGATGGTCTTTGCCCGATGTGTGCCGTCTGAACGCGAGTTGTCATTTAAGAGCACAGGAAAGGGTGTTTCCATCATCTCTGTGTGTGTTTTCACCACAAAAAGACACACATACTCTTATTCAAGCGCACGCATGTGTGTATGTGTGAAGAAAGCCAAACAGAAGAATAGATAAATGCAGGCCTGTTTCCCTCGATCGCATCCAGTTCAGTTCAGTTTGTACAAGCTATTCAAAGCAGATAATAAATGCTTGTATAAGGCTCAGATTTTCTGGCAACATGTTCGGTTTTCTTATAAATCCAGTGACCTCAATCACCTGCAACCGCCATACGGCAGCCAATCAGATGGCTGCTTCACACATGTGTGTGACCCATCTTGGTCAACCCACACAAAGGCACTTTAGTGTCAATGTAATGGCTTTTCCGAGCTGAAAGAAATGTGCGTATTTCTAACATAATCATTCCACGTGTGCTATAAAATACATCTCTTCCTGCACCAGGCCGAATGTTTTTATACATTTCCCATGGCCGGTACTGTTTTTAAGGCCCTCGCCTGCTCCAATAGAGCCAAGTGTGGCGTTCACGTGAGAGAGAGGTGGCTGAACTGGCACTCTTCGGAGTTTACTATGTATACAAACCTCAAGTTGTAATAACTGGGTGGTGTACTGTAATTACAGTGTAACTACTGTGTAATTAGACACATATAACCCTGCTGTTTTATCTTCAAGGTCCATAAAGAAGCGGCCAAAGCTGCGAAGCAGAAAAGTGAGTGTACCTTCATAAGAGTGAGAGATATATGATACCCTTTCAAATAAGATAAGCAAAGAGGGTTGGGGATTACGATTTAGACACATCTGTAATTACGTACAATACTAACAACACACTAGTGACTAATTTCATTCACACATGAGTGAAGTCATGAAAAGATAATAACAGTATAGGGCTTGTCAATGTCAAAACCAATGCACAGTTTTTAAAAAGTGCAGCTACTGTAGATTCGCCCGCATCAGTCTGGCAATTTTAAAACATAGTACCGACATAAATTTAATTATTAAGAACTTTACTGCAACATCAATGCAAGCTATTTTAATTGCTTTATAACAGGACAGATGATTTTAAAATAGCCATGTTGTACTGTGTCATTAGATGATGAAAATAGCTTCATTATAGTGATTTGTGCTCCCTTTGGCTGGGACCTTTTTGGCTTTTAATTAATCTTCTTGCAGTCAGTGTCGGGCGGAAGTGTGTTAAATGAAAAAAAATATTCTCCTAGTGCTGTCAAATTGATTAATCGTGATTAATCGCATCTAAAATAAAAGCTTATGTTCATACAATATACATAGTATGGGGTCCAGGACCACAAAACCAGTCATAAGTAGCAGGGGATATATTTTTTGAAATAGCCAACAACACATTGCATAGGTCAAAATTAGATTCAGATTCCAGATTTTCATATAGTTGTATCTCCTAACAAACCATACATCAATGGAAAGCTTATTTATTCGGATATCGGATGATGTATAAATCACAATTTCCAAAAATTTCCCCTTATGACTGGTTTTGCAGTCCAGGGTCACATATGTATGTATATACACATATAAATTTATATATTTAACATATATAGTTAACACATAATTCTTAAATATATATGTGTGTGTATTTATATATGCATATAAATGCACACACACATATATTATGTAAACAAGCATTTATTTTGGATGTATGTGATTAATCACGATTAATTGACTTGACAGCTTTAATTTATTCATAATTTATAATATTATTTATTAAAGATGACTTAATTCCTCAGTAGATTGCACAAATTTACCTATGAACATTTGAAACTTTGAATACAAAATGTTTTAAACAATACAGTTTGGTAAATAGCAAAGTAATTACATTTCAAGATATAAAGAAATCACCAAGTAAATCAGCAAAAGCAAAAAAAAACAAAAAAAACAGATAATTTATAAAATATTATAAATATTTCTAAAATATTTTTCTTTTAATTAATAAAATATAATATTTATTTATTTCTAAATAAATAAATGATTTTTACAAAGAATGTTGAGGAAGTGTCAATATAATATGGTCTATAATGATGGAAAAGTGCCAATATGTGGACATCACACTATTACAGTTGATTAATAAACATACACAGGATATATTAACACAGCTAATAATTGTGTATACAATTATTAATAATTAATACAGTTGTCAACTAAAGCAACTAATAGCCAAGAATATACTAATCCACGCTGAACATTTTTTTTTAACAGTTTCACTGTAATAAGTATTTGTGAAGTGAATCTCACTAGTTCTTTCCAAATGATGTATTTACTGTAAATATACAGGACTGAGATTTGAATGAACAGTTATGAAATGAGATATCCGCTGAGATATTTAACCCCCATCTCACATGAATCACCCAGAGTTTCGACCGAGCAGTGAGGCAGTTGTACCAGCTGTCGTTCTGGGCTTGTTTTTGCCTCGGCTGGCCAAGCCAAATGTGAGAATGAAGAGATTTATGGTTGCGGAGAGGGAAATGCGCTGGTAATACCCTAATCAACCATTCACGTTCACTTGCTAGCAGCTTTCAACAACTCTGTCTCCAGAACAAACATTTTCACAGCACGCAAACGCCATTATTCTGAGCTGGTGAATTTGTGTGTATGTAACGCCAAATAAACCCTTCACAGTCACTACCAAAAGCTATGGATGTATGTGGTAAACGTGATTCATGCACCTCATTGCAATATCAGGTGACTTTATTTAAGGGTGTAGGTCTGGTGAGTTATCTGTAATAATTTTGCTCCCCTTCTGCCCCCCATCTCAGCGGGAACCCAGCCGTGAAATTACCATTAGATACAACACACACACATACAGAGCGAGCGAGAGCCGGGTTGATAAATAAACCATTTCTGTTTTACACAAGGGCCAAGGGTTGCTGGATCTAAACACAGAATATAAACTCTCGAGAGGAACAGAAGAGCTCGTGCACCAGCAAAACTCCATCGCTAAAGGCAACCATGATCAATCAAGCCAAAGTGCACAAGAAACACCCGGCCTGAGTAATGCAGGTCACACATACACATACAGTACAGGTTCCTTAAGTACTTTTCTTATAAAGAATCATTTTTCATGTCTGTGGTGCTTTAGAAAACCATCAAGAACAATGTTAATGGTGCTTTAGAGATTAAAAAAGCTCTTGATAGTTTTTCAGATCAGTGTATTGGTTCTAGCTACATTGAAAAAAAAAAAAATACTATAAACAATTTTCACTTAGAAATCTATGGAAGCCCATTTCAGCCATTGAATAAAAAATATAAAAGATAATTGTGTTTACATCTCGCAATTCTGACTTTTTTTTTCTCAGAGTTGTGAGATATAAACATGGAATTGTGAAGTACAAAGTCAGAATTGCGAGATGTAACTTGCGACTTTTTTCTCAGAGTTGCATGACAAACTCGCAATTGCAAGGTCAGAATTGCACGTTTTTTCTCAGAATTGCTTAGTTTATATCTCGCAATTCTGACTTAATTTGTATTTGCACTATAAATTCACAATTGAATGAAAAAAAAAGTCATAATTGTGAGGTTATACCTCACAATTCTCTTTATTTCTCAGAATTGCAACATTATTTCTGTTTCGCGAGTTTATATCTCACAATTCTGACTTAACTTGCAATTGCGTTATAAAATTACAATCGCGAGAGAAAAGTCATAATTATGAGTTTATATCTTGCAATTCTGACTTTATTTCTCAGAATTGCAACTTTATTTCTTTATTGTGAGTTTATATCTCACAATTCTGACTTAATAACTTGCAATTGCATTATAAAATCATAATTGCATGAAAAAAGTCAGAATTGTGAGTTTATATCTCTAAATTCTGACTTTATTTCTCAGAATTGCAACTTCATTACTTAATTGCAAGTTTATATCTCAATTCTGACTTAACTTGCAATTGCGTTTTAAAATCACAATTGCGAGAACAAAGTTTTTCTTATAATTGCGAGTTTATATCATGCATTACTGACTATAACTTGGAACTGTGAATTTATATAAAGCAGCTCCGAGAAAAAAGTCAGAACTGCAAGTTTATATCTTGCAATTCTGACTTCATTTCTCAAAATTGCATTTATATCTTACAATTCTGACTTTGTAACTTAATATTACACAATTCAGAGAAAAAAAAAGTCAGAATTGTGAGATGTAAACTCGCAACTGCAAGAAAAAAGTCAGAATTGTAAGATTTAATAAATCGCATTTACCTTTTTTTTGTTTTTATTCAGTGGCAGAAATGGGCTTCCACAGAAATCTCTATCAAATTTTACAAGCAATTACAAAAATGGCAAGTAACCCATTGATTTAAAAATTATATTTTGACATAGAAAAACTATAATAGCATTTTTTGTACAAATAAAAATAGTTTTTGTAAAGCATTCCACAATAATCTTTGAAAAAAAGAAAACATTTTTTACACTGGGCCAAGATGAAATCTGAAAACTTTTCTGTCAGTTTGTCTACTGTTTGTGGTCAGCAAGCATTCTCACCGAGGCTACTCTTAATTCAATAAAGATACAGTAAAACCAGTAATATTATAAAACATTATCACAATTCAGTAGAACTGTTCTCTGTTTTAATATATTTTAAATGTAATTTATTTCTGTCATGGTAAAGCTACATTTTCACACAAACCCTGAGAAATCATTCTAATATGAAGATCTGGTGCTCAAGTAACATTTATTATTGTTGCTATTATTATTATTATTATTATTATTATCATCAATGTTAAAAACAGTTGTGCAGCTTAATATTTGTGTGGAATCCATAATACATTTTTTTTAAGATTCTATTTTGAATAGAAAGTTCTAAAGCACAGTATTTACTTAAAACAGATAACAGAGAACAGAAAATGACTGCTATTTTATGTGTCCTTGCTGAATAGTAGCAATTTCTTTCAAAAGAAATCCCAAACTTTTTAATGCTTGTGTATATCTGAATATTTCCGAAGTGAGTCACATACCCTAAATTTACCCAAAAGATTTCTGTAGTTGGATGCAGTTTTGATTTAAAAGTTAGTTTGCTTGTCGCCCCAAACTTACACCAAGGTCTTTTCCAGCCCACTTGCATTCATCGCGTTTGGAAGGTGTGGCGGGCCAGGCGATCTATGAAACAAGCAAAGAGAGAAGGTGTGAGAATGTGCGCGGAGCGAACACAATGAACTGCAAATGACTGACTAAGGCGCTCGGCATGAAACCTGGCTGTAAAATAATCAACGACTGCTGCCTGCCGTCCTTCTGCCACCTCCATCTGTGATGACGATGAAGATAGAGGATGAAAACTACCATTCGTCTTATCCAGGGAGCATGAGAGACAATCGCACATGCACGGGCCTACAAAGCGTTTTTTATTCTGTGTTATCTTTCTCTAAGATCTGCTAAGGTATTCTGTCTGCTAAAGTAATTTGGTTAATTGCGATAATTTGCCAAGTTCTTATCTTTAAACGATGGCATTGCTGAAGCATGCATGTTTGTGTGAGTGTTCAATAAAAGCCAGCTTTAACCCTTACGAGGATCGAATATAAAGCGAACGGTCTGCAGCCTCGAGGACAAAGAAAGAATAAAAAGAAAAAGGAAATCAAAGTAATGGAATCCAGAGAGAGAGAGAGAGAGAGAAAGAGAAGCATTACGCTGCAGATATGATCAGGGAATGAAAAACAGAGCGACGCAGGCTGAGATCAAATGGGCAGATGGAAAATAGGAGAGAGTGAACGCAGATCTGGGTTGTGTAGCTAATAAGAGCGAGATGGACGTCTCTGATGACCCTGGGTTTCACTGACACACTCCATAAAATCCCTCACCGATCATTCTTGCTAAATGCAGACCGAGTGAAACGGCATGAATTACCATTCACAACATATTTTACTGCTAAAATGTGACATATTTCCAAGCTAAGCAGAACATTCGACTTGAAAAATGTAGGGCACAGTTTGATTTGATCGTGAAAAATGGACTTTCCATATCAAGCTGAATGCAAGTTTGCTTAAATGCAAAATTTAGCTCCGTGTGGTGACGTCGGCAGAAAAGTATAGCTGTTCAAGGAAGATTCTGACTTGTTAATTTGAATATGAAGACATTTTTTCTTCAAATAAGATGCAACATGAATCATTCACAAAAGTGTAGTGTGTCACCTGTTTGATGTCTCTGTTGATGTTGACCAGGTCAAACGAGAAGACGTGGTCCTCCGCACCAACCAATAATCTTCCCCTCTCCTCATCCATCAGGAACGTGTCGTAACCTGAACTGTTTGCCAATCCGGTGAAAGTCACTAAATTACTGGATTCCAGCATTTCTAAAAGAGAAAAGAAGGCAAACATAAGTCTAGAATGAAAAATACATTCCCATTTGCTTTATTAAGAGCAAACATACAGAAGCTTGTGTCAGGTTACAAGAAAGTACAAACAAGTCCAACAAGTAGGTCCCACAATATATTGCTCATAAATTTTGTTTGTTTGTTTTAAATATTTATATTCTAATTTTTAATAATCTTTTAAATTATTTATTTGTTTGTTTGTTTGTTTAAAATTACAGATTTAAATTAGTTTTTTTTTAATAACTTTGGAAATAATTTTGTATGAGGTTAGCAGAAATTTTAACAAGAAGGTCCCACTATGTATTGTCGAGAATTTTATTTATTTATTTATTTTATTTATTTAAAATTATATATTTAAAAAAATTAAAACTGCTGAAATAATTTAAAATATTTAATATTAAAAAATTTAAATATTATTGAGACTGCTATTTATTTATTTATTTATTTACTTATTTATTTAAATTCTATTTTTTAATAACTGTTTAAATATTTTCAAATATTTTTGTATGAGGTTAGCAGAAATCTTAACAAGAAGGTCCCGAAGGTCCCACTATGTATTGGTGAGAATTTTATTTATTTATTTATTTATTTATTTATTTATTTATTCATTCATTCATTCATTCATTCATTCATTCATTCATTCATTTACTTACTTTTACTTACTTATTTACTTAAAATTACATATTTAAATTACATTTTTTAATAACAGTTTAAATAATTTAAAATATTTTTGTATGAGGTTAGCAGAAATCTTAGCAAGAAGGCCCCATTATGTATTGCTGAGAATTTTATATATTTATTTATTTATTTATTTATTTATTTATTTATTCATTCATTCATTCATTCATTCATTCATTCATTCATTCATTTACTTACTTTTACTTACTTATTTACTTAAAATTACATATTTAAATTACATTTTTTAATAACAGTTTAAATAATTTAAAATATTTTTGTATGAGGTTAGCAGAAATCTTAGCAAGAAGGCCCCATTATGTATTGCTGAGAATTTTATATATTTATTTATTTATTTATTTATTTATTTATTTATTTATTCATTCATTCATTCATTCATTCATTCATTTACTTACTTTTACTTACTTATTTACTTAAAATTACATATTTAAATTACATTTTTTAATAACAGTTTAAATAATTTAAAATATTTTTGTATGAGGTTAGCAGAAATCTTAGCAAGAAGGCCCCATTATGTATTGCTGAGAATTTTATATATTTATTTATTTACTTACTTATCTATTTAAAATTACATATTTAAATGACATTCATTAATAACTGTTTGAATAATTTAAATTATTTTTGTATGAGGTTAGCGCATTGTTGATAATTTATTTATTTATTTATTTAAATTCTATTTTAATAACCATTTAAATAATTAAAAATATTTTTGTATGAGGTTGGGAGAAGTCTTAACAAAGAAGGTCCCATTATGTATTGCTGAGAATGCCATTTATTTATTTAAATAGAATATTTGTATTATATTTTTTAATTACCGCTGAATTAATTTAAAACATTTTTGTATGACGTTAGCAGAAAACTTAATGAAGGTCCCATTATGTATTGCTGATTGATTGATTGATTGATTTTTATAAATCATATACATATTTTTTAATAGCTGCTTAATTTTGAATTCATTTTAAACATTTCTAATACATTTTAAATATAAAATTGATATAAACACATTTATTTAATATAAAAATACAAATAAACATGCAATATTTTAAAATATTTTATTTATTTATATGTGTTCAGACACATATTTTAAAAGTTATTTGTAGCACTTTCTGCATCATTGAGAAACAACACTAATCATGTGTCTAGTTACAGTTTCTTCAAAACCACCTTGGTGGTTAATGGACCACAACTGTATCTTTTCAACCATAGCATGAAAATTGCTGAGGAAAACACTGCATGATTGAATCACAAGGACCAAATCAAGTGTATGACCGGCTGACCCGCGTAATCATTTATATGAGCTTAACACATGGCTGAATAACCAGTTTGTGTGTGTGTGTGTGTGTGTGTGAGAGTGCTGGGTTTAAGACTGTAGTACAACAGCATTTAAACATGTTGATGCATACAGTTTATTTCATAGTTCTTATTGCATTTGGCATTTACATTCCATAGTCTATATAAAGCCACAGGGCCTGAGTTAGCATGTGTGTGTGTGCATAAATCATAATACCAGCATCTGAACTACAAATGTAGTTCGCTGAGTACATCTTTCAACACCAGCAATAAAAGCCTTCCTTAAATTTGGGTGTGTCAAACTTATTTGCACAATAATTCAGAGTAAATCACTCGCAATACTCCCGACCACACGCAGTTTGTTAGATTGCACAAGCAAATTAGTACAGCTTTATTTGCAATCTTAGTAACTCAGGTCAGAGGAACAGCTAATCAAGTAAAAACTGCTGTTGTTCTGGCAGATACAGCCTGTTCAACAGCACTAGACCAGACACTGTGAAAATATAATGACCTGAGACACAAAATCTGCCAAATTTGTCACTCGCCCTGCGAGCAAGGAAACATGGTTCGGATAAAAACAAGTGAAGAGGAGATGAAGTGAGAATGATAAGGAAGAGGTGAAAGAGAGAAATGGCTTTGGCAAAGAGCTCGCAGGAGCCAGCGGCCAGAACATCTGCTCATGGGAGAGGGTGAGGTCAACATCTCTGCAACGTTTCTGCAACACGCACACGAATTATAATCAACAGTGACACGCAAAGACTGCAGCTCCTCTCCAGAGCCCAGATCAATCCGCTCCTATAGTAGCCATCTGCGTAAGATTCTGGACATCTGTGCGGTTGTGGGAGAGGGAGAGCGCGAGCAAGGGAAAGCGTTAAGGAGAAACAGACCATCCTTCCTTTGCCTGTGTCAATAACGCTGAATATCAAATGTAGAACAGCGTTCCCGTAGGAGCCAATGCAGAACGGGCACAGTTCGGTCTGTCCGTTCCTGCTGAATTCGTTCTCTGCTTCTAACACGAGAATTTCATTAAGCAATCACAAGCAATATTTAGATCTATAAATGGATGCCAGGCCTGTCTGACAGACTCCGGCTGAGTCAGAATATTGAGTAACTTTTCTTTTATGTAAGGGAAAACGTACAGAGGGGTCTTCTGTCTCCCTGAATGGGGTTATTTAAGCAATATCACATGGGAGGAAGATCTGTATCGGCACTTCTATAAAAACAAGTTTTAGTGGTTAACTTACACTACTGTTCGTTTTTTGTTTTATGAAAAAATAATTGACATTTATTTGAAATAATATATTTTTATTCCAGTTTAACAACACTGCGGCCTTTCGTATTAAAGTGCGAATGAAACTACCAGCTCTTAAAGTAATAGCAGCTAAATAAACTAATAATCCAGCTGCTGTGATGTCTGTTAATCAAAGAACAAAAGTAAAAGTGGAAAACAATTACTTTTGTAGCTTTAAGGATTCATCTATATTTAATTTAGTATTTAGTGTTTAATAACTTTATTCAATTTCTGTATATTTCCTATTTGTTGAAGGGTACAGGTAAATAATGGGTTTATGTGAGGATTGTTTTAAGTTCACTTAAATTGGAAATTGTTGTTTTTTCTAATAAATCTAAGTCTAATAAATGTTCAAACTGATAGCTCTCAATTATACTGTAATGTAGTGATTCATCACGATTAATCGCATCCAAAACAAAAGGTTTTGTTTACATAATATCTGTGTGTATACTGTGTATATTTATTATAAATACATACACATACAGCATATACATGTATTTACATATATATTTATATTCATACAATTGCCATTATATATAAATATTTTTAATATATAAACATAACATATTTTTGTGTGTATTTATATAAACATAATAAATATACACAGTACACACACATACATTATTTTATTTAGAAAGTGATTAATCGCGAGTGATACTCACCTTCAGTCATAAAAAAATATTTAATAAATATTAATGATATACTGTCTTTAAGTTGTTTTACATTAATTTGGAGACTGAATATGAAATTATTGCAATATAAAAATATATTTAAAAACTTCAGAAAAAACTGCAATTAATTTGATTTTTTTTTACTTGATTGACAGCAATAATTTTTAAATAATATATTTTAAAATATAAACTTAATATAAATATTTTTGTTTAATATACAAGTACAAATAAATATAAAACATTTTCTTTAAATGTTTTCAGAGACCTGAATTGAAATTTATTTGTGGTACCTTCTGCATCTTTGAGAAAAAACACTAATCATGTGTTTGTTACAATTCAGTTACACTTCTATTAAAACAAATTTTATTGGTTAACTTGCACTATTGTTAAAAAGTTGTTTATATATACTTATAATAAATAAATGATCCTCATTTGAACTTTCTTTTCATCAAAGAAACCTGAAAAAAATTTCAACATCAACAATAATAAATAATTCCGCAATAAATGAGCATATTAGAATGATTTCTGAAGAATCGCGTGACACTGAAAAGTCGAGTTTTTCCATCACAAGTAATAAATAAAATTTCAAAATATATTAAAATAGAAAATCGCTGTTCTAAATTGTAATATGACTATTTTACAGTATTTTTTATCATATAAATTCAGCCTTGGTAAGCATAAGAGGCTTTTACAACCCCAAACTTCTGAAAGTATTGTATTTGCCAAAGAACTGAATAAGCTAAGTTGGAAATGAAAACGCTTGTGAAGTGATGCAAGAGATATAAAACTATGAAACTGATTCTCTGGGTGAGCAATCTGTAATAAAGTTTGCTAAACTGTGTGCAAAAACTTTTGACAGCAGAGTGCCACCACTGACAAATCAAAATAAAGTATCCCAGAGAACTGTTAATTTAATGACAAGTAAACTTCGGTAAGAATAGTGCTGCCTATTCGGAAAACTACCTATATACTGGTGCTTTATTAAAACCAGAACTCATTTAACTGATATGAAGAACCCATCATGCAACATGGAGAACCATATAATCGATTCAAGGAGGCTATACAATAAATCATGGTTCTTGAGCAGAAGAACCACCATTAAAGAATCTAAAGGAATTTCTGCCTGGTGCTGCTAGTGGCCAACACATTTAATAAGATTTATTAATAGTCAAAAGTAGCTTAAATTCAGGAAACAAAGGAAAGCCGCACTGATTCCCTCTTGCCAGACTTCAGGGGAGGCCTGAGAGAACATAAGAGGACATCCTGGAAAGAGATTTCATTTCATCTTTCTTTCTTTTTTTCACTCCCCAACTCATTATTCTCACTCATCTAGTCTTTGCATCTCTCCATGTGCCAAATATTCTTATTCTTAGCTTCTTTTTTCTCTGCCAGTGTCTGTATTACTGCCGTTAGGTGAACTTCTCCAAAGCCTCACTCTCCTGCCATTCTGGCTCGAGATCTGACAGCCACGTCTGGCGGTTTCACTATTCCCCTGCTCAAAGTGAGCGACTGGTGCTTGAACTCTGAAGATCAGGCTTTTTTTTTTTTCGTAAAATGCTGCCTTGGCAAGACCATCACAAAAGGTAGCCGTCATATGGTCCGTGATCACACAAACACACACACTTTATCTGGAGATACATCAACCTGGATAGGAGCTTAGAGTAAATGGAGTGTGAGATTTAAAAAAGGAAGCTTAACAAATGTCTCTCACTCTTTCTCAGTCTCTCTCTGTGCTGCAGACTGAGAAGTGTGCTGTCAACTCTTCATATATCATAGAAAATTCTTTCAGACGTTTGATTTATAAGCTGCAATGTTTTCATTTGTACACCTTTGTTTCCAATAGATTTAAGATGTTATATGAAAACTAAATACCAATGCTAAGCGAAACTAAAAATTTACAGTTGAAAATTCTAAACTTAAAACTCTAAAATTCTACATGGAAAAACTTGTTGAAAACAAGCCTGAACAAAAAAGAAACAAAGGTAATTGAGACAATTCTGACTTTATTCACACAATTGCGAGTTTACATCTTGCAATTCTGAATTTTTGTTCTCAGAATTGTGAGATATAAACTCACAATTGCGAGTTATATATTTAGAAGTACAAGATATAAACTCGCAATTCTGAGAAATGAAGTCAGAATTGCATGATATAAACTTGCAATTGCGAGTTATAAAGTCAGAATTGTGAGACATATGCAATTCTGAGAAATAAAGTCGCAATTCTGAGACAGTCAGAACTGCAAGATATAAACTCACAATTCAACTCACAGAATTGCACGTTTATATCTTGCATTTGTGACTTTTTTTGTAAGTTTATATCAGTTCTGACTTTATAACATGCAATTCTGAGAAATAAAGTTGCAATTCTGAGAAAGTCAGAATTGCAAGATATAAACACAATTTAACTCACAGAACTGCACGTTTATATCTTGCAACTGAGTTTTTTGTAAGTTTATATCAGTTCTGACTTTATAACATGCAATTCTGAGAAATAAAGTTGCAGTTCTGAGAAAGTCAGAATTGCAAGATATAAACTTACAATTTAGCTCACAGAATTTCTAGTTTGTATCTTGCAATTGTGACTTTTTTGTAAGTGTATATCAATTCTGTCTTTATAACACGCAATTCTGAGAAATAAAGTTGCAATTCTAATAAAGTCAGAAATGCAAGATATAAACTCACAATTTAACTCACAGAATTGCATGTTTATATCTTGCAATTGTGACTTTTTTTTGCCAGTTTATATCAATTTTGACTTTCTAACATGCAATTCTGAGAAATAAAGTCACAATTCAGAGACAATATCTTGCAACTGTGTCTTTTTTTGCGAGTAATTAAGTAAGAATTGTGAGAAATAAACTGATTCTGAGCATAATTCTGAGAACATATGTTTTTTTGAGTCTTTTTCCACCTCAAAATTGGACTTAACTTTGACATTATAACTCGCAATTGCGAGTTTCTATCTATATATATGTAGAAAAATATAAATATAATATATACAATTCTACAAATATAAACCTGTTAACCTCATTAATCAATTAGTTGACATATGCCTAAAATAAAAGTCGCTTAAAGGACAAAAAATGTAAAAGCAGTATGTCCGACACAACTCACGTGACTTTATGAGTGGAAAACAAATAATACTCAGAGCCTAAGGGACAAAAAGCTGTTTTGGATTTTGGTGAGGGTGTATAGTTATGTATCTCTGCATCTGTGCGTGTGTATTTGAGGGATGGGAAAATGTGTGTGCATGCTGCCGCCACTGTGCTTTAGCTCTGCCTCAGGCTACCAGCCACCCCAGGAGAGTGAGGGAAGTGAGGAAAGAAGGAATAAAAAGTGAAAGAGCTGCAGATGGTTTTGGGCGCTACCTGTTTGTTTAAGCCAGAACAATGGCGCGCTTCAAAACACACGTTGTCGATCGTGACACGGTTTTGGCAAAAGTTCTCCTTCTCTCTGTTCTCTCAATGGGCTAAGTGTGTGGTTCGGTCTTGTCGGTTTTGTGCTTGAGAGAACTTAGATTTTAGAAACAGAGATTTGCTTAACACGCCGTCTCGCATATTGCTTCAAGCTCTGGGATATGAATAAGCCTGTAGTTTCGCTTCATTTTAACTTGCTCTCGCATGCAACCGGCCGCAGGTTTTGGTGAGTTTCCCCAGTAACCGTGTTGGATCTTGGCCTGCGAGAGCTAAGTCTGTTGGATTGACAGCTAGTGAAGGGCTGCTGAGAGCGGGACGACACTCATGGGCCAACATTTAATTCCACTGACACCAACAGGAAACATAATCACTGTGTCAAATCTCTTTATGCACGTTAGTTTTAATAAAAGATGCCTCTGTATGAACCGATTTATGTCATGGCCAACTGGCTCAAATTTCCATTCACAAAGCCAAACGGTGAGAAAAGGTCTGATGTCTGCGACACATGTGGCAGTTATAACGATGAATTTGTTTAGCTTAAAGGAATAATTTAGCCAAAAATGAACTTTGTCTTTCAACCTCACGTCCTTCCAAACCTGAATGAATTTCCTGGCAACTCTATTCCATGAAATTGAGGACTGGGACTGTCAATCACGGCAACGACAAAAAAAAAAAACACCATAAGAAGTACATGAAAAAGTACTCCTACACAAAATTCTGAAGGTTAATGAAGACCAGTGTTGGGGTATGTTACTTACAATATTGCGTTACTCCATTAAAAAGTAACTAATTGCATAACTTACTTACTTTGTCCTGAAAGTAATGCATTATGTTCCTTTTGCATTTCTTTTCGTGACCTGATCTAGGCCTGCTTATTTATTTTTAATAACAAAAAACTAATCAAACTAATATTTTTGGCAACTCTAAAGGCCTTTTCGCACCAAAAAATGAAATTAATAAGTCTCAACACAAGGACAGGTGAGGTGTCAGTGAATAAATGGGAAAGCAAAGTACTTTACTTACTTGAAAAAGTAACTCAGACATTTTCTTTGTATGAGGCACAGCCCAAAATGACAGTCTTTATTCACAAATGTGACACTGGACCACAAACCAATCATAAGGGTCATTTTTTTGAAACTGAGATTTATACATCATCTGAAAGCTCAATAAATAAGCTTTTAAATTGATCCAAAATACAACTATTGGAAAATCTGGAATCTGAGGGTGCAAAAAAAACGAAATATTGAGATAATCACCTTTAAAGTTGTCCAAACAAAGCTCTTAGCAATGCATATTACTAATCAAAAATTAAGTTTTGATATATTTATGGTAGGAAATCTACAAAATATCTTCACGGAACATGATCTTTACTTAATATCCTAATGATTTTTGGCATAAAAGAAAAATCTATAATTTAGACCGATACAGTGTATTGTTGGCTATTGCAAAGCTACTGAATTAGAAAACTCATGCATATGAAGCTGTATATGTGATGACAACGTTCAAAAGTATCACTTTTCAAATCACACAGGATGCTAAAATTGTTTAGACGTTATAACATAATATTTTGCAACTAACTGAAAATTAGGCTTTATTAATCAAATCTCTGTATTTGTAGATCACACTTTGTGTGAAAAGGAATGAAAGTTGTCGCAGTTTTACTGCCTCTAGTGCTCGTTTCAACTGGAAACTGCAGTGATTTGTACATACTGGTTCGTTTTTTCAGTTTTGCAGAAATATAGAGAAACCAGCAAGCCTATATTTCCAGCGAGCCTATGTTCAAGTTTTAATATAGCTCATATAGACTTAGAATAAAGTGCAAGTGTCAGATGGATAACTTTATAACACTTTTATAGTGCTTTTGTGCTATCTGTAAGCTTGAAAGCTTTACTTTATATTCATTTTAATTGCATGTAAAAAAGCAACTATTAAACTATTCAAAACATCTAGTTTTGTCCTTCACAAAAGCTGAGATAATGACATACATGTACATTTTTCTGTGTACTATCTGTAGTTGTTTTTATAGTAGTTTTAATTCATTAAAGTAATCTCTTCCAAAAAACAAAAGGTCTAATAAAATGAATGCATTCTGAGCTTAAAACTAGGGCTTTCAGTCAATTAAAATTTTTAATCTAATTATTTACATAATAGTTATTTGTTTCGATTAATTAATCAAATTAATTGCAAAATAAATGTGTAGCTTTAGAAAGAAATATTTTATTTTAATCAGTATTAATGACATAAACTATGGAACATAAAAGAAGATAATTTGAGAAAATTCTCAGTATTTTTTGTTCATACAACGAAAATCACTGGTAACCAAAACTTTATTACCAACAGTCTTTAAAATACCTTCTGTTATGTTCAAAGTTCAAAACAACATGAGGGTGAGTAAATGATGACAGAATGTGATTTTTTGGGGTGGACTACCCCTTTAATGTTTTATTATAATTATTATAATTATTATTTTAATGAAACGACACTAAATCTGCCAACAGGTGGCGGTAAATGTCTTTATGAGTCATTCATTCGATTCATTCAAACAGCTGATTCATTCAGAAATTAAGTAAATGGCTCTCTTTATGAATGAGCCTTTGAATCACTGGTTCATATGATTCGTTCAAAACGCGGATTCATTCAGAAACTAAACACCACTGTGTTGTTCGGAGACGTGCAACAATTCTGCTATGGCTTCAAGGGTAATATGTTCTCTGCAAAATTGAGCAAAAACGTAATATTGTGCTTAAAATATAACACAATATCAACTTCTTATTTATTGAACTGCTGTATAAAATCACATTTAAGCTCGTGATAGAAAAAAAAAATCAGCACTTGTGTCGTATTGCTCTTACTGCCTGTGTGCTATGGTGTGATATGTGATATTTACTGTATAAATATGAGACAAAACACATACAGGGGCATTAACTGCATTTATGGAGTTGTTGCCCTGCATCATATTTGTCAACAGTCAACTGAAATGAAAGATGGCATATAGATCTGGGGGCAGGGCCAGTGTGTTAACTGCGTTAAAATATTTTAACCACATTATTTTTCATAATTAATTAATTAAGTTAACGCGTTAAACTGACAGCCCTACTTAAAACATAAACATCAGTGCCAAAAATTTAAATGTCACATTGCTAGTGGTATTAAATTCATGCATTTTCTTCTGTAGCAATCTAAGTCTGAAAGTCTGTCTGTGCACTCCACTAAAAACAAGCGTTCTTGCTGATCTCCTTCATCGCTGACTGCAACACAATATTTGCGCGCGACCGCATGAGATTCCTGTGTTGCCCTGATCCACAGAGAGAGGGGAGAGTATGTGGAACCGTTTAATTACCCCTGAATCTGCTCGCGACATGACGGGTGAACCGCAGAGTCTGTTTAAAACTGGCCCCCGGCCACAGACCGTGCAGAGAAAGCACAATCCGCTCTCCACAGCTCCAGATGACACACAAAACACAGCGCATGTACAGAGAGCGAGAGTGACAGCTAGAAATAATGTGACATTCAGACAAATAGCCAAGAGAGGAGGTTTACAAGAGCGAGAGCGAGAGCCAAAGTGCTGAAAGATAGCTACTGTATATATACATTAGTATGGATCTTTTATTCAGTTCTAGTCTAGGTTCTTTCTGATGACTGAGTCGACTGTATTGACTTGAACTGACAGAAATATGGTGTCCAGACTGACTAAAATGCTCCCAAATGCCAAAAAATGAGTGCGAATACTTTAAAATGTAGTTGCCATCGGAAACACAAGAACATCTGAAGCCCTGATAAGCAAACAAGCACACACATGCAAACTAATACACACCGTAGCCACTCAAGTGCGTACGAAATCTGACTCGTCTAGAAACGCTTGTCTAAGGACACTATTGAAATTCAATAACAGGTGCACAGCTTTCCAACACACTGCACTCTGTATCTAGTCAGTAATGTAATACACAACATATGACACACGCGTGTAAACAGACACACTGCATTTGAATAATAAAACACTCTGCTTCTTAATAACTGTGTGTTATGAAGAGAAAGCTAAATGTGCAAATCTCTGAGCCAAGTGGATTCTGAGAGTCATTAAAAGAGTCTAGGTCTAGGGCCAACCGAAGAGTGAACACAACAGGATGTGATACGTAAAAAAAGGTCAATAAGGACGAAGCCCTTCCACAGCCACAGAGTAAATAATTCATGCGATAGAAAGACTTCAGGTGACCTTCAAGTTCCTCGGAGCACTCCAGATAAGAAAAGAGCAAAATAGAGCGAGGGAGTGAATGAGAGGAAGGACATAAAATATAAGTATAAAATGAAAACACATTGAATTATAAGATAGAGACAGCAGCTTTACCAGTAATAAGCCACTTTTCCAAGAAGCAGTGGATAAGAATAATATACCGTTGTTGTTTTTTTTTTTAATTTTACAGTTGAGGCAATAATCAAATGTGCTCAGCTGAAGTGTGTATTTCTTTTATAATGAAGCTTTGGAAAGTACAGATATTTTTAGTGAATCATTTCATTCAGGTGTTTCAGTAAAATCAATCACGGATTCACAAAAAGTAATATTCAAATATTTATTTTTATTATTAAAAAAGTTAAAAGAAAAAAAGAATCAAAAGTTAAATTCCGCTGTTCATCATGGAGCCCCACATGTGACATGCATATGAAGAAAAAAGAGATATTGTTGCCACTAATTAAGAATTGTTTCCCCTGATTTATAATTTGTACCCTTATTTTAGTTAAGTTCAAGTTCAGTTTATTTATATAGCACCATTAAAACAGTGACAGCTAACCAATGTGATTTACAGCATCAGATAAAAATAATTAAAAAGTAAAAGGAATTCAGAAATAAAATTCTGAAAAATTCTGAAAAAATTAAAAACAAAACCAAATTATAACAAAATTTAAACAGTATATCAAGTATAAAAAAATTCAATTAAAATCAAAATTAAAATTGCCAACAAGAGTCAAATGCACAAATTAATAATCAATTCACAATTGAAAAAAAACCCCACATTATATCGACATTTAAATAGTGCAACAAAGTATTAAAAAAAATTAAAATCAAAATCGCCAACAACAGTCAGATTAGTCAACAGTCAAATTAATCAATTTACAACTCAAAACAAAATCAAATGAAATCAAAATTTAAATAGTATAACAAAGTATTAAAAAACTTGAAATCAAAATTGCCAAGAGTCAAATGCAAAAATGAATCATCAATTCACAACTGAAAAATAAACCAAATTATATCGAAATTTAAATAGTTTAACAAAGTATTAAAAATAAATACAATTTTAATTGCCAACAAGAGGGTAAATGCAAAAATTAACCATCAATTTACAACTAAAAACAAAACCAAATTATAGCTAAATTTAAATAGTTTAACAAAGTACAAAAATTTTTTAAATCAAAATTGCCAAGAGTCAAATGCAAAAATTAATCATCATCAACTGACAACTGAAAACAAAACCAAATAATATTTAAATTTAAATATATGACAAATAACGAAGTATATATATATATAATTAAAATTGCCAACAAGAGTCAAATGCAAGAATTAATCATCAAGGGATTAGAACAATTACAAGCCTTAAGTAAAGATTTCAAAATTTGTAAAGTAACATTTACATAAATAAATAAATATAATAGAAATAATTTACATAAATTAATACATTTCCTTGTTTTAATATAGATACTGTAATGACTAATTTCACTACATTTAATAAAACTAAATTTAACAAAAATGTGAGAACAATATCTTAATCTGTGGCCATGATATCTTTTTTGTGCAGAGCTCTGTTCATCGCTATGTTTACATATTATATTATATTTATTATATTATATGATATTTTAGAAAGTTAATTTAAATTGGGAAATTTTAAAGCTTTAAATACCTTTAGTGTAATTATTATTATTGTCAATAATAATAGTTCAACTGTAACTTAACACTCTAAAGTAAAATAAGACATAGAAAAAGACAGAGAGACTGTGAGAGAGAAAGTGGGACAAAGACAGAGAGAGATCTACTTCTGGTGAAGAGGGTGAAAACAGACAGGCAAGAGACGGATGCAGATGAGGCCGTGAGAGAAAGAGAAACCAGCATCATTCCCAGCCTCTCCATATAATCATTCCCATCCACCCCGAATCCTGGCCCGGCGCCAGCTTGCACTTCACCCGGCAGCCAGCGAACAGCCCGCTATTATAGGATGCCTCCAGTCTGCGTCCAGTGCGGTCGGGCGCGGAGTGTCTATTTCGGAAGGTTTAGGCTGAATTCCGACGACTCGCAGTCTCTCGTCGTCCCAGTGTCGCCCATCCCAATCAATCCCAGGAGGCCACGGGGCAGGGTAATGAAACGGGAAGCCTGGTAATTACGCCGTAGTGAGTAATTATCAGGTTGTTTCACAAGCACTTTAAAGTCCCCGACGCACCGTTTCACGGCAGGATGGCCTTTTTCACAAAGGGACCCCCCCGTCAGAGGCGTGCGTCCGCACTTTGCCACCTGCAGGGGGCAGTGTCTTCATATGCACCGACCACCTCCACCCTAATCTGGCATCTCAGATGGTATTTATGTGGGGTTTTGGGCACACATGGACCCTGTAACCCGCTGCTAATCCTACAGTGTGAATTCACAACCTCGTAACCACAAGTTTGAGATCCGAAAGGCAATCTGACAAGCATGTGAAGGCCTATCCCACAACGTACTGACAGATGAACAGGCCGCTGATAGCTCTGACAAGAGCAATTTTCACAGACGGTAGTTTAAAGCGTACGAGGGGAGTAAAGAGAAGACGTAACGCTGGTATAATTACAGGGAGAGGAAAATCTATCACTCGGCCATCGTTTAACAACTAAGATGGATCTCTCTGTCTGCGATCGTCCGACTGGTCTCCCCGGAGGCGGCGCGACTGAATTGCAAACTCTCTGTGCAACTCATGATGAATCTGCGTATGTGTGTGTGTGTGAGAAGAGATAGCCGTCCCCCTTCTCGGCGCTCGTTGGAGTGTGCGTCTCTGGAGAGCATGTCTGCGCGTTTATTTGGCTTAATTACTATGCTGCATTCACAGGGGGAGTGAGAATGAATGACACTTCACTTAACGACTATCCTCTCCTGGCCAACTACTGTCTGCCCACCGCCTTCATTAAAACAGCCGCTCTCTTCCCCTCCCGCTCCCTCTTTGCCACTCTTCCTCCATCCTTTCCTCTCTTCCTCGCTCTCGTTTTAACACTCAGACACTGTGTGGGTGTGAACAGCGATCTGTCATGCTGCAGAGCATCAAAAGAGCCATCAAGCACCTGTGGACTATGTCTCTCCATTACACACACACACACACACACACACACACACACACATACAAACAGCTCTATCACCATGGCCAGGTGTCTAATTATCTAAGCCTGCCTCCATTCTCACACATATTGCTGGCCAAAAACACATCAGACACATTTTCTGTCTCACACACACATTTAATGTCTCACTCACAATTATCCAATAGGAAAACATGTTATCGTACAGTACAAGTTATTGTACTGTACTGTATGTGGGGCCTGATAAGGGGTTTAACTGATACTGATTGCTGCAATAGATAGATAGATAGACAGACAGACAGACAGATAAATGTATATTTTCAATTCCAAAATCTCTAGAAAAAGTATGGTTTCAAATCTTTTATATATTATTATACAAATTATTATCACAAATAATCACATCCAAGATATAATGTGTGTGTGTACTGTGTATATTTATTATGTGTATATAAATACACACACATGCATGTATAATAAGAAAAATATAGCTTATGTTAATATATTAAAAAAAATTATATATAATATCAATAAGATGCATATAACTACATACATGTAAATACATTTTCAAAATATAAAAATAATATTTTCAAACATTATACTGTATGTGTGTGTATTTATATATACATAATAAAGATACAAAGTACAAACATGTAAACAAAAACTTTTATTTTGGATGCGCGATTAATCGCGATTAATCGTTTGACAGCACTAATATATATATAATCTATATTTGAAATACAACGTATATTTTCAATTGCAAGTTCTCTCTCGAAAAAAAAATCTATCGATATATAAATATATGTAAATAAATAAATACATACACAAATGAATGAATAAATACATAAATAAATAAATGTATAAGGGCTGTCAAACGATGTATATATTTAAGAGAAATGTTATTTATGTACAAAATATTTTTATTTATATATAATATAAATGATATACAAATTATAATAAATACATATACTTGTAAATATTTCTTAAATATATAAAAAAATCGTTTTTTTTTAAATAAAATAATTTTTTTTTAAAGTTATCCCAAAAAATGAATCTATCAATATATAAATATATCTAAATAAATACACACACACAAACACACACACACACACACACACATATATATATATATACACATATATATATCAGTCAAAAAATCTATATTTTAAATAAAACCTATATTTTTAATTCCAAGTTCTCTGAAAAAATGAATCTATTGATATATAAATGTATCTAAATAAATACACACACATATGCATAAATTATAAATATTTATATGTATATATATATATATATATATATTTAAATATTAAACATTATACATACATACAATTCACTAACATTTAATGACAAAAATATTATTATTTTTAGATTAATATATCATACTAATACTAATGCAATTTCATGCCAGCAGATAAGATTAACACAATTTTTGAATCAAAATAAACAATATTACTTCAAAATTCACTTATTAAAAAGGGAAACTTTTCACTTAAAAAGTTTTCCGAACTGTTTTCGACACTGTTTTCGAACCAGGCGTAAAGCAGTAAAGTAACAAGCGACACAAAAAGATACAAAAAGATACAAAAAGCATCTTAGTATCTTTTTGTTTGTATCTAATGATGAGCGGCAGAACATTTTGTCAAAACGTGCTTATTTATGTATTTCTGTGGTATTGCACTAGGAAGCTGTCCTGCTCTAGGCTTCCTACTGGTCCAAAATTCTATTCCACACAAGTGTCACACAAACACCAATTATCATTTGATTGGCTGTGGCTGTGTTACGCCACAGCATTTTCGCAATCATTGGAAACGTCTAGTTTGATCACAACCAAACAGTATTCAGAATTTAGTACAAATTGTTCTTATCCAATGCGAAAACATCTTACATCTTACATTGTGATGTCCCGTATGGATTTTGTGTGTTTTTATATCCGACTACATCTGTCAATCAAACTAAATCCAAATCCATTACAACACACAAAAAAACTCTAGCCGTAAACATTGCCATAAAGCGCACAGGTGGCATAAGTTTGGAAAGCATTTTGATGACGCAATGCGAGACTGTTTTCCCACAATGCTTTGAGCCATCCAAGCACAACAGTATTAACTCAGAGAAGCATGTGATTGATCACAGGTGGACCTGCATCTTTTATATATTAAAGTCTCCAGCCTTTCCTCTCAAAGTTAAACAGCAGATGCCGACGCTCGGAGCAACAATTGGTTTCTTAAATCCTCTTTCTCTAACAACACATTCTCCGACAAAAATAAATCGTCTTTTTCACTCCTCCTTCATTCTCTGTCTCTATAAAAGAAATGAGAGGGCATTAAACGGACCCTGGTGGGGTAAACCCATGCCACACACAGACCTTACAATCAACACACCAGATTCACTGACAGAACAGAAGGCTATATTTACCAAATGAGGGAGAGAGAGATCACCGCCACACATCGATGCGTATACTTTTGGTCATGTTCCTGAACAAAGAACCACAGCAAGCCCGCTAAGCTTACATTAAAAAGGGAAACAGCCCAAAATATGCCAAAAATGCTGCCGCTTATTTCCGTGAGAGATGAAAGCTCTGGGTTACAAAGAGGCTGCTATAGTCTGGATCTCTCCGCTGTCTCCTTTAAAATAGCACAGCCCGGAGAATAACATGTTTGCCGTTACCACCATTCACGCATAGCGACCAGCATCGCCACAGCCTTCGAATGCAACGTATAGAGTACAGTATCAGAGAAAATTGGCTCAATCAAATATACAATGTGTGCGATGTATGAGTACAAAGCTAGGAAACTCAAATGTACAGTATTTCAGCTTCAGTACAAGTTAAGCTGAACTGACAGCAGTTGATCACCACTAAAAAAAAGTCATCCTTTTCTTCCTAAAATGCTTAAAAAGGTTTACAATGAAGCACTTACAATGAAAGCGAATGGGAAAAATCACAAAAAACTCACAAAACATAAACCAAATGCATGATTTCTTTCTTCTAACCTTTTCTGTGTAGTAACCTTTTCTAATTTCGACAACTTTGTTGCCATGACAATAGAACACCATAAATTCCATAAATGTAAATGCCTGTAAAAATAGCTTTACAGCTCAGATAATATGTTTTAACAGCAGAATTGATGTTAGTGCTTTTATCAAATTAAAACCTTCATTCACTTTTTTTGTAAGTGCTTCACTGTAACCTCGATTTCCATGCCGTCTTTTTTAAAGAAAATGACAGAGGAGTCGGAAATTATATGTATGTGCTAAGCAGCATGCATTGAACCAGGAATATTTCCTTAAAAGACTGCTGTAAAATCAATTTGGAGGCATGAGAAATTTTGGATATAGATTAGACCGCAAATGCAGAGTCATTACCCACGATACCTCAGTCAGAGTTCACAAGCCGTATGACAGGGTACCAGTGAGTTTAGAGCGACAGGACAGTGCAACTGGAAAAATTATATAGAAGAGCCAGAACATGCACTTTGAACACATGGAAACAATCTGTCAGGGTAAAACGAGACTAAATCACATGCGAGAGAGTGAGAGAGACTGTCAAACTAGACCGAAATGAAACGGCGGAGTGACACTGAAGGAATCCAAATATATATATTATTGCAAAAAAGTCCAATTTGAGAACGTAATACAGGTGAGAATTTAAAAAGGAAGTAAAGCGTTATGAAATGGTGATGGGTCTAATTGCAAAACTTACCCTTGTAGGAGAGCTTGAGTCTGGGCACGTTCTCTTTGGTGTGCTGGGGTGCAACTCTTCCAGGTAACGCCACCCCACACAACAGCAGAAAAATCCCAACTAGGTAATCCATGGTGCTGGAGCGCTGGCCTCCAGCCCAGGGGGGCTTGCAGCCCACAGTGCCCAGAGCAAAGTGCCTCCCTCTGGGCTAGCCGAGATCTTCGGAGTCCCTCCTTACTTCAAAAGATCCAGCGCCTGGAGCTTCTCCCCAAGGAGGCAATCCGAAATCAGATCCCAAGCGAAGCAGGAGATGGGGGTTCACATGGCTCCATGTAGGTGGAGGGGGGGCGGGGGCGTTTCACCGGTCGTGGGGGTAAAGGTGTACTCCTCTGGGATGCGTTCTCGGACCCTGTTGGGGAGCACCGGTGAGTGGGATTGTGAGGTAGAGTTTCAGTAAGGGATCCGGCGGACCCTCTCTCTCTCTCTCTCTCTCTCTGCGCTCCGGCTTCGCGCACACACACTCTCACACACACTCTCACAGACTGCTTCTGCTTGCGTCCACGGCTCAGCCTGAATGAGAGGGAGAGGGAGAGAGAGAGCAGTACACCATCCACCGGAGCGCAGGAGGGGAGGGGAGGGGAGGGAGGGGGAGCAGCTGAAAGGGGGAGGACGAGGGAGCGGAGCTGAAAGGAGAGGTATGCGAAAGACTCTTCTGCAAAGGTTTGGTTGCTCTGTGTCCTTCTTTTCTGCATTGCTTATACGCTGCACATACAATGCATTGTCTGGCCAGCTGCGCTCTTCTTTTTGGCTTTCTGATATTTCGTCACATTCCTAGCCACTAGAATATTTCTGTCTGTCTGTGTTAGCCTTAGATTTAAGTGTTGGAGTGATAATAAAATTGCGATAATGAAATGACATAAAATGTCTGATTAATATAGTATAAAATAACACAAAAATATTAAGATAAAAAAAAAATTTAAAAAAAAAACTTTATTTGAAATTATTTCTTAATTAACATTTTTAACTATCTTATTTTTTTTCTTATTTTTATTTTATTCATTTTTTATCTATCTATCTATCTATCTATCTATCTATCTATCTATCTATCTATCTATCTATCTAATTGAAGTAATAAAACTATTAATATAATAAATTATCCATAAAATAATTGAAAAAGAAATAAAGGAACAAGAAAAAATAAAAAGAAGAAATAGCTAAATTCAAGAATTGAGGTTTATTAATAAAATAAAATAAAATAAAATAAAATATAAAATAAAATAAAATAAAAAATAGAAAATAAAAAGCCCCATGATCCAATAAATCAATAAATCATTTGTCTATCCGTCTATCTATCTATCTAAAAAGAAATAAAGGAACAAGGAAAAATAATAATAAGAAACAGCTAAATTCAAGAGTTGAGGTTTATTAATACACAAATAAAATAAAATAAAATAAAATAAAATAAATCATTATGATCCAAGAATAAATCAATAAACCATCCACCCATCTATCTGTAATAAAACTAAATATGATATAGTGATAATGTAAATTACATAAAAATTTAAAATAACACTAAAGTATTAAATAAAAAAAAATAATTTAAAAAATACTTTATTTTAAATTATTTTTTAAATTAATATTTTATCTTTCTGTCTATCTACCTATCTATCTATCTGAAGTAATAAAGCTATTAATATAATAAATTTACCATAGAATAATTGAAAAAAATAAAAAATAAATAAATAAATAAAGGAACAAGGAAAAATAAGAAGAAGAAATAGCTAAATTCAAGAATTAAGGTTTATAAAATAAAATAAATCCTTAGGATCCAAGAATAAATCAATAAACCATCCATCCATCCATCTATGTAATAAAACTAAATAATATAATATAATATAATATAATATAATATAATTCTCATTTGTCACTGTGATAAATTTGTTTCTCTTTGGTGCCCATAAACTAACTTTAACCTTTCTATTATTAAAATGACGCAAGCAAATGAGATTTACTAATAATACTTAAAACGTACAATGAATTAAAAAGTAATACATCAAGCCTGACTACAGCCAGACTATCCTTTTTACTTCTCACTCACTCCCGGCTCGTTGTAACAAAGCCTCTGATAGACAGAGGTGTTAATGTGTGATTTTTCACCCCTGAGTGCTAAAGACAAAAGTGCCTCACAAACACCAGCTGAGTGTGTGAAGGTATTTCACAATCTCACAAATGTGCAAAAAAAAAAAAAAAAAATCTACAGATCTCTCAATGCCTTTGGCATATCTGTATTTAAGTGCTTCCTGGTTTCAAAAGCGCGTCTGTGCCAATGTCTCATCACCTTAACAAGCAAACATGCTCTTTAGGTGTTTACACCACATAGACCTGCAGAGATGATAGACAGACTACACCTCCTCCTCTTTAGGTATCAGGAGGATACAAAACATCCACCTGCAGCTTCTTCTCTATCCACTCACAGCAGATCCGCTGGCATGCCGAGGTTTTCCTCTGGTCGTCGCTCTTCTGTATTGCAACTATGTGAAGGGGATTTGTCAGGGCGCAAGACTAATGATGTCTTAATGAATTGTGACTCGCCGTGCACTAAAATGAGATAGCTCATTGACAACTAGTTTCCAGAAGCCTGTCAGTAGCAAAGTGGTAAATATAGCCTCCGAAACATGAGATCCACTGAGGAGCGGCCTCCTCGAAACACAGCGAATAGATCCTGTCAGTCAGACAGGCTTTGATAAATACAGCATTTGTGTTGGGGATGTGAGCTTGCTAAGTGTTGCTGTAATCTTCAGTGCAAATGCAATGGGTCTTTGACACCTGTTGGTGTGGAATGATTTGTGCAATCTACTATACAAATAGCAAATGTAAATAATTACCTGTCTGTCACTTATGACTAGGCCTATAGGCAAATGTTCACATTGCTGGCATGTATATACATGCAGAAGCACACATGTGCATGCACAAATCAATGACTCCTTGTATCCACCCTTTCTTCCAAGGAATACTGAAGGTGATTCAAGCAACGTTTGGTGGCACAAAAACAAATTAGTATTTTTGCCCACCTTTCCAGTTCAAATATAATTTTACTTGAGAAATGCAAACTAGCCTTTCCCTTCCTGTACTGTGGTCTTTAGAGGTCATTATCATAAGTATTACGATAACTGCTGGCCACGTTCAAGGTTCCACTCCACCAGAAGGAACATCCTGTTTAAGAGGTCACACTTCCTGCCTGAGTAACACACTGCAGTGACGTTTCTCTGAACCGTGTACAGTAAGTCAGCAGATATCAGTAAACCACATGCACTTCCCCTGTGACTCCTGAAAGAGTTTTGGTTTTGGTGAGAGGAGAATGATGGGAGGGGAGGAGAGGAGGGATGGATGGAAAAAGAGAGAGAGGAGAGGTGTAATGTTTGCATGGCGTAAGAAGTCAGTCTCCACTCTACCCACATCCTCCACTCGCAGTGATGACAGCTCAGACGCCTTGGTCTGCTCAATCAACACATGGCCCAGTGAAAGAGAGAGAGAAATAGAGAGAGAGCGGTAAAAAACACAAATCACATTTGCTCATAAACAACAACCCTAAAGACTGAAGTAGCAGTTCTGTGTAGCAAACATCACAAGTAATGCTGTTTTTGTGCTGTTATAAGAATAGATTGATATAGAACAATAGATAGAATGACAGAACAATAGGACGAACTAACGAATGAACAATAGTTGATAGATAGCTAGATAGATAGTTTAGTGATAGAATGATAGAATGATAGAACCATAGATAGATGAATGAATGAACAAACGAACGATAGATAGACAGATAGATAGAATGATAGAATGAACGACAGAACGAACAAACAAACGATAGATAGAATAACAAATAGAAGAGTAGAACGATATATAGAATGATAGATAGTTGAACGAACATTAGATGGATAGATAGATAGATAGATAGAACGATCAAACGACAGACAACGAATTCTACAATGAACAAACAATAGATAAAATGACAGATAGAACAATAGAACGACTGAACGACTGAATGATAGATAGAATGATAGAATGATAGAACGATAGAACAATAGATGGATAGATAGATAGATAGGTGAACGACAGAACGAACGATAGATCGAATGGACGACAGATAGAATGCCAAATAGAAAAGTAGAATGATTGATAGATAGATAGATAGATAAAACAAAGATAGATCAATAGAATGATAGAATGATACAAGGATAGAATGACAGAATGATAGATATATAGATAGTTGAAAGAATCATAGAATAAACGCTACAATGAACGAACAATAGATAAATGACAAACAGAACAACAGAACGACAGAACGACAGATGACAAACAGAACAACAGAACGACAGAACGACAGATAGAATAATAGAATGATAGAACGACAGATAGAAAGATAAAATGATTGATAGATAGATAGATAGATGGATAGATAGAACAAATGCTAGAACGATCAAACGATAGATAAAACGGCAAAGATAGAACAACAGATAGATAGTTGAAAGAATGATAGAATAAATACTGTAATTAACAAACAATAGATAAAATGACAGATAGAACAACAGAACGACTGAACGACAGAATGACAGAACAATAGAATGATAGAACGATAGAACAAAGATAGATAGATAAATAGATAGTTGAAAGAACAATAGAATAAAGGTTACAATGAATGAACAGTAGATAAAATGACAAACAGATAGAACAATAGATTGACAGAATGATAGAATGACAGATAGAATGACAGGACAATAGATAGATAGATAGATAGATAGAAAAAGAACTGCTCCTACTAATTAGTATTAGACTGGAAATATGTAATAATAATAATAATAATAATAGAATATTCATAGAATAGAATAGAATGGTTTAAAATAACCTGAAATGAGAAATGTCTAGACTCTGAAATTAGGGTAAAATAAAATAAAATACAATACAATAAAAATATTTGCTTTTAAAAACTGCATAATAAGAATATGAAGAAGATATGAATATTATGGCAAAAAACTCTTGGATCAGTCAGCGTTTTACAGGATGACACAGAATTTGCATGGTAATGACAGCTATAAAGCGGAAACACCACAGCAGACAGTGCCAAAAACAAGCCTCTCTCTGTCCCAAGAGAGTAAGCAAGTAACCCGAGGGCTACATCACACTTCAGAAAGAGAGACAGAGCTCAGAGCATAATCACTTTACCAGAGATTCCTGCTGGAACAGCAAAGCCCCTTGAAACACGTCCTCCATTACTTGATGTAATAGAGAGGTGTTACAGCAGCAGAGGAGACAGGAGGTGATGAGAGAGACTCAGCGCTGATGATGGTAAAGTTACCTTGCAAAGTAAATTTCACACTTCAAAATTCAATGCTTGAAACTTTTTAAATGTTCTATTATAGATGCACAAACTTGGAAAATGTTTAAAACTTTTTCTGCTTGTTTCATTGTGAACATCATGACGAAGCACACAGAAGCTGCGCTGAATTTGTCCGTTTTCCTCAGTATTTGAGGGCGTGTTTGGCTCATTTAGTATCTCCTGTCCACTTCCATTTCGGAAAAGGGGTGTTTCCTCTGTTTCATCGGAGGCGCAGAGGTCAGGGGTCGGCCTTCATTTCACAAAAGAGGTCACGGTCCTTGCCATGTGGGTGACGGAAGTTTCATAATCCACCGTTCCACCCTCTACATGCCCCCATCTTGACACGCTCCTCCTCATGAATGCTTTTGATATGAAATCTCTTTTTTTTAAGTTTGTAAACAGAATGTAAATAAGCAGTGATAAACTATTATGATGAATGGGTCAAATGGCACCCTCATAAAAACATCAATGTGAGAGTGCCAGGGTTGTGAAGCTGGGTCGAATATTTCTTTATCAGTAATTTCTTCCCGTCCATCACCGTGGAGGAAGCATCCCGCAGCGTATTCGCCACAGATGCATCCGTTCCAGCGGTGCATCAGCAGGGTCTTCGGATTTCAGGAGTGATTTACAGAGCAGAACAGAGGAAGAAAGAGAAGAAGAAGAAAAAACTTTCATCTGATTCATAAAGTCTGACAGTGCCTGGGCTTGTCTTACAGGTGATGTAATGTGAGTGGCAGGCAGCAGGATGAGGTTGAGATATATCGCCGTGTAGTTTGGCGTGGGAGAATCTCAAGTTAAAATAAGTGCGAATGGAAAGGCTCTGCACACCTGGATCTCATTCAATGTGGATTTTTGGGGTTGTCAGTTAACCAAGTTAAATACTTGTGCTAAAAAAGAGAAAAGAATATGGTAAATCCAGATTCTTTACATGAAGAGTGATGGTGTCAGTTGGTAATACCATGGCACTTCGATATAAACATCATAAAAGTAATTGTTTTTGATCTATGCCACTGCTGCTGAATCTTCAACGCTATGTGACCCTGGACCACAAAACCAGTCTTAAGTAGCACGGGTATATTTTTTAGCAATAGCCAAAAATGCATTTTCTTTTATGTCAAAAATCATTAGGAAATAAAGTAAAGATCATGTTCCATTAAGATGTTTTGTACATTTCCTACTGTAAATATATCAAAGCTTAATTTTTGATTAGTAATATGCACTGCTAAGAACTTCATTTAGACAACCTTACAGGTGATTTTCTCAATATTTAGATTTTTTTGTGCCCTCCGATTCCAGATTTTCAAATAGTTGTATTTTGGCCAACCATACATCAATGCAAAGCTTATTTATTCAGCTTTTAGATGTATAAATCTCAATTTAAAAAAAAAAATGACCCTTGACTGGTTTTGTGGTCCAGGGTCACATATAGTTTTTTCTTAGAGAATCAACAAAATACAGAGCAATCAGTGTAGTCTAATTCTCCAACAAATGACCCTTATGAACTGGTTCTTTCCTAAGAAATCACAAATATACAGCGCAATCAGTGTTGTCTGACTCTCAAACAAATGACTCTTATGAACTGGTTCTCTTTAATCAATCAAAAACATACAGCGCAACCAGTGTAGTCTGATTCTCCAACAAATAACTCTTGTGAAACGGTTCTTTTCAATGAATCACAAAAATATAGCGCAACCAGTGTAGTCTGATTCTCAAACAAATGACTCTTATGAACCGTTTCTTTTCAATGAATCACAAAAACAACCAGTCTAGTTTGATTCTTATACAAATGACTCTTACGAAGAGGTTATTTTCAATGAATAACAAACTTACAGCATAACCAGTGTAGTCTGATTCTCAAACAAATGACACTTATGAACCAGTTCTTTTTAATGAATCAAAAACATTCACCACAACCATTGTAATCTGATTCTTAAACAAATGACTCTTATTAACCGTTTTTTTTTTTCTCAGTGAATCAGAAACATAGTGCATGCAGTGTAGTCAAATTTTTCAACAAATGACTCTTATGAATCATTTTTTTTTTTTTTTTTAAATCAATCACAAAAATACAGTACAACCAGTGTAGTCTAAGTCTCTAACAAATGACTCTTATGAACAGGTTCTTTTTAATGAATCACAAAAATACAGCGCAACCAGTGTAGTCTGATTTTCCAACAAATGACTCTTATGAACCGTCTGATTCTAAAACAAATGACTCTTATGAACTAGTTCTTTTAAACGAATCACAAAAATACGACACGACCAGTGCAGTCTGATTCTTAAACAAATGAGTCTTATGAACCGGTTCTTTTCAATGAATCACAAAAATACAGCGCAACCAGTGTAGTCTGATTCTTGCACAAATGACTCTTATGAACCGGTTCTTTTAAATGAATCAAAAACAAAGCACAACCAGTGTAGACTGATTCTTTAACTAATTGTTCTTATGAACCAGTTCTTTTTAGTGAATCAAATTACTTTTAGTGAATCAAAACCATACAGTGCAACCAGTGTAGTCTGATTCCCGAATAAATTACTCTGTTCTTTTTAGGGAATCAAAAACACACCACACAGCCAGTGCGTTGTCTGATTCTTAATCGAATAAATTACTTTTAGTGAATCAAAACCATACAGCGCAACAAGTGTAGTCAACTCCCGAATAAATGAGTCTCTTCTTTTCAGTGAATCAAAAACACACCACACAGCCAGTGAAGTCTGACTCTTCAATGAATAACAGTTCTTTTTAGTGAATCAAAACCAGAAACAGTCCAACAAGTGCAGTCTTACATGTGAATAAATTACTCTTATGAACCTGTTCTTTATAGTGAATTCAAAAACGGATGTTTTAATGCATAGTTTAAAAACATGACTTACTGGTTATAAGTCTGACAAATCCTTTACTGAACCAATTCCATCAGAGCGGTTACTGAATCAACGTCTGACTCACTTAATGAACATACAGTATAATACTACCAAAACACATGGGAATTTCTTGGGGCTTTTTCTCGGTAATGAAAAGATTAATTACAGCCTTATTACTTGCTTTAATAGACTTCCGTACCTAAAAAGCAGCAACATTAAACACATTAAACACAGTTACTGAAGTATTCAGTTCAGAACAAACAACACTAGTTTCCTTATAGATACTGAATCGCTTTCAATGGATGTGCAGGACTCCGTTCTGGATCACAGGAGTTTATTGTCCGATGGAGTGCTCCTAAAAAGCGCTAGTGATGTGGAAAGGCCTAGTCAAGTTTGTGAGGAAGCTGAACTAATCCAGGAGGCAAAAGGCCTTTTTAAATCTCATGTATATGTAAATGTTGTGTGGCGTCAGTGAATGGCCCGGTCCGCAGAGCTTAACTCCAGATCGGCTGAGACAACAGAAAAGCGCTCATTATTCCATCTGTGTAACCCAATCAGAAGGCTTAAGCTGGCAGAAAATCCCCCCCTGCAGACCCCAGTCAAGGTGAATTGGGGTTAAGAAGGACAGAGAAGGAGCATTAGCTTCTTTGCATGGCTGCTGAAATTAAAATGTAACCAAATCAAATGGAGGGTTTCAGCTACAGGGGTCAATTACTGTATTGGGACCAATACACAAGGCTTGTTTGGAAATGTTAAGTGGGATTCACTAAGTCTATCATTAAGTAAAAATTAAAAGCTCTTCAAAGGTAAGTAGGTGAAAACAAGTTCGCATATACCCTACATGCAAAGTCCTGTCCATAACAAGAGCAAAAGTTTAAAAAAACAACAACAAAAAACATACTAATTGGATGCAATAAAATAAAATAAAATAAAATAAATGCACATTTAAAATAAAATACAATATTAAAATAAAATGTTAAAATTAGTTTGTGTATACTAATCACTAAGTTTTAAACAAAATAACATTTAAATTTAAATGTGTCTAGCAAACCATAAAATGATTTAAAATAATTTAAAATAACTGTACAATAATTTAAATTTAAATGTTGAATTTAGTGATAAAATGACATTTAAAATAATTTACAAATTTGTGAGTATACTAAACCATAAAATGTTACCATAAATAAAATAAAAATTATATATATATATATATATATATATTTATTTATCAAAGAAAAATAAAATAAAAACTAAAATAAAATAAACTTTTATTAGGCTATTGATATGGCTGGAGTGTTTATCTAATGTAAATGAAAATTTCAAACATTTTTTTTAATAGTCCAATTCGTTTCTTAAGGCATACAACTTTTTTAACGAGGAAAAAATGACTAAGTGCACCTTTCCTCAAGACAACAAAATGATAAATCAAGACTTTAAGACTCATCTTAAAAATATTGCTGACTTTGCCTAACACTGTTGCTCCTTATCCAATTTAGTTTGCGCCAAAGGTAAATCATCTTGTGGAATTCAGACCCAGCGCTATAAATCAAATTTTTTCTTAAAACGAATGCGGGCTTATATAAATCTGACCTGCTTGTCATGAATCTCTGCTCTTGGATATCCTTGTTGTCAGGCCCTGAGCTCTTCAGCTTGGGAAAACTGTCAGAGTGACATTGCAGTCCAGCCTGCATCTCTATTAAACATTTACACGCTTGTGAAATGAATAAAAACTAACAACCGGCACTCACGTTACAGCCAAGCTGAGGAGTCATATTTAATACGAAGCTGAAGTGCTGCCAAAAAATATCAGGGTAAAAGAAAGAGAGCGAGAGAACAGCAACTGTAATCCTCTTTCGAATGAAACCTGACAATCTGTGGTTAAATCCATTTATACGGGGCGTTTTCGTGTAGTGCTTAATTCGATTTGCTTTATTATGCACCGTTATGGTGTTTAAGCAAAAAATATAATGAGTCAGTCTGTGGCTCGGTAACCTTATGTGACTGTCTATGAACTTGAAACGCTTAC
This sequence comes from Cirrhinus mrigala, assembly GCA_036247105.1. Lineage (NCBI taxonomy): Eukaryota > Metazoa > Chordata > Actinopteri > Cypriniformes > Cyprinidae > Cirrhinus > Cirrhinus mrigala. The sequence continues at coordinate 30,154,571 of CM070010.1, forward strand.
ATCACACATTAACACAACAGCGCCACTGGGAAAAACAGGCCTTTGTGACAGAAGCATGAGGGTGGATGATTACACAAATAACCGGATGCTCTTCAACGTAGGTGCTTCTCTCGGACACTGAATGCTTCCTGTGAAAGTGGCGTTAATGCAATGTGGCGTTGTGATGAGTCACCGGGTGTTTGCCGCTAGTGACGAGACCCAGCTGTGGGCACGTGCGTCTGCATTCATAAAGAGAGAAACACTTTTTCAAGACAATGACGCACAACATGACTTCAGGGACAGTATAAGATGTTAACAGCCTCCCTTGTCCCTCACCTGATATCCATGCAATGAAAGTCAATGGAGTCCAGCGGGGATGTTTGGGACCCTACAGACTTTCACTGTATGGGCAAAAACATCAAAATACCTTCTTAGTGTTCCAAAGGAGGCTTAAAGTAGTGCTGGGTTGAAAACAGTGACTTCTCAATTTGAATCCATTCAAATATCAAACCAATATCGATTTTTACATTTCAAAAATCAGTCTTTTACTGTTTTAAGCTGATGTGTGACCAAAACTTAACGAATCATTATTTGTAGCACACACCCCGTCCAACAAAACAAATATTCTTTGTGCTTTGTAACTTTTAATATGTAACAAGGCTTCAGCTTTCAAATTACAACTATTTTGTTATGAAATTTAAACAACAAAACACTGTTTTTGCACTTTCTGTACAAGTAGTACAGTACTTCAAGCAGAAAGTGAGCCAATCGTCTCCTGCTTTACTCCTCATTATAGCACAAAACTATGGGGCCCCGCACATGACATTTACTAATTCATTGCCTCGTTTTAAGTAAATCGTGTGCATGAAATAATAATGTCTTCTTCTTTGCATTTTCATAAACTGATCACAAAATGATTCCATGCAATGCTGCAGGACTTCTGAGAATGTCGCTCATCCCAACTCAAAACTCAAAATAAAACCCGTCCATAACAAAATCAAAGTCTGTCCATAACATAACAGCAACAACAGGTTTATGAGAACGTGGACAGGAAGTAGAACTAAATCACAATTTAGTATATCGAGGGAATGAATTAGTAAATCATGTGCATGATTTAGTAAACCGAGGGAACGAATTAGTAAATCATGCACATGATTTAGTAAACCGAGGGAACGAATCAGTAAATCGTGTGCACGATAGTAAATCATGCGCACGATTTAGTAAACTGAGAGAACGAATTAGTAAATCTCGTGCACAATTTAGTAAACCGAGGAAACGAATTAGTAAATCATGCGCATGATATAGTAAACCAAGGGAACGAATCAGTAAATTGTGCGCACGATAGTAAATCATGCGCACAATTTAGTAAACTGAGAGAGTGAATTAGTAAATCTTGCGCACAATTTAGTAAACTGAGGGAACTAATTAGTAAATTGTGTGCATGATTTAGTAAACCAAAGGAACAAAATTACATAAACGAATTAGTAAATTGTGTGGATAAATGAGTAAAACGAGAAAACGAATTAGTAAGTCATGTGCAGAATTTAGTAAACCAAAGGAACGATTCAGTAAATCGTGCACATGATTTAACAAACGAGGGAACGATTCAGTAAATCATGTGCACAATTTAGTAAACCGAGGGAGGGAATTAGTATTGTGCACACAATTAACTTTTTTCCCCTGCACGTCATGTGTGGGGCTCTGTACAAAATATAAATGAAGGAATGTTAGAAACTATTTCGAAAGCTACAGTACAACTTACTGAAATATCAGTGTTGCAACCGAAAAGACGTTCATAAAATAGCTATACTTCATATACTTCACAGCATTCCCACAAGAAAAAAAAAAAAATGACATACTATGCCTGATATATCCAAATAAATACATATTGAACTGAATCAATTCATGAAATTTTCGTCAAATCCCAACCCTAAAATGAAGTCATACAGGTTTGGAACGACATGAGGGTGAGTAAATCATAACAGAATTTTTGTGTGAGGAACCACTTCAAAACGTTCTTCCAAGATTGACAGCCCGTGATGGTTTTCACCTGTGTTGGAACCGACTAATGGACACATTTCCATGTTACCCAGAGGAAATCTTCATATATAATGCGGGACACGCTTTTGGAAAGCACACATGCTTTTGTTAAATGCTGCCCGCAATTGGGTTACGTACACATTACTGAATAAGGCAAGTCAAGAGCTATTCAGGAAATAATGGAGGGCAAGACAAATTGTTCGGTTGCCATTTAGGATAATGAAGGGATGTCTCTGCATGCAAATGAAACGCTGGCACGCGTTCGTCCACACCGCCACTGTCCTGCTCTCATTCATCAACCCCCTGCGGGCAAAACTATCAAGCTTTCAAAAAAAACAAGCTTCACTTATGGGATCGTTCAACCCTGTCGTACATTGAACACAAATGACAGGCGCAAGGGATACAATGCAGATCTCCTCAATAAAAAAAAAAAGTTTCATTTAATTCTGTGTGGCCAATTACTTCCAAAGACAGACTCTTTTTCACAACTGCCAAAGATAGAAAACATATTCCAGCAGCATATCTGATTTCAAACAATTTCATATTTCAGAAAAATAAACACTGCTTCTCCAGCCAGTAAATCGTGCAAGATTTGATTTGAAGTTAAGTAGAAACAGCACTGGGAGTGTGCGGAAAACACACTCGAGCGCGTTCACATCAGGGTTAGGCAAAAGTGAATTAAAGAAGAGTGTGAATTTGAATCTTCGTTCATCTCCGGAACACAAATTAAGATATTTTTGATGAAATCCGAGAGCTTTCTGACCCTGCATACACTCTTAAAAATAAAGGTGATTCACGATGCCATAGAAGAACCTTTTTTGCCTAAAAGGTTCCATAAAGAACCTTTAACATCTGTTTCACAAAAGGTTCTTTGTGGCGAAAGAAGGTTCTTTAGATTATAAACAGGTAAGAAGGAGATGGTTCTTTAAAGAACCTTTGATTGAATGGTTCTTTGTGGAACCAAAAATGGTTCTTCTGTGGCATCACTGTGAAGAACCTTTTAAAGCACCTTTATTTTTAAAAGTGTAGACAACAAAGCAACTGACACGTTCAAGGCCCATAAAGGTAGTAATGACATTGTTAAAATAGTCCATGTGACATCAGTGGTTCAACTTTAATTTTATGACGCTACGAGAATACTTTTGCATGCTATTATACAAAAATAACCACTTTATTAAACAATTTCTTATCTTCCGTGTCAGTCTTCGACACAGGCGCTGGCGTTGATACGAGTAAAGAGTTATTAATGACAGAATTTTCATTTTTGGGTGAACTAACTCTTTAAACTGTTGTTTTTTCCTTGTAATATGACAAACATTCATTGCGCTTTGATGAAATGATGTGATCTGCTCTCTAACCGACATTTTATGTTGTAATTTATTACCACAATTGAAACACTCCATTATCTTTTATTGTCAAATAATAAGCATGTTTAGGGCTTTTCCCCACAGTAGAAGGGGTCAAGTGATTAAAATGTGGACAGCGTTGATTTACGCAGTGGGAATTCTCCAGTTAACCGAGATTTGTAATTGAAATGAGATGTTTTCTATCCTCGGTATGCATTTTACTGAGTCTGCAGGCTTTGTACATAAATAAGCCTTCTTTCAGTCCTCATTCCATTATGACATGCCATCCATCAGAGACGTCTAGTGTGCATTCTGTGGTTGCTTTAGGGAAACGCTAATGGCTATTCAACTGTTGGCATTGGCGCTCATGACAATAACATTTGGCTCGTGCAATAAAGACTTGGCTGGGAGCAAGCCAAGACATCTCATTGAGATATTAACATACATGCTGATATAACAAGTACACTGCTGCCATGACTGACAGTTAATAAAATACACAAATATAATGATCATAATCATAGAATCTTGACCCAAAACTGGTTTAATCTCATAAACGCTTCGGTATTGAAGATGGTTCGCATTATTATCAGGTATGCGCCATTTAACGGAACAGTTATCGGCTGGCCAAGGCTCTTCTGGATGTATCCGCAGTAGAAATTCCCTGGCAGAAGATCAGTCTCATTCATTCCTTTCCAGACAATATCATCCTCTCGCTCCCATCAGCGAGACACTTCAGAGAACTGACGTGCTCCACTTTGAAAACAACCCCTTGTCCTGCTGGTGGGAACAGAGCTAAAGGATCGGGTAATGACTGTGAATTATACCTCATCAGATTTACATACACACATGCACACTGCTTATATTCATGACAAAGTCACTAATAACAGATGTGTGTGAACATTGTAGCTACTACTAGGGCTGGGTGATTTATTTTGAACTACTTAAGCAGCAAAAACGGCAATAGAGATGGTAAATTTGATTAATAATGTGAACAAACTGTCAATTTGAACAAGTAAGTTCGAAACTGATTCAACAACCAGTCATCACGTTACAATATTACTGTTTTGTTACATCGATATATTAGTGCATATGAGGAATTAATATCATTAAAGGGACAGTTCACCCAAAAATGAAACTTACCCCATAATTTGCTCACCCTCAAGCCATCCTAGATGTATATGACTTTCTTCTTTCAGATGAAAGCAATCAGAGTTATATAAAAAAATGTCCTGGCTCTTTTAAGCTTTATAATGGCAGTGAATGGCTGTTGAGATTTTGAAGTCCAATAACATGGATTCATCCATCATACTCCACATGGATCCTGGGGTACAATAAAGGCCTTCTGAAGCTAATCAATGTGTTTGTTTAAGAAAAATATCCATATTTAAAACTTTATAAACCGTAACCTCCAGCTGTCGCTAACTGTTGTATGCATGTTCACAACATGACGTAGGATGTAGAAAAACGTTGAAGGGTTTCGATATAATCAAAGATTCTGGCTTTCCTTTGCTGTAAAGAAAACTTGGTTTGCATAAGGCTTGCATTTTCTCACCAAAGCTAATGCTACGCTTATGTCCTATGTGGCTAGAGATTACAGAAGTTTTAAATATGAACATTTTTCTTACAAACGCATCAATTTGCTTCAGAAGGCCTTTGTTAACCCCCAGAGCTGTTTGGAGTACTTTTTATAATGGATGGATGCACTTTTTTGGACTTTAAAATCTCAACACCCATTCACTGCCATTATAAAGCATGGAAGAGCCAGGATATTTCTTAATATAACTCCAATCATATTGATCTAAAAGAAGAAAGTCATATTCACCTAGGATGGCTTGAGCATGAATAAATAAGGGGTAATTTTCATTTTTGGGTGAACTGTCCCTTTTAATCTCATTCTTCCATATGCTTATTTAGTGTAAAACAGTTTGCAAAATATTTGATCCATGTTTAAACTACAATTTTACTTTATGCATTAAATATTTTAAATCTTCTTGGCTAAAATGTAACCCTGGACAACAAAACCAGTCATAAGTAGCATGGGTATATTTGTCGCAACAGCCCACAATATATTGTATGGGTCAAATCATCTATTTTTCTTTTATCCCAAAAATCATTAGGATATTAAGTAAAGGTCATGTTCCATGAAGACATTTTGTAAATTTCCTACCGTAAATATATCAAAACTTAATTTTTGATTAGTAATATGCATTGCTAAGAACTTCATTTGGACAACTTTAAAGGCGATTTTCTCAATATTTACATTTTTTTTGCACCCTCAGATTCCAGATTTTCAAATAGTTGTATCTCAGCCAAGTATTGTCCTATCCTAACAAACCATACATCAACGGAAAGCTTATTTATTAAGCTTTTAGATTATGTATAAATCTTAATTTCCAAAAATTGACCCTTACGACTGGTTTGGTGGTCCAGGGTCACAAATGTGCAAAACTACATTTAGTGTAAAACAGAAAACAGTTTGTGAAACACGTTTGTTTAAACTATTTTATGTAAAAAAATGTAATAACTTCTTATGGTTTTACCTCTAGACAATGATAATAATCCTGGCTTTAGCTACCATTACAAAAGATGATACCGCTGGATAAAACCGCTTTTAGCAAGAAGCGCCACTTTGATGTGACTCCAGTGCTGATTGTAAAGGTAGACATGGGGGCTGGTGGTGGAAAAGCCACATCAATAACCTGTGCGGTTCCCACCGTGACTCTCAACATTCACTGTACCTGGAGTAATGCATACCTCAAGTCTCCTGTCCACTTAGTCTAAATATCGCACCACCCTCTTTCAAAGGGCGCGCTGCATTCATCAAGCCATCTATGTCGCTGACAATGCCACATACGGGCTAACTTTTCATCCATTACCTGTCATTGTAGTCGACAAGGTTCACAATGTGACCTAAAACACACCTTTTCTCTCAACAGAACTAGTAGAGATCGAGCAGCGCCCTAGGGCAACGAAACCAAACAAGCATCCAAAGCGACATCTGTCAAGCTCTATGTGTCTTTATGAGTTTGCGCTCCCTCCATGTTTTTCTGCGGTTATCTGTTTGGCCCAGTGGTGTTTTTGGCAAGATTAGGCCTTGACTCACTGTTGTTTCGGCAGCTTTTAAATGAACCTGGTTCCTCTGTCATACTTAGATCAGAGAATCCCTGTTAGCATTGTTAGTTTTGGCCGAGGAGACACTTTAGAGTTATGGGAACCCGGCATTTTGAGCCTGTCATTCGATTCCCAGCTATTGTGGTTACGTCATCCAGAGCTTACATTTATTGTCAAATTTTATGTAAACCCTTCACTGATATTAAATCGCATGTATGAGGCCTCAAGGCACAAGACAAGATTTTAAGAGTATGCTTTAACAGTTATTCACAAATAAATGTAATGACGCAACATTTTCCCCTCATACGTCGTTCGTTAAAAAACCTGATGTGTTTCTCAAGTTACAACTTGAAAAGTCAGATTTGAAAAAACGCAGACAGACCTTTGCGTTTGTTGGCTTGCAAATGTAATCCCTTAAATAGGGTTTACCGCCCAAAGAAAACGTTTTTGTAAACGTTGCATGTGCAGCAGACAGGTTTTAGCTTTTCGGCTAATTCCTTTATGATTATCGCGGCTTTGCGACGTACATGCGAGATTTACTCTAAAACAACACTTGCTGGGGAAATATGTCGTATAGACTGCGGTGCAACGAGTAGACTTGTCCTCCATCTATACATTTCTGTCATCGTGCGATCACTAATAAAGCCAGTCGAGTCAAAAAAATACATTTATACCTGTACTTCATGCGATGCTCTTCTAGAAAGCACGCGCACACCTGTCTGTCTAATTCGGTGTTTAGAGAGACCACCCTAAGTCAATATCTCTTCTTGACAACCTGACATACGCGAGATTAAGGGATATGACTCATTTAAACGAGAATATGTACTGTATCAACAAACTCGTGGTTAAAGAGATTGAGTTGATGCATGTAGCAACACATTGCATTAATAACAATCAGAGAGTTTTTTGCATGCTTGATGATGAGTCACAGAAGCAAATAAACGTACACGCAATAATCCGTGATATTCAGGCTTTGGCCACATGTTGGGGTGAGTCAGGGGGGTCTTGGAGGGTGGGAGATTAACTCAAGCTGTGCAGGCAAAACACTCCAGGGCCCTCCAGAAAAGACCAGCTCCAGGCCCCCGACCCGCCGGCTTATCCAGTCCCAGCTGCACACAATCCGTCTGGGTTTGCGGGACTGCGTCGCTGTAGTCCTACAGCGCTAAGCCTGGAATAAGAGGCTTGGATGAGTCTGACAACCTGTCAACCTGAGGACTTAATTAACCATCTAAAGTCAACCTGACTAATAGGCAAGAAAAGATCCACTCAGGTGGTGCCACAAAAGAAGAGAGGGTCAACTCCTACTCGTCTTGTTTTTATTACGAATGGCGGGCACTCTTTTTCTTGCATGCCTTAGGGTCATTACGGTTATGGAGCACCGTATTAAACTAAAACTTTTTAAAAAGTGAATCTTGTAATTTAGTCATTGAAAAGCATTTCTACAAAGGGTAGACCAAAGTAAAAATAAATAAATAAAATTATATTATTGCTATTATTGTTATTGTTACAAATATTTCAATCTATATTTCAATATTGAAAAATTAAATATTATATATTTTTCAATATGAATCACCATGTTAAAATGCCAGAGTCATGGCAACATCTGTTTGAACCAAAGTAAAATAGATAAATAAATAAATACAAATAAATATTATTATAAACATTTCAATCTTAATTTCAATACTGAAAGATTAAATATTCAAACATGGCAACATCTGAATAAATAAATAAATAAATAAACATGGCAACATCTGAAAAAATAAATAAATAAATAAATAACTGAAAAATATGATTAAAAATACAAATAAATTATATATATTAAATAATTAAAAATATGCTTAAAAAATACAAATTATATATATATATATATATATATAACAAAATATTCTTTTAATATCTTTTAATTTTGTAAATGTTAATACTACTTAATATATATATATATATATATATATATATATATATATATATATATATATATATTTCGATATTAAAGTATTAAAGAAAAAAAGAATAATTCATATTGAAAATACATTTCAAAATATTGATATATATTTCTTTTTTTCTTTTCTTTTTATATATATTTTAATATGAACACCATTAAATAAATAAATAAATAAATAAATATTACAAACATTTCAATCTTAATTTCAGTCTTGAAAGATTAAATATTTACATGGCAACATTTGTTTAAACCTAAGTAAAGAAAAAAAAAAAATAAATAAATAAAATATTATTAAGAATTACAAATTATATATATATATATATATATATATATATATATATATATATATATATAAACATTACAAATATTTCAATCTTTAATTTTTTTAAATGTTAATTTATTTTATTTTAATTTAATTTATACATTTTTGTTTTTTAATATTGAAATATTAAAGAAAGAAATAAAGAAAGTGTGTGTGTGTATATATATATATATATATATATATATATATATATATATATATACATACACACACACACACACACACACACATATTTCTTCTGTTTTCCAGCTGTACAATGTGTAGTATGTGTAGAATAGCATAATATTTCATCCAAGATTTTAGGAAATGACCCAGCTTTGCTTTTTTTTTTTTTTTTTTTACCAGTATATCTGCAAAAAAAAGTGTAAATAACAGTCAAAGCTAGCAAGCACCCTCTTATCTGTTATTTCCAAACTGCGCACAAAGACTCAGTGCTATCACACATCCCCCAACAGGAAGAACAAGAGACACTTCAGAGTTAAAGGAGACGGCGATCAACTACGCATAACTTGTTTGTTTGCACAAGGTGAAGCTATGTCAAAACTCAGTCAGCACTGAAGAGTCGTGAGGCGAGGCGAGGCGTGGCGCTACCTCACGAACTCGTCTGAGTTAAAACAGAGGCTCACTTGACCTTCCTCTCTCCCTCCTCTCCATCACCGCTGAGTGTTTAAGCACACCATCTCCTATCCGCCATAATGTGTTTAGAAATGTCACTCGCACCCCCTCCCTTTCAATCACTGTAATGTGTTTGACTGCGCTAACCCTCTTCCCTCAGGCCATAATGTGTGTAAAACTGTCATACACTCAGGCAACACTCTATCAAGGTAATGTGTTTGATTATTCCAGTCTCGGGCCTACTTTCCGAAACGTGCACCGACGATCCTTTTCCTGATGGGGACGGACCTGTTCGTGCTCAAATGCAAGCTAAAGCGCACCGAATTCAGCATTTGAAATCAGTGTACTATGTAATCCGAGTCAGTGTAATGTGTAATCCGTCTCTGTGACCTCCAGCTGAATGACTGTCTGAGAGCTTCCAGGTGTATCATCAGATTTTCCACTTCTCTGCTCCCTTAAATCTCATTCTTTCTTTCCTGGCACCTTCCGCTTTTTCAGGCTAAGCCACTTGATGCTTTTTCCCCCATCAACTCTCACTGTTTTCCCTTGCTCAAACCACTCGAGTGCGTTTTTTCTCCGTCTACAATACACATCGCATTGCCTCTTGAACTTTTTGTTATTCTGTGCCTTTTGCCCACATTCTTCCCCCCTAAATCTTCTCATTTTCCGTCAACAAACTGTCTCGTTCCTGCTGACTCTCTTTCTGTGCGCTACTGTTCTGAGAGCCAGAGGTTGCCGAAGAAAAGCAGACTGCGCCGCGGCAGTAATAGCAGCGTTCCAGTGCGGTACAGCTAATGATGTGTAGCTGTTAACCTCCGAGGTGCGGACTCTGGCTGTGGAGAGATCACCCACGGAGAGGTAGCCCCAGCTCTACGAATGGCCCTAAAACGTACCACATCTTAAAGGCTTTTTGTGCTCCTTACACTGTGTCCGACTTGTTAACATGCTTATTTGAATCTCAAACTGTTATCTGAGAAATTACACACTTAGTGGCAATTTTTTTTTTCCCCAAATGATTTTTGCACAGTAGACTAAACATGAAGTTTTCCAGAGTTTCTGATGTTATCTCAGCTGAGAATTTCCCTGCTTTATGTACATAAAAGATGGATTTAAAGGCATAATTCAGTCAGAAATGATCATTTTGTCATCGCTTTCTAACTTTGATGTCTTTCCAAACCTATATGACAAAAAAAAAAAGTGATGTTTAAAGAATTTCCAAAGCTGCTTCTTTTGCATGCAATAAAAGTGAATGGTGACCAAAGCTGTCGAGCTTGATTTTCAGTCTGTTCCTCGCACAAAAATATTTTATGGTTTCAGATTTTATCTTATGCTTTTAATGTTTTTTTTTCTCCTTATATGAACTTGACTGCTTTTGGTCCCCATCCACTTCCACTGGATGAAAAGAGAGCAGCATGAACATACTTCGAAATGTCTTCTTTTGTGTCCCGTGGAAGAAAGAGTCATAAAAAAAAAAATAAAGAAAGGTAATTGTGACTTTTTTTCTTGTAATTGCGAGTGTACATCTCGGAATTCTGACTTTTTTTCTCAGAATTACATTTTATAAAGTCAGAATTGAAATATAGTCGCAATTCTGAGAAAAAAAAGGTAGAATTGAGATAAAAAGTCGCAATAACAGTTTTTTATTATTCAGTGGCAGAAATGAGCTTCCATAATTTCTATACTATTATAGTATTTAATTAGATTTTTTTAGACTTTTTTTTAGATTTTTAATGTTTAATTTATTTCATATAATACTTTAGAACTTCAAATTATGCTTATTTTATTTCAGTTCAGCCTATTTTATTTCAGGCAACATTTTTAATTTCATTTCAGTTTTTCATCAAATATTTGAAATTTATTTTATTTCAATAATAATAATAATAATAAAATGTAATAGTCCCAAGGAAGAAAGAGTCATATGGATTTAGGATCACCAAAATGTGTTATTTAGTAATATTTCTATACTGTTACAGTTTTTAATAATATTTTAATTTAGCTTTTATTTTTATATTTTCAGTTTTCAAAAAAGTATTTTTTTCAGTACAGGTTCAGTAATTTTGTTGTGTGCTTTGTGTGTGTATTTTATATACATTTCTATTTAATTTATTTCAGTTTTAGTTTTATGAATACTTTAGAACTTCAAATTTATTTAATTTCAGTTCTGCTTATTTTATTTCAGGCAACATTTCTAATTTCATTGAGGTTTTTCATCAAATATTTTAATTTTGTTTTATTTCAATTAATGAAAGTGATTTTAAATAGTATTTTTTAGATTTCTATTTTCTGTTTTATTTATTTATTTCTTATTCATTTAGGTTATTACAAATTTAAAATTATTTTCAATTTACTTTTATTTTATATTTTCAGTTTTCAAAAAAAAAAAATGTAGTATAGGATTAGTCATTTTGTTACATGCTATTGCTATGTGTATTTTTTATATTTCTATTTAATTTATTTACGTTTTAGTTTTACTACTACTTTAAAATGTAAAATTATGCTTATTTTATTTCAGTTTAGCTTATTTTAATTCATGCAACATTTCAAACTTCATTTAGTTTTTTTTTTTTTTTTTTAAATTACGGTATTTAATAATATTATTATTTAGCTTTTATTTTTATATTTTCAGTTTTCAAGAACGTATATTTTTAGTATAAGATTAGTAATTTTGTTATGTGCTTTGTATGTGTATTTTTATCTATATATATATTTTATATTTCTGTTTCATTTATTTCAGATTTAATTCCACTAATACTTTAGAACTTAAAATTATATTCATTCAACTTATATTCATTTTTTATATTTCTGTTTCATTTATTTCAGTTTTAGTTTTACTAATACTTTAAAACTTCAATTTATGCTTATTTTATTACAATTACACAGGCAACATTTCTAATTTCATTTAAGCTTTTCATCTTATATTTATTTTTTATTTTATTTCAATGAATGAAAGCGATTTTTAATAGCTTTAATAGCTTTAATAGTTTTATTTAGCAATAACAACACTGGGGATCACATGAGACAGAGTAATGATAATGGAATTTTTTATTTTTGGATGAACTAATCCTTTAAGTTCACAGTAATTCTGAGCAGCACGTCTAAATCCCTTGGCACCTATTTCCTTATTATCCAATAATGCTGCTCTGTTCAGTGTCAAATTAAATTCTTAAGGAGTCAGTAGGGAGTAATTTAATCAATTAACCTTTTTCCATTGGAAATGACTTAAGGAATGTGGTCTGGCCTGATGTCCGGTGCAACCCACCTTGGTAACAAACCAAAAGCTCCTGAGTGCGGCACACATGAATCATGTAAGTGTGTTCTTGAGTGCGTGAGTGGATGAAACCCGTGTGGTAAAGAGCCTGACATGAATAAATCCTACATCAGGCTGCGCTCACATAAACACTCTATTGTTCTTTGAAGTTTGTCTGTAGCCTTGCAGATGGCGAGTCATACATCACGCTCAGACATACAGAGGGGTCCTGGGGGCCAAGGCTCCAGCTTGTCCCTACACCCTCAACAACTCACCACCCGTTCAGCCTAATACAGCCTGTGTGTCCCCCAAAAATCATCTTTCCCAAGGGCTCAAGCCCAAGGTTAACAATGGCTCGCTGTGTGAATGGAGTCTACTGGATGATCAATTGACCTTTCCATATATCACACAGCTGATAAAGCTGATGGCAAACAGTCAACAAAAGAAAAAACGGGTACCATTTGTATGATCATATACTAACCAAGACATACAGTAGGCCAATCCAAGGCCACTACGAAAATGTTTTTGATTTGGGTCAGTGACGAGATTCCTATACATTTATTCTAAAATACATTAAAAATGCAAATCACGCATACAAAAAACTGAATACATCTCTCCATGATAAACACATTTTTTTAATTTCTGAAAAATTTTCCCCCCATTTTATTTTATTTTATTTTATTTTTAAATGGACTGGACTGGACTTTGACTTGATTGTATTTATTTATGTACTTTTTTTTTTTTTAAATGTCAAGCTGTTACAAATGTCCTTATACTGTACAGAAAATAAAAATCCTGAAATGTTTTATTGATTTTATTTTATTTTATTTTATTTTTTATTTTTATTTTTTTGACTGGACTGGACCTTGACTGGATTCTATTTATTTGTTTATTTATTTAAGCTGATACAAATGTCCTTATACTGTACAGGTAATAAAAATCCTGAAATGTTATTTGTTGATTTTTTTTCCATTTTATATTTTATTTTATTTTATTTTATTTTATTTTATTATTTTTGACTGAACTTTGACTGGATTTTATTTATTTGTTTTATTTAAGCTGATAAAAATGTCCTTATACTGTACATGAAATAAAAATCTTGAAATGTTTTATCATTTTTCCCCCCATTTTATACTGTATTTAATATAAAATGTATTTTCTTTTCTTTTATTTTCTTTTCTTTTATTTTATTTTTATTTGACTGGACTGGACTGGACTGGATTTTATTTATTTATTTTTTTATATTTTGATTTTTATTCATGTAAAAGCTGATACAAAAGTCCTTATATTGTACAGGAATTAAAAATCCAAAATCTTGAAATGTTTTTGATTTGATTTAATTTTTGACTGGACTGGACTTTGACTGGAATTTATTTATATATTTAGAATTTTTTTTTATGTCAAGCTTATACAAATGTCCTTATACTTTACAGGAATAAATAATCCTGAAATGTTTTATTACAGTTTTTATATAAAAATATACATTTTAAAACCGCTAATATAAAACTGTCTCATCTAAAAATTAAATTTTTTCTGTATAAAAGATGTAGAAGTTTCCTAATCAAAATATCGGTCAATTTGATTTTTTTTTTTTTTAAAGCAGTGTTAATTCAGAATGTAAAACATCATGTGGTACAAATCCTTAAACATTTTAGGTAATTATATTTAGTAATTAGAGACCGTAATTCATGATATTTAAACAAAGTATACTTAAATATATAAAAAGGTATTTCAAAACCACATGAAACCAAAACTTTATTTTTCAAGTATTTTTTTTTAAGATTTTTTTTTTTTTAATTGAAGATTTTTTTTTTGTCAATGACCCATCTACATACTACAGTCTACAGTCTTTTTAATACCTATACATAAATAAACTCTATTTATTTATTCAAAAGTAGCCTTTCTTTTTCCTTATCTTGCTGTACGTCAGCCCATGTCTAAGTGGTCTAGGTGTGTGCGCTCCCAGCAGCCAATTATTCCCCATTTAGCCAAAAAAGAGCAGCCATATTGAAAGTACATTTTCCCTCAAGCCCTTCAGCAGTGTTTGAACAGGGGTCACCAGTTTAACACAAAGCCCCCTAATGGACGCGGGCAAGAGAGCGAGGGTCAAAGTGTCATGTTTGCTGTGCCTGGGGCATATCACAACACACAGGGCCAATGGCAGCCCGAGACAGAGTTGAAAGAGCCAACGTTTGGACAAGCTGAAGCTTATCTACATATAAGAGGGACAGATTGTGATGGAGGAAGGGGGAGAAGGCACAAAAGGAGGGGCGCAAAACTAAAGACTAAAAAAGAATACAGGTACGTTCCTGAAACCGAGCCAGGAAGAGAGGGGAGGATGAAGACAAACAGGAGCTTCATGCGGACAGGTTGCTGCTTATCAGTGCGTGTGATGGAGAAGATAATAGAGCGATGACAGTTGTGACTGGTATCCAGTTCAATCAATCACAGCATGCTGTCAGTCACAGGACTGACGCTTTATTGACAGAGTCAGGCTGTCCGATAACATTAACCCCCACATTCACAGCCAGACTAACCTCCAACACAAACTAATGCGTGCTGTTGACAACAGATGCCTTTGAAATGGATCAATAACGGCACGGGTTTGCTGAGAACGGACAGGGTCAGAGCTTAAATCAAGGGAAGGATGACTATAGAACTATAGACTACAGAAAAAAGGACCTGAGTGGGCTTTGATCAAAATAATATGAAGTATTTCACTATTTCACATTGCACTGCAGTCTTATAACAACTTGGTTTTTGTGCTGACTGGGAAGAACTGCAAGAAAATTGTCTGTTAAATCTCGGTGCATTTGACCTTTGCATGACTGAACTTTAATGCTTCACAGGTTCCATTAAAATCCAGGATCATGCGTCGATAAGAACCAGCCCGACATTGACCTAAACCCTGGAGCCTGTATTAGCCGACATGTCAATGTCATTGATGAACCATTCGTTCCGGTTCGAATTGATACGAGACAAAACTGCATGTGCAGCTCATTACCCATAAGGCTGCAGTGGTCAACACTATAGCTATCCAATTTCCCCAATAGCTTTTTTCCCCCCTCCATCATTCTGTTAGCATTTAATTTGTCTTTCTCAATGTCTGCAATTCTGACTGAATCAAGTACAAATATATGATACTGTATACATACACACAAACACATAGTATAAATACATATTATTATATTACATTACATTATATTACACTACATTAAGTAAATATATACAGTACTGTGCAAGGGTCTTAGGCCACTAGTATTTTCACCAGCTAAAAAATTGTTTAAAGTAAGTTTTCTTCCTTTTGCTGTAGTGTGGCAGTAGGAAACATCAGTTTACATTTCCAAACATTCTGTTTGCCATTAATTGTAATAATCTAGTGAGATTTTTGTTTGCACAAGGAGTCTGACAACAGCCAGTGCTCCACACAGAGATCTGATCTCATCATCATCCAGTCTGTCTCTGGAATGACATGAAGAAACAGAAAAACTGAAACAGACTAAATCCAGAAGAACTGTTTCAACATTTTCAAGATGTTTCAAGTAACCTACCTGCAAAGCTACCTGAAAAACTATGCACAAGTGCACCTAGGGCAAAAGCTGCTTTAAACGCAAAGGATGGTCACATCAAATGCTGATTTACTTTAGTTAATAGAAGTTCATTGATAAAGAAAATCTGTTTATGACAATATTTTTGACAGCATCCTCATTTTATGATGCCTAACTGCCTAAAAATTTTAACAGTACTGTAGCTTTGTAGGTATAGGACTCTTAAAGCATCTTGGAGATGTTGCCACAGTTCTTCTGGATTTAGTCTGTCTCAGTTTTTTTCTGTATCTTAAAACAGACCAGATTGAATGATGGTGAGACCAGATCTCTGTTTGCACAAGGAGTCTGACAACAGCCTGTGCTCCATACAAAAATCTCACTGGATTATTATAATTCATGGCAAAATGAGTGTTTAGAAATGTAAACTGATATTTCCTACTGACACACTAAAGCAAAAGACCGACTTTAAACCATTTTTTAGCTGATGAAAATACTAGTGGCCTAAGACTTTTGCACAGTACTGTATATATATATATATGTATATATATATATATACATAACTATGTACAGCTAAGATTTATTTAATATATAATGATATATAATGATCTATCTATCCTACTGTTGTGTCTATGACTGTTGTATGGCTGATCGTTTGTTTATGTGGTTCTGCATATGTATTAAGAGAAGAAAATAACAATAAAAATGTAATAAAATCAATCTATAAATACATATTAAAAGTAAATTCTATATTAATTATAAATAATATTTTAGTATATTAAAACAGCATATTAAATAAATAAATAATCTAATATACTATGTACAGATATAATAGATTACACACACACACACGCACACACATATATACACATCATTTAAAATAACATTTGCTTATGAATTCTCATTGTTAAACTTGCTCATACTGTTCCTTATCCAGATAATATATACAGATAAAATGTAAAATTTATTTATTTATAAATTTAATATATCTTCTATATTCTTTTTTTAATTAATATATTTCTTGAGGGATTTATTTACCGATCTGTGTATTTATTAATAAATGTATATGTTTGTCTATGCGGTTCTGTACATTTAAAAGAGAAGAAAATAACAATAAATTTGATTTAAAAAAATCTATATATCTATAAATATAAATATTATTTTAGTACACTAAAATAGCACATTAAATATTACAATTCTAACATTTTAGATTTATTGTATTTGTATTAATATTTTACTAATTACACATTAGAATTGAACAATACTATTATTTTATGATACTAAAATAGTACATTAATTCAATACAAACTGAACTAACATACAATGAAGTACTAATATATTAGACACACATATAACAAATTTCTATTAAATATATATTTAATATTTGTTTATTATTATTATTTAATAAATTAATTAATTCATTTTACAATAACATTTGCTTATAAATTCTTGTTGTTAAACTTGATCATACTGTGCCTTATACAGATCACGTATACATGTAAATTTTAAAATAAATAAATAAATAGATAAACTAATTAATTCATTTTATAATACCATTTGCTCATGAATTTTTGATGTTAAACTTGCTCATACTGTGCCTTATCCAGATAATATATAAATCTAAATAAATAAATAAATATATATTACAATAACATTTGCTTATGAATTCTTGTTGTTAAACTTGTTCATACTGTGCCTTTCAATTAACATAGAAATCTAAACTGAAAAATAAACAAACAAACAAACAAACATTTGCTTCTGAATTCCTGCTGGTAAACTTGTTTATACTGTGTCTTATCCAGATAATATACAAATCTAAAATAAATAAATAATTTTTCCAATAACATTTGCTTATGAATTCTTGTTGTTAAACTTGTTCATACTGTGCCTTTCAATTAATATAGAAATCTAAACTGAAAAATAAATAAACAAACAAACACACATTTGCTTATGAATTCCTGCTGGTAAACTTGTTTATACTGTGCCTTATCCAGATAATATACAAATCTAAAATAAATAAATATTTTTTGCAATAACATTTGCTTATGAATTCTCGTTGTTAAACTTGCCTATACTGTGCCTCATCCAGATACGAAAAGCAATAAAAGAGGACCGTCCATGAAACTCAGTTTTGTTCTATTCAGCTGCAATTATGATAAGCAGTGAATGACAGGATGAGTGTCTGTCTTTTTATTTTAATTTTTGCAGCATTGTGCTAGTTAGTCCACATCACTTTCTTTTGAATGCTGCATCTACACAGTTTCTGCTATTCTGGCCACAATTTTCCCGCTGTTTTTGATTCTTTCTCTCTCCCTATGTCTTCATACTCTTCTGGCACAGTTACACACACACACCGTTCCCTGGACCGGGCTCGCGGGAGAAGCTGAAAACAGACAGGACCAATTTTCTGCTAATTGGAGCTCAGGAAATTGCTCCTCATTTTAATTTACTGCCACACAGCCAGATAGACATGTGATCCGCCGCCATCCTTCGTTGGTTCTCACTGCAGGTGTGTGTGTGTGTGTGTGTGTGTGTGAGAGAGAGAGACAGAAAGAACCAGACGGAGGTGGAAAGATACACTATCCATCGACCCTACTCTTACAGTCTACAGGTGCAGAGGTCACACCTCTGGACATTAATTTGACTTAAATACAACATGAACTCTCTCAGAGGTCAGACGCATCGGGAGAAACACACAAGCCCTTTGACTTCCACTGCGGTCCGACTTTAAAGCTGCCACGGTAATTCAATTGATTTTAGATTTTTTTTGAAAGCCCACGAGGGATGCGGTCAGTTGATTTATGATGACTGTCATAATATTTCTATAGCCGCAAGACACTTTTTGAGCCTGAAAACAGACGTGCTGCATATTCAGATCAGTGTTATTAAAGTATAGCTTATTTAGTATTTAGTAATATTTTAAATATGCTTTTATTTTCATATTTGCAGTTTTTACTTTAATTTTCAGTTTAAGATTTTATTTTATGTGTAGTAATTTTGTTTTTGTTTTTTCATAAAAGCAATGAAATAAAATAAATTTAAGCTGAAGTGCTAAGATCAATAAAACTAAAAAAAATTAGAAATGTAAAAATAATAATAAATAAAAATAATAAAAGTTAGTTATTATATATATATATATATATATATAGATAGATAGATAGATAGATATAATATATAGATATCCTTATTATTAATTAGCTTTTATTTTTATATTTACCTTTCAATTTTATGTTTTATCTTATTTTATTTTGTTGTGTTGTTTTTTTATAAAAGCAATGAAATAAAATTAACATGTAGAAATATAAAAATAAATAATAATAATAATAAATAAAAATATTAAAATTTGTTATCTATCTATCTATCTATAGATAGATATAGATATTTTTAAGTAATTAATTAATTTATTCATTATTAATTAGCTTTTATTTTTATATTTACAGTTTTTTTTATTTTCAGTTTTAGTTTTTATTTTTTTTTTGTTTTTTTTTTCTATAAAAGCAATGAAATAAAATAATTGTGTATATGTATACATAGAGAGAGAGAGAGAGAGAGAGAGAGAGAGATTTGATTTTATTTTAAATTTCAGTTTTATTAATTTTAATGCTTCAAATTATTTTATTTCAGTTAGTTTTAAAGTTGTTTTTTTTTTAGTTTTTTTTTTTTAAATTCTAATATTCATATTTTATTTTAGCTTCATTTAAATGATCAAAAACAACTTTTAATAGTTGTATTTTTAGTTAACAATAACAACACTGATTCAGATAAGATCTATAAAGCCAAACCTCATCATAATTCATAACAGGAGATCGCTGGATACCCATGTCAAGTATAGCTTATATAGTATTTAGTAATATTTTTAATTTGCTGTTATTTTTATATTTACAGTTTTTATTTTCATTTTCAATTTTATTTTATGTTTAGTAATTTTGTTATGTTTTTTTTTTTTCTCATAAAAGCAATTAAATAAAATAAATTTGAGGTAAAGTGGTAACATTACTAAAACTGAAATAAAATAAACATAGAAATGTAAAAAGCAAAAAAATAATATAAATAAATAAAATAAAATAAAATTTTATTTAATTAAAATAAAAAAAAATGTGTTATTTTAATTGAAATAGTAATAGTAAAATAATCTGAAGCATTAAAATTACTACAATTAAAACTGAATAAATTCAGATGAGATCTATGAAGACAAACCTCATCATAATTCATAACACGATCATCGATTAACCCATGTCAAGCACTGACCTGAGCAAACAATATAGAATCTTGGATAAACAATGAAACAATATCATTTATAAGGAGATTACATTATTACCACTGACCCAGACCCTCTTTAGGGAAATGTACCACTTCCTGATTGTATCTCCCATGTAATTGATAGGAAATGAATGACTGTAGTATTATATAGCTGTTTTCTGCTTTGTCTACCTCTTCTCCAACCCACCAGCCCCCCTGTAAAACTATTTCCTGTTACATTCTCCCGTCTGCGTTCGCTCTGCGTGTCTGGATCGCTCTCCCCGAATTCATTCTCTCTCTGGTTGTTTCTCCGTTGGCTCTTATTTGTTGTTTCAGAGCAGCAGGGTGAGATCCTGCTGCAGAGACGTCAAGAATGTTTATTTGGGATATACGAGGCTCGCCACATCTTTGACAGTTTATGTGCTTATGGAGACAATAACATCGCTTTTTGATGGATTCAGCGGTTCGGTACAGTTCCATTTTAATGGCAGTGAATGGAACATTTGAATGAGCGCGAGCGCTTGGACCCATTCCAAGCCTTGGATGACAAGAATCCAGCATATTGAGCTTATTTACTGTGGGACTGGAGTAAAAACAAGACCACGACTCCTAATGAGAGGGAAATAACTCTGAGACTGCAGATTTTGGCGTCAAAAAGTGCCTCACAAACATGCTTTTGGCAAGTTAATTTGACCTTGCCTGACATTTACCGTTGGTCATTCGTATCGAAGGCTCGTGCTGACCCCGATCGATACAGAGATACATGTTTTAACACAGAACCGCTTACTAATCAATAGCGCGACATTGCCAAACAGAGACGTCTATCAGATGTGTATCACTCAATGAGACAGGAGCACAATCGATGGATGCTTTGCGAAAAGCTCATCCATCCCGCGCTGACATGTTTTCCAACAACTGACACTGTCATTTATCTGTGTGTGGAAGCACAGGTGGGATTGGACATCGTGTTGCACATACAGGCCGTTTTAATGAGACTGTGACCTTTTCTTCGTGGAGCTGCGGGCCCGTGTTCTCTGAACTTGAATAAATCCTCTCTTCATGTCAAATCAGCCGGCAGCGCTAACGCCATTTCAGCCTATCGATCTCTGGCATATACACATGCACAAACACGCTTTAAGAGCTCACGCATTAATATTTATACATGGACGGCATTTTAAAACCGTCAATCCTTACAATCATTCATATTCATATACAGTAGCTTGGGCTATTAGACTTATTGTGCTACACAAAATTGTTGAGAAGTGTTTTCTTGTCCACCTTATGAAAATGCTAAGTTCCACCGCTTATGATTCTGAAAGTGATCAGATAAATTATGATTTCTTGCAGGAAGATGATAAAACAAGTGAAAAATATCTCATAGACTCACACCTTAAACCTTAAACTGCACTTATTAAAGTCACAAATGATTTCTTAATCGCTGCGGATTCTGGATTTTTATAAATATTCATTCTTCTCAATCTAAGCACAGCTTCTGACACATTTTCACATAGTGAAAGGTTGATTTCCATTGGAATCACTGGCAGGGTTGCCAGGTCTGCAGAACAAAACAAGCCAATTGCTTTTCAAAACCAGTCCAATTGCGTTTTTTCCACTGGTTTAACTTCTGTTGTGGGCCGTTACATCAAAATTGCATTCCGAGATCACTTTAACCCGTGGCGACAGTGTAAAACTTGCCCAATTTCGCAGTAAAACTACAGACTTGGCAACCCTGATCACTGGTATGCCTCTTAATTGGTCTTAATTAGATCTTAATTATCCAGTTGAACTCAGTTTGTTCAAATTACAAGTTTCAAATCATGAATATCCCAGATTAGTAGTGGTATGCCACAGGGCTCAGCTTTGGGTCCTTTTCTGTTTATTATTTATCTATTATAAAAAAAGAAAAATACACTACTGTTAAAAAACTGGGGTCAGTTTTTAAAAGAAATTCATATTTTCATTCACCAAGAACACATTAAATTGATCAAAAGTCACAGTAAAGACAGATTTCTATTTCAAATAAACGCTGTTCTTTACAACTTTCAAGTAATCCTAAAAAAGCATCACTGTTTCCACATAAATATTAGGCAACACACCTGTCTTCAACTTTGATAAGAAGAAATGTTTCTTAAGCAGCAAATCAGAATATATGAATGATTTCTTAAGGATCATTCCTATAATGTGCAAACAACTGTTGAGAAGTGTTTTTTTTTTCAGCTGTTTTCTTGTCTACCTTATTAAAATGGTAGTTTCCACCACTTATAATTCTGAAAATGATCAGTGAATTATGATTTCTGGCAGGCAGATGATAAAACAAGTGATAAATATCTCATAGACTTACACTAACAGAGGGACTTTAGGAGCCACAGGATGTTTGCAGACCTTAAACTGTACTAGTATTTTGTTGGAGAGGTTGATTTACACTGGAATCACTGGCAGGGTTGCCAGGTCTGCAGAACAAAACAAGCCCAATTGCTTTTCAAAACTAGTCCACTTGGATTTTTTCAACAGTTTTCACCTCCATCAGGGGCAGCTATATCAAAATTGCATTCCAGGATCGCTTTAACCCATGGCAACAGTGTAAAAGTTGCCCAATTCCATGGTAAAACTGCAGACTTGGCAACGCTGATTACTGATACCACTCTTAATTGGTCTTAATTAGATCTTATTTATTGAGTCGCACTCAGTTTGTTCAAATTAAAAGTTTCAAATCATGGATATCTCAGATTACTAGTGGTGTGCCACAGGGCTCAGTTTTGGGCCCTTTTCTGTTTATTTTTTATCTATTGCCTTTAGGACAAATCTTCTGTAATTTGGTATTTAATAAGAAAATACACTAGTGTTCAAAAACAATTCAAGTATTTATTTTATTTAATATTTTATTCAAGTTTCGATTAGTTTAGTTTACACTTGTTTTCAACCTTGATAAAAAGAAATGTTTCTTGAGCAGCAAATCAGCATATATGAATGATTTCTGAAGAATCATTTGACACTAAAGACTGGAGTAATGATGCTGAAAATTCAGATTTTATCACAAGAATTAATTACATTTTAAAATGTATTCAATTAGAACACAGTTTTATTCAATAGTAATAATATTTCACATTATTACTGTTTTTACTGTAAATTTAATCAAATAAATGCATCCTTGGCGAGCAGAAGAAACTTCTTTTACCAACATTAAAAAAAACTTTTAGGAACTTTTGAGAAATTGTGTAATATTTAAAACTAAAAGAAAAAAATATAATCTGAAAAAATGAGTAGAAAACATCATTAGGTGGCCACTTTTGTTATTTTCATTACCAAATATGATTGTTACAAAATTAAATTCTTTTCAAATTTGTATTAAAACATGTAAAAATCTAGTTTTCTTTATCAGCACCATCTAAACATCTCCACTCATGGCATCTCTTCTCTCTTTTTCTTTAGTACAACACTCATTTGTGCTGCTTCACTGACTTTTCAAGGGTCTGTTAGGGACGAAATGTCACTATATGGAAACTCAGTGTGTGTACGAGAGGTTGTGATTTTAGCACTTGAAGTACCTCTAGAGCCTGTCCCACCAGCTCATTAAGAAATGTCATCTTGTGTCGACAACAACGCTTGACTGGCTCTCAACACTTATGTGGCCTTTGCAATCCCTTGTCTCTCTTCCCTATCACTCCACTTTCTCCACTTTTTACGAGTCGTTATGATCGCTTCAGACTTTTGAACACCTCTACGAGGTTTGGGGACCGTTCGGTTTGAGAGTGTTTCTCCATGAATAATTCGCCCTACACCCTTCTGCCTTTCTGTCTCCCTATCATATGTTGCAGCGGGTCTATTAAAACAGGAGCCTCTGACAGTAAAAGTGAGTGGTCCGTTGTGACTGATACAACCATCCATCATAACATTCGGTATGTGTCTCCTGAGGGTCTTTCTCCACTTCTGGCCGTCCCCTTAATGAACTGCTGCCATCACTCACTCACACACCTGCAGTCAGGCCAGCATGTGTGGGCTTAGACTCAATAAAACTGTATTATGTCCTGGCTGTGCTTTCCAAATAATTACAGAGCAAAGGGAAGCACTGGGAAAAACAACAAATGTTTAACTGTATTTCACATGCACATTACGACATACTGTAAGCAACGTCCATCTGCAGTATGCTGTCATATCGAGTGGGCGGTGTGATCAAAATTTCAAAAGGCATGAGTAAGTTTATATTACAATATAGTATTTCTACTTGGTGTTCAACCCCAAATGTTTTATTTTTTATCATTAATTAACCAATAAATTAATTATTTTTAATTAATGTTTATTTTTCTATAATTCATACAATTACAAAATTTACCCCTTTCACAATTCAAGTTTTATTTTATTTTAGATTAGACTTTTTCTTACTATTAATTATTTAACTAATAAATGACTTATTTTTAATTAATACCTATTTTTCTATCATTTATAAAATGATAAAATTTACCCCTTTCACTTTATTTAAATAGTTATTTTATTTTATCTGAATTTTATCTGAGTACTGAATTTATTTACTGTGAATTATTTAAAAAAAATATTTATTTTTTTCATGAATTATTTAACTAATAAATTAATAGTTTTTAATTAATGCCTATTTTTCTATCATTTCTAACATTATAAAAGTCACCCCTTCACTTAATTTAAGTATTTAATTTAATTTAATATTTTATAATGCAATTTAGTATAGTTACTTTGAATTCAACAACCAAATATTTTATAATTATTATTATTTATTTTTTTTTTTTACCATTAATTATTTAACTAATAAAGAAATTATTTTTAATTATTGGCTATTTTTGTATAATCTATCAAATTATACAATTTACCCCTTTCACTTAGTATTTGTTTATTTTTTCTTTTAAACCACAATTTGGAATTTAACCCCTATATATATATATATATATATATATTACCATTAATCATTTAACTAATAAATGAATTCTTTTTTAATTAATGCCTATTTTTGTATCATTTATACAATTATAAAATTAACCCCTTTCACTTAATTCAAGTATTTACTGTTTTATTTTATTTTATTTTTTATCACAATTTACTTTGAATTCAATCCCCAAATACTTTTGAATTATTTATTTTTAACATTAACTAATAAAGTAATTATTTATAATTAATGCCTATTTTTTCTGTAATTCATAAAATGATCAAATTTACCCCCTTCACTTAATCCAAGCATTTATTTTATTTTCTATCACAATTTAGTATAGTTACTTTGAATTCAACCCCTAAATATTTTATAATATTTATTTTTTAACAATAATTAATTAACTAATAAATGACTATTTTTATATAATTTATAAAACTCTAAAATTTACTCTTTACATTCAATTCAAGTATGAATTATTTTATTTTATACCAAGAAAAGGTTGTACATGACAAATACTAAAATAATATCAGTCTAACAACAAACATTTTTTACAACCAAGTTATTATTTTTTTCAATTGTTCATTATTTAAAATGTTCCCCCATTATGTATTAATAATAATTTTCATCTTAAAATGTTAATGCATCAGTTTATGTCCAAAAAAAAAAAAAAAAAAAAAACCTCAAAACAGCAATATATTAAAAATCCTTGCATTTGCAAACTATTGTAAAACAGCCTATATATGCACCTTTAAAACTATCCAGGGCTAAATATGCAACCACACAGACAGACTCTGCAGTTCGCAATGCACAAATACATATGGTGCACAAAAAGAGGCAGAGGAAACCGCACACACAAACATACAGAGACGCTGCTGTTGCAGCAAACAGGCTGATGCAGCAATGCAGTGGTTGATTATAGAATGCTGCAGCAAAACAGAGAAACACACAACAAAGCAACGATGCAGCACCAGCAATGCAACCAGAGCAAGTAATGCCAGAGCTGCAGAAAAGAACAGAGAGGCAGCTGATAGATCTGTTATTAGGGTCAGAGAGTTCATTGCTGACAGCTCCACTTCCCCTTTGCTTTTAAAACAAGGAATGTATATGACACCTACAGACGCTACATGGGTGGCGGTAAAAATGAGGTGCTACACGACTTGATGTGAGTTAATTTTCACAATTAAATATCAAAAAGTCTGGCATTTTTAAATGACTGTGGTAAATATGGAGACGGTGCAGTGGGGGGTGATCGATGTGGCTTTGTGGGTTTGGCTTTGTCAAAGTTATGTATGCGCTTTACTTAAATAAACCGCTGGTCCTCTCTCAAAGTTTACTCCATTAAGAGAGTGAAAGACAGAGCGCAGAGACACGCAGGAATATACAGAGACACATATGCTTACAAACACAGATTTGCCACAAAAACCACGTTTATACTCTAGACCCTCACTTCAATCTTTCATCTTCATTGCAGATAAAAAAGCAGACACGAATAAAGTGAACTTCGTGTATTTAAGTCACTCCATTGTTGTTCCTGTGTATATGTTTTTTTGTTTTTTTTTAAATGAATCAATGCAAAACAGTTCAAGCTGAAAACCTCACAGAAAAACTTCCTAAATGTTAGGAATTTACTCACCGAATTTAAATTATTTGCTGAACATCTTGAAATCCGTGTTAGTTTCATGTTTATGAGAGAAGTACAGCAGCAAGGTACAGTATGATTCATTAACAGATCATTGCTTTGAGTCAGATCTTTTCAATGAATCAGTTAATCCAGTCAAAAACGGTGAATGATTCATTCATGAATCAGACTCATTTAGTTCTTAAATCCAACTCACTGACTCAAAGATCCAGTCAAATTAGTAAACAACTCTCAGACTCAGTAAAAAATGACTTTAATATCTCTGTTTTTCACACAAACTACTGTTATGAAACTTTTACATCTTTTTTAAAGGATAGTTTACCCAAAAATTACAAATCTGGCATCACCTACCCTCTTGTCACTCTAAAATTCTATGACTTTCTTTATTATGTCTGGAGATCCAAATTAGAGAACAACCTATAATTTCCTATATTTCAAGGTCATTGCTTAGTACTATTTGAAGTTATCCTAACAGTAGTAGAAGGGCAGTTTTTAAGCATGATTCATAAATTAATTGTATTCTGAAGCACGGTATAAAAAACTTAAATGAGATATTTGAAAAATAACTTTGATTAAAATTAGAGAGCACTTACAAATAGCTTCTGTAAATAGTTACTGGTGTTAATCTGGTACCTGGTGCTAATTTTCTTAATTATCTGATGAAGGCTATTTAACTGGCAGCATTCCTCCAATTTTCACTGAGACTGCAACTGGCGGGCTGCTTTATGGTGACTGAAACCCTGCAGCAGGAGGTTGTCCAGATGAAGGCCAAAGTGATGACCCTTTCAGCCACTGAAAGAGAAGTTGGTCATTCCAAATCTGTGATTTCTTGAATGAGTTCAACACTGCAGCTGGAATTGATAGCCAGTTCAGTGCTGAACAGGGTAATGATTTGTTTCAGCATAGCTAAGGAAAATCGGACTGAAAGCGCACTCTGCAGTGACCAAGCCTCTCAATAAGGGAAAGCATCGGAAGTCTAGGAATAGTGATGACCCTTTCAGCCACTGCAAGAAAAATTGGTCATTTCAAATCTGTGATTTCTCAAATATTTTAGGTTTATAATGACACTAGCTCAATCAAGTCCCCTAAAAGACTGGTCGTCCATGTAAGAAGATGCACCAAAAGACAGCACAATACAGAGACTCTCAATGGGGAATCGGTTTAACACTGTAGCTGGAATTGCTAGCCAGTTCAGCGTTGAACAGGGTAAGGATCTATTTCGGCATTTTTAAGAGAAGTCGGACTGAAAGCGCACTCTGCAGTGACCAAACCTCTCATCAGCAGAAAGAATCAAAGTCTAAGAAAAATTATGACCCTTTCAGCCACTGCAAGAGAAGCTGGTCATTCCAAATTTGTGATTTCTCGAATATTTCACGTTTACAATGACATTAACTCAATCAAGTCCTCCAAAAAGGCTGGTCGTCCATGTAAGACAAATGCACAAGCGGACAGGATAATGCAGAGACTCTCAATGGGGAATGGGTTCAACACAGCAGCTGGAATTGCTAGCCAGTTCAATGCTGAATGGGGTAAGAATCTGTCTCAGCATCGTTTAAGAGAAGTCAGACTAAAAGCGCACTCTGCAAGGACCAAGCCTCTCATCAGCAGAAAGAATCAAAAGTCTAAGAAAAGAGATGACCATTACAGCCACTACAAAAGAAGTTGGTCATTCCAAATTTGTGATTTCTCGAATATTTCACGTTTACAATGACACTAACTCAATCAAGTCCCCCAAAAAGGCTGGTTGTCCATGCGAGACAAATGCACAAGAAGACAGGATAATGCAGAGAATCTCAATGGGGAATGGGTTCAACACTGCAGCTGGAATTGCTAGCCAGTTCAATGCTGAACACTATAGATTGTTCTCCAATTTTGTTCTCCACTGTATGTGGAGTACAGTATGTATATTTTTTGCCTATACTATGAAAGTCATAGGGAATGTTGTTTGAGTCCCAACTTTCTTCAAAATATCTTCTATTTTTTGGTGAACTATCTCTCCCTTCAAGTTCCCCATTGATTGTCATTGCATGACAAGTACAATAATTAAAAATGTCTCCTTTTGTCTTGAATGACATGAAGGTGATTAAATAATGTCTGAATTTTCACTCCGTGAACTAATCCTTCAACTCTTCAAGTTTCTTCACATCTTACAGGTGACATTTACAGGTGAGCCTTCAAACGGGCAAAGCCATCACCCTTTAAATAGCCCTGGGGATCCTCGTGGTTGGGCGACCTCTGACCCCTGACCTCAGAAGCTGCTGACTTATTACTCAACGCCTCGTGCAATTCTGGAATGTTCTGAGCTGATGGCAGGAAAGCTGGAGGGTGAGCAACCACCTCGTTTCACTAATTGATCTCTGAGCGCGAGAGTGCCGGAATGAGTGTGTGATCAGGAACGAGCGGCCTTGACAAGAGGAAAAACAGCGAGAAAGAATATCTTTCCATACCTTTGAGATATTGAGAAATGGGGTCAGAGCCCTTTGGCCCTGTGGGTTGAAATAGCACCCGGAGCTTATTGACTGTAAACACAGAGAGATGAGTGAGCTACTTGTGGAAAATCCACAAGTTTTTTTTTTTTACCCTGAATGTATGCCTAAACCATTGAAAAACACTTAAACTCACTTACTGTCAGAATGAAACTGAATATTGTGTGCTGTGAGGCATTTATTGGCTTTTAAAGGATAAAATGTCAACCAATCACACGCATTCCTGCTCCCTAACGGATCCAATAGGGTGCTCTGATGCATATGGTTTGCGAAAAGAAATCATCTATCATTTCTTCTGCTACTAATGCAACTTTAAGACAACAAAATTCAATATGATTGATGATCACGGACAACAAGCTAGCGAATTTTAAAAGCATATTAACTTGGCATTCCTCAACTCACTGTGGCGAGGAGAGGACGTATTGCTCATAAACACCAATCAAACAACGTCAAACACCATTTGAATTATTGTTCGGCCAGATGAGTGGATATCTCTGGAAGCCCATTATGTTAAAGCAAACATTTAATCAATGGTAGTACAGTAGAATGTTGGTTGACGTTTTTATAAAAGCCCATTGTGAGCTGCTGAGGAGGTAGAAAATAATAGAAGGTTTAGAAATTTGAACCAGATGTGTGTGTGGAGAGAGAAAGAGCGTTAAATTGGCTGGACAGAGACTGGATGGTGATTTTTAAGGGGCGTGTGGTTTTTGAAACAAGTTTGGTCGGTGCAATTAAGAAATGAATAAAGAGAGGGTAACACGGGATGCATAAACAAGGTTTGAGGATTTGCTGGCCATTTCGTGTCCTTTTATGAGAAGAAAGAGAGAATGAGTTGGAGAAAGCAAAAAGGAAGGGTCAAAGAAAAAAAACAAATAGTGGGTAGAGGTGAGAATGGAAAAGAAAAAGACTTCTTACTTTGGAGAATTAAAAAGGAGTTGCATAGGACAGAAGTAAGGTCTTTTTAATATATCAATTATTGATCCTAGACAGCAATGAGATCCAATGAATATCAAGAGAAGTTGTCTGTGAAAGTCTGCTATTTAATGTTTTCCTGTTCTACTTCTGAAAATACCCTTAAAATCTCATGTTTCCCCTTAAGATATAATACAAATAAAAATAAATGAGTATGAGTATGGCTCAGATACTCAGGAATAATTTTATGAGAATCACCATTATTATTATTATTATTATTATTATTATTATTATTATTACTCTATTTATTTTAGTAAATTTCTGACCTAATTTTTATAATTATTATTAATTTGCATTATTTTATTTTAGATATTTTTGGAACTTTCTGACTATGATATTTCAATATAATATTAAAATATAATAATAATAATAATAATAATAATAATAATAATAATTTAATTATTTTAGTACATTTCTGACCTAATTATTCTCATTATTTTTAATTTATATTATTTTATTTTAGATTATTTTTGGAACTTTCTGGCTATATTTTAATATATTATTCAACATACTACTACTGCTACTACTACTACTACTACTACTACTAATAAAAATAATAATAAAAATAATAATAATAATATTGTTATTATTATTATTATTATTATTATTATTAATGGTGATAATGTATTTTAGTACATTTCTGACATTATTTTATTAATTTGTATTTTGTATTTTATTTTAGTTTTTTTTTTTTTACTTTCGGACTACGTTATTTCAAAATATTATTCAACATATAATAAACAAACAAACAAACAAACAAACAAACAAACAAACAAACAAACAAACAACAACAACAACAACAACAACAACGACAATAATAACAATTATTATTAATACCTCTTATTCTTATTGTTGTTATTAATAACAATAATAATAATAATAATAATAATAATAATAATAATAATAATAATAATACATTTATTTTTGTACATTTCTGACCTAATTATTATCATTATTAATTTGCAAAATTTTATTTTATTTGTGACATTTTTAAAACGTTCTGACTCTGATTTCTATATATTACTCAACATATTACTATTATTATTAATAATAATAATAATAATAATAATAATAATAATAATATGTATTATTTTATTTTATTTTTTAGATTTTTTTTTAACTTTCTGACTATAATATTTCAATAATAATAATAAATAATAAAATAATAAAAATAATACTAATCCTGTATTTATTTTAGTACATTTCTGACCTTATTATTATCATTATTATTAATTTGTATAATTTTATTTTATTTTTTTAGATATTTTTGGAACTTTCTAACTATGATATTTCAATATATTACGCAACATATTATTATTATTATTATCATTATTTTATTTTCATTTATTTATTGCTTCAATTAGTCTTTAACATACTATTATCATCACATTCTTTCAAGACTAAATATTTCACCTAATATATTTTCATTTTTATAGGCCTATAACATTTATTTCTCTTAAGTAGAAACTTTAGGAGAAACATATGAGAATCAGTTGCCACTCAACTAAAACACAAAGAACTCTATTCAATCTCCTGAGATATGAAGGAGCAACCAGTGAGCAATAAAAAAAGCAGAGAGAGAAGGCAATAAAGAGAAAGACCGAAGCTGGGTGATGGAAACACGGTATTTATAACCGAAAGGCCGTGACACAGCAGAATGCTGGGCCATGTTTGGTGTGGCCTGTCACATCGTGACATCCCGACTTCACATCACACTAACGAGGTAAGGTCTCGACTTCAGCTCTTATAACTCATCTAGAATGCTGACCTTATAACCCAGACGCTTCGCCACATACTCTCAGCTTCAAAACTTCCACTCGACACACTCCGGCTCAGGGATGTATGCGGTAGCGGCAACACATTACGGCCGACGAAACCATTTCCACTTCACTAGGACAACAATCCTAGTGAGGAGTTCTAACAGACATCTTCAGCAAAAAATAACGGCTTCAAATGGCCTCACAAGAGCTAAAAAGCTAAAAGCTGATACTTCCCAAATTTTGAATTTGTTTACACTTCTTGTTTTCATTTACACACCTAAAAAAAGAAAAGAAACTCATACGGATTTGCAAACCAAACATATTCTAGGTGTGCGTGTGAGAGTGTGAATTCAAGCAGTGGCAGTGTGAAAACTCAAAGCAAAGCTCTGAGCTGTAAACAGGAGGTGCGAATTCATGTAGGGTTTATAACAGCTTCAAGTGCCCCCTATAAAGAACATATGTCACCCCCCTCTCCGCCTATCAGTTTTTATTGACAGCCGTCAGTTGTACTGATTGTTCTGACATATGTTTCATAAACCCAGACAGACTGTAAATCAACGGACGACCGTTGTACGAACAAGGACAAAATACCAATGGCCTTCAACTATGGCTCCACTGAAACACCTCAGAACAAAACTGTCTACCAAAAAGTTCAATACTGCACCGAAAAGTCAGATATTGCACAGAGAGGCAATAACAAACTCTGCGACACCAAACACAAAGACACACAAGCACAACATTGACTGTGATGAAATATCGGCCACTTTAAATTAATGGCCAACTCGCTAGATTGGCCGCTGTAATTTATTGACAGCTGTTAGGTGATTGTGGCTCACCAGAGTGTAGAACGGCGAGTAGTCTGGGAAATCGACTGCCATTAAATACTGTTCGGATCAAGCCATTCAGCGTGAGATTGCTTTGTGACATATTACCCCCGGCTGATACTTCACACAAGAGCCTGCAAAGCTGAGCACACAGCTGAGTATGCATCTCCTCGCATCATTTACAGTGACAAGCCCTTTCCAGATTTGAGATTTACTCTGTCGTGTTTGATCAAGATGTTGATTTTGATTAAGTCGTTACGGTGAAGTATTAAATCAAGACTGAGCTGATTTAAATCGCTTTGCTTTTGCATATGAGAGCTATGCTTCAAATTTTGTTTTCTATTACAGCAAAGTTATGGCTGTGTATAAGCTGCCAAACAGAAGTTAAAAAAAAAAAAGTAAAAATAAAAAATTAAGATTTACACTCGAGTGATTTCTTTATTACTGTACCTGTATAATGAAACAATTTCAATAAATCGCGATTTTAATTTCCTCTCAGCTGGAGGCTGCGTCGATGCCTGATGCCAGGGAGAGGGTGAGAGGAAATGAAACACAAATGCCCTTCACTAGCGAACTTAACATGTCTGTGACTACAGGAGCTGGCAGAGACTCCTTCCAGTGCTTAATGTGTTCCCTGGAATGGAACAACGGAATGGTCTCGATGACCTTCAGTGCAAGCACACACCCAGTGAGACGCGCGAGATCTGGGACTACTGTGGACAGCAGCCAGGAACTCCCTAAAAATGCAAGAAAAAAAGAGGAAGGTTTTGGTTCTGCTAATATACAATAAGTAATACAGAGCTCAAAATATATAGAATATATAGCACTCATTTAATGTTAATGCAATGTTATTTAATGAAGTTCAAGGTCCAATTTCTGTCTATCCATCCATCTGTGTATCTCTATCCATCTATCGATGTACCGGTATCTATGTATCCATCCATCCATCCATGCATGCATGTATCTCTATCCATCTATTATCTATCCATTTATCTATCCATCCATGTACTGATGTATCTATCCATCTATCTACTGTATTGCATCCATCCATCCATATATCCATCCATCCATTTACTATACAGTATGTATCTATCCATCTGTCCATTTATGTACTGTATCTATTCTCTATCCATTATCTATCTACTCATCCAAAAAAACACCCAACTATTCGTGTAGCTCTATCTATTATCTATCCATCCATTAGTATCTATGTATCTATCATTTATCTACTGTATCCATGCATCCATCCATCCACCTATCCATCAATCCACTATATCTATCCATATATCCATGTATCACTATCCATCTATTAATTATCCATTTATCTGTCCATCCATGTACCAATATCTATGTATCTATCCATTTATCTACTGTATGTATCTATCTATCCATCCATATATCCATCTATTATCTATACATCCATCTATCCATGCATGTAACAGTATCTATGTATGTATCTATCTATCCGTCTATCTTCTGTATTCACACATCTATCCATCCAACTATCTATCAATTTAAGTATCCATCAATCCATCTATGTATCTATCCATCCATTCATATCCATCCTATCCATCCATCCATTCACCTCTATCCATCTATCCATCCATGTACTAATATCTAAGTATCCATCATTCTATCTACTGTGTGTATCCATCTATCTATCCATATCATCCATTCATCTATCCATCTGTCCATCTATATACTGTACCTATCTATCCGTTCATCTAAAAATACACCCATCCATCCGTGTACCTATATCCATCTATTATCTATCTATCCATCCATCCATGTATCAGTATCTATGTCTCCATCCATCTATCTACTGTATTCATGTATCTATCCATCCAACTATCCATCCATTCATGTATATCCATCTATTATCTAACATCTACCTATCCATCCATGTACCAAAATTTATCTATCTACTGCATGTATTCATGTATCCATCATTATATCCATTTATCATGTATGTATTTATCCATCTATCTACTGTATCTCATTCCATCCATGTATCTCTATCCATCTATCACCTATCTATCCATCAATCCATCCATCCACTGTATCTCATTCCATCTGTGTATCTCTATCCATCTATTATCTATCTATCAAACTATCCATCAGTCAATCTGTCCATCCGTCCGTCCGTCTATCTATCCATGTATCAGTATATATGTATCCATCCATCTACTGTATTCATGCATCTATCCATCCAACTATCCATCCATCCATTAATGTTGCTCTATTCATCTATTATCTAACATCTATCTATTCAACCATGTACCATTATCTATTTATCTCTCTACTGCATGTATTCATCTATCCATCCAGTAATCCATTTATCCATGTATGTATCTATCCATCTATCTATCCATCTATCTACTGTATCTCATTCCATCTGTTTATCTCTATCCATCTATTATCTATCGATCCATCAATCCATTGTATCTCATTCCATCTGTGTATCTCTATTCATGTATCTGTATCTATGTACCTATCCATCTATCTATCCATTCATGTATCATGTACCTATCCATCTATCTACTGTATCCATGCAGCCATCGAACTATCCATCCATCCATCCATCGTATCTCATTCCATCCATGTATCTCTATCCATGTATCAATATCTATGTACCTATCCATCTATCCATTCATGTATCATGTACCTATCCATCTATCTACTGTATCCATGCAGCCATCAAACTATCCATCAAACTATCCATCCATCATTCATGTATCCATCCATCTATAGACATCCTTCGAAACCTCAAATGTCAAAACGCATTTCATTAATTCTATGTGCTTACTTTCAGTTCCGCATCCTGTTTGCTTCATCGATTCCATTTCAAGACTGAACTAGAATCTAAAAGCCATTCTCAGTTTAACTGTGAATGGTTCATAACCCTGTTATCCACTAACAGCTTCCACTGTTCTGCGTAGGTTTCCCACCAGATGTTATAACATGGCTGTAGGGATTTGTTCCCATTCAGACATAAGCATCAGTGAGGTCAGGCCCTGATGTTGGGTGATGGGGTCCAGCTCACAATCTGCATTCAAATTCATCCCAAAGGTGTTCAGGTCTGGGCTTTGTGCAGGCTAGTCAAATTCTTTCCCACCAGGCTCTGTAAATTATTTCTTTATCTGCATTGCTTTGTGCACAGAGCCATTGTGATCCTGGGCCCCATTCTTCTAAACATGTTTGTCTAAGGAGATTACATGGCTGTATGGTTGATTTTATGCACCTGCTAGTGATGTAGCTGAAATAGTTTAAACCCATTAATTAGAAGGTCACATACCCTTGGCTATATAATTTAACACAAATTTTATTCCTTTTATAATAAATCAAAAACAAAAGCTTTCTCAGATTCAGCATTCTCAAAGAAATGGTCAAAAGCTAACAATAATGCAATAAAACTTCAATATACCTGTTTTACATTAACTGTTCCAGCAGAGATGTCTGTGACAAATGAAATATTGTATTGCTATTTATCAAATGCAGACACAGAAGGAGCCAACATTTCAGCACTACGATTCCAAATACCTTTGACCTAGAGAACTTCCAAGATGTTTGGTGGAGCTATTTTTGGATGGGTTTCTTTTCTGCTCTTTAAAACTGAATAAGAGTAATGGCAGTCAACAATGGACACTTCCTGCCATGGGTCACTGCAACTTCTAGGGCCCTGTGCGGATGGAATCATGGAATAAAAACAAAAATTACTGTGTAACATGGAAATGTCAAGGAATTTGCCAAATTTTGGATGAATAAATCAAAAGTAGGTCAGTACACTTAAATCAAAACGTGATACAGACTAGTGTCTGTGAATATTAAGTCACAAAAATACCATTTAAATATGAATCCTGCATGTTCTGTGTCTCTGTGTGAATGAAGCACAGATGTGCGGTTTCGTTTACTACAAACATATTAAAGCGTGCATGACACTGCCTCAAGATGAGTATATGAACACAAAAACATAATCTCTAGAACTGTTCTAAGAGTCATTTCATGAGCATTTTATTGTCTCTTTTGAGAAAATAAAAACAAAAAACATCGTCATATCATATACAAACAGAAATTTAAAGGTCTTCACAGCAACCCGTCAAACAAAAGTTTGGTTTAACTTGAAGAAACTGTGACAAAACTGTATTGCTTAATGTAATGATAGTACTACTACTAATAAAATGATTATTAAAACATAATTTTTAAGGAATAAGGAAAAAAAAAAATAAAAATAAGACAAATATTTACTAGAATTTACTTACTTGAAAAATGTAAATACACAACAGAGTATTTCTGAAAAAATAAAATAATAATAATAATAATAATAATCAAAAATAAATAAAATAAATTAATTAGAGATGCTTTTGATTATTAAAATGTAATGAAACCATTAAAATGAAATCAAGAAAATTAATAGAAAACATAATTTGTTAAAAATAAAACTGAATTTGAAAAAAAAAAAAATTAAAACAGAGTCTAGAAAAATTAAAACAGAAAAAAACTGAATCTAGAAAAATTAAAAAGGAAAAAATTAATTTGGAAAAAAAAAAAAAAAACAGAATTTGGGGAAAAAAATAAAACATTGGCCCCTAAACTTCACATCTTCTGACCACAAAGCTATTTGTTAAAAAAGTCAAAAATGTTGCTAAAAATGTTTCTGGAAACAAACCAATGCCTTATAAAATATATATATATTTTTTTTCCAATAAACACAACATAATGCTAAACGGTGGTGCCTTAAAAAAAAAAAAAAAAAAAAAAAAAAAATATATATATATATATATATATATATATATAAATATATATATTAATATGTGTTTAAAATTAAGTGATGCAACACACTCAATCAATCCTTGATTAGCTCTAAACTTTGCTTAATTTAATCCTTGTTGATGCACCCCACTCTTTTTTTTTTTTGTTAAAATTAGTCTGTAGATCTTATAAAACGCATCATAGGTTCTCCTCTTTTCGCTGTCTACTCCAAAAATGTTCCTGCATCGACAATCTTCAAGTAAATTTTCTTTGCGAATCAGCATAGTAACCAAAACTGGGCAAATCCATCATTGTCTCCCGAAGTCCGACTCATAAATACCACAAGGACACGACCTGTGCGCTGTAAAGAATTATATGCGATTGCGTTAGTGGCTCGAAGGGCTAGTGGTCCAAATCAAGGCAGTGGTCTTTAACGCTGGCTCAGCAGAGACGGCTGCGTCTCATTCGCCTCTCTGATTACCTTACATCAGCCGCCTGTCTTCAGTGGGATTGATCTCACAACCCAGCCTTGCATTTTCAAAATAGTGCTTCATTCTTTGCTCATGACTAGTTTTCGGTTTGTCCAACCTACACAGGTTTTTCATTTTCTCCACCCTTCAAACTAATTTATTAGCCAGTTGCCTCTGCTACTGCGGTCAAAGAGGTCAAAGTACTCGAACCTTCAACTTGATATCTAAGCAGTGAGTTTCCCCCCTCCTTTCTTCATCTAACTACCGTTTTCCTGGTTGCCAGCACCTTGGCATAATCTTCTGTGACAGATCTGGCCCTCCTCTGGCATTCCCGTCTCCATGGAGAGAACCAAACACAGAGGCGTTTTTATTCAGCTCGAAAGAAAAGCTCCTGACATGATAAATACAGCTCTGTCATGTCTCTCGAACTCATCTGCACACGTTTAAAAGCGTGAAACGAGACACCCGACTCTAAAGGTGGGAATCCTGCTCAACCAATGCATCCACACAACACAAAGGCAAACCTTTGGCCCACCTTTAAAGATCTAGAACATTTGGAGGGATTGTCTCGAAGATCTTCCATGATGAATGCTCAAATAGAGGTGTGTTGGTTTGTCTTTAGTCAAAAACCGGTTTCTTAGTTACCTAGATCCTAGTCTCAGCCTCAGACGGCGCACCCACGTACCGCCCACAGCCTGCTTACTGACCGATGATGCATAATGCATACAAAAATGACGAGTACTGAATGAAATGGACCAGTTTCATTCTGATTGCCAACTTGACGCAACTTTCACGCACATGTTTTTTAATCAGGCTGACTGGAAATGGTATCAAGGATTAAATAGTTATGGGATTTTCCAGGTTAGTGCAATTCAGTCTGTAGGATTACGGCACTAACTTCTAAGTATAAAAAAAGTGCTGAGTTAAAAATAATCCAGCGCTGGGTGAAATATGGACAAACTCAGCGGCTGGGTTGTTTTGACCCAGTGGTTGGATTAAAATTTCTGGGTAGTTATTTAACTCAACAATTGTTAAAAAATGACTACAGTATATGGCTTGCTTAAAATGAACCCAAAATTAAAAATGAAAAAATTACACAAACACATAATTATTATAGAGGC
Organism: Cirrhinus mrigala; assembly: GCA_036247105.1. Taxonomy (NCBI): domain Eukaryota; kingdom Metazoa; phylum Chordata; class Actinopteri; order Cypriniformes; family Cyprinidae; genus Cirrhinus; species Cirrhinus mrigala. The sequence goes on from CM070010.1 coordinate 30,193,872, forward strand.
ATAAACAATAGATGATCAAAAGGTAAACATTTATTAATAAGTAATTCTTATTTATTCAACGTATTAATAAATGTTAATTTATTTAACATATTAATAAATGTTAATTTCCAACCTATTTTGGGTTCATTTTAAGCATAAAATAAAATGAAATAAAATAAAATAAAATAACATAAAATAAAATAAAATAAAAAATACAGTCATTTTGAGTTAAATAAAAATACCCGGAAAGCTGGGTTAAACAATTCAATCCAGCCGCTGGGTCAAAACAACTAAATTGTCCATATTTCACCCAGCATTTGGGTTGAATTTAATCAATCATTTTTTAGTCTGTATATATTTAATTACACACTTATTTAAATTGCATTAATTTTATATACCTTTCATATTTTTAATTCAAATTTTATAGATTTTTATTCATTTATCATTTATTTAAAAATAATTATTTTAATTTTTAATTTTATTATACATTTTAATATTAAATTTCATTACAAATGTATACAAATTTTAATTGATTGAAATGTATATATTTATAAATATAATTAATTTATTTCCCACACCATTGCGATCTCAAATAAAGCTCCACCTAAACTTCTAAGTGGCCAGTTCATTGGCAAAATAATACCATATAGTCAAAAGTCCACCTACATGAGACTACCTAGATCCAAACCTGTGAAATAACCAAGCGATAAATAATTAAGAAAAGAATTCATCAACAAGAGAAATGGAGAATGCATCTAAAACCAATTCACTCCCTCAAGCTATGCAACGCCGCAGCAAAAATCAATACAGTAATTTTCTACTTAGATAACCCAATTCCTCAAGAGTGATTTTTTAATTTCCTCCAAGAACATCTTCGATTATTCAATTAGGCAGTCCATTCGAGGGCCGAACCAGCAATGAGGTGACAGTTTTCAAACCCGTTTCTCTTGTTCTCGCCCGACACCGATCTGTCAGCAGCTCATGCATGCCGCATGCAGGTTTTATTAGATATCGGCTCGAGCTCTGCCAAATGTGAGGCAGAAGCGATTATGTGCTGCAGCGGCCACAGCAGAAAAGACAAGTGCAGACGCATACGACAATTTATATGCCTGAACCTGGGGATTTGAGGTTGGCTTGCAACCGCACTGTAAATGTATATCCTACACGTATGTGGTCTGAAGCCTGGGTGGTTGCGTTTTGGGTAAGTTTGTGGTTTATTAAACTATGAAATAGGAAAAGGAGATGAGGAAACAGCCGGCGAGCGATTTTGAGGCAATGGTGTGGTAAACGAGTAGGCGGTAGGGTGAAAAACAGCAGACGTGTCGTTTTATCCGAAGGGGTTCGGGCTGAAGCGTAATCTTGGTGGCGCAGGAGATCGGCCCGAATGTGAACAATTAAGACGATGAGACAAAATAATTTATCAAGCTTCCTACAACCCCCACTTCTCGTTCCGAAAGGAAAAGACCGAATGAATTCATTTCCTTTATCTCCTCAAGTCGTTAGTTCCAGCAGTCATTGTGGATCACAATGGAAGCCATACAGACTGGCGGCAAATGAGTATTCATTAGGACGTACAGATGGACGGGCACAAACATTCATTCACACACAAACACACAGACAGTCTGCACACACACATAGGGAACGCTCTGCGTGCTCGAGCCTGGGATATTGCGGATTTTACTCTCGCTGAATGAGGTAAGTGTGAAGTGATGTTGTCCAACAGCTGGACGCTACTTCTCCCTTGGAGTTTGGATCATCTTTCTATTCCAATCCCCTTCTTTTTTATGCCGTCAGCGAGCGGCCCTCGCTAACCGTTACCAGGCCCAATGAGAGATCAAACGGACCCTCGCAGCACATCTGGATCAGATAAGAGATTTATAGGGCCAGTGTCTAGGTACCAGTCTCCCATGACTGACCTTTACCAGACAGTGATGAGGACTGACCTGATTTGGTAAGATTGAGTTACGCTAAACACAGGTACATAACGGAACATGTCTTTAGAAACTTGTATTCTGTGAATAATTACTCTTTTTTTTTGTGTCTGTTCTTAATGCAAAGCTGTCATACAATATTAGAATATAGTGTATTTATAAAATATAAAAGGTACTTTTTTGTCTGTTTTGGAGCTTTTGAACCACTGTAACAATCGGCTCTCACTGTATGGAAAACAGCAGCTTGCACATTCTGTTAAAAAAAAAAAAAAAAAAAAAAAATTATATATATATTTATATATATATATAAATACAGGATAAAAAAACTGAAATTGTGAAATATTATAACAGTTCAAAATAGTGGTTTTCTATTTTAATATATTTTAAAATATAATTTATTCCTGTGACGCAAAGCTGAATTTTCATTAGACATTATTCCAGTCTTCAGTGTCATATGATCCTTTAGAAATCATTCTAATATTATATACATCTTTGCTGTTACTTTTTTTATCAGTTAAATAGATCCTTGGTGAATAAACGTATTCATTTCTTTCAAAAAAAAACAAAAAATATGAAAACCGACCACAAACTTTTAAATGGAAGTTTAAATTTTAAATAAATGCTGTTTTTTAAACTTTATAGTGATTAAAGAATCCTAAAAATATTTATAATATATCTCACAGGTTTCAACAAAATATTAGGCAGCACAGATGTTTTCAACACTGATAATAAATCAGCATATTAGAACGATTTCTGAAGGATCATGTGACACTGAAGTCTGGAGTAATGATGCTGAAAATTCAGCTTTGCATCACCGAAATAAATTACATTTTAAAATATATTCACATAGAAAACCGTTATTTTACATTGGAATAATATTTCACAATATTACAGTTTTTTCTGGATTTTTGATAAAATAAATGCAGACTTGATGAGCATAAGAAATGTATTTATTATATATTATATTATATAATGTATTATAATGTATTTATTTATTATATAAAACATTTCTGCGTCTGTGTGTGTGTGTGTGTGTGTGGGGGGGGGGGGGGAGTCAAAGAGTATTTAAATGAAATGAGACTGCAATTATTTGAAATACAAATATTTTGTAACATCATAAATGTCTTTACTGTCACTTGTAATGAATTTAATCCATCTTTGCTGTATTTCGTATTAATTTTTTTCATTAATTTCTCACTGACCCCAATCTTTTGAATGCAATGTGTATTTGTACAAAATGCATTATAATAAACTTAAATTATTAACAAATAAATAAATAAATTTAACAGTTGTACATTTAAAAATAAGAAACGTGAAATTGAATTTTATTCATTCATTCATTCATTCATTCATTCATTCATTCTTTCTTTCTTTCTTTCTTTCTTTCTTTCTTTCTTTCTTTCTTTCTTTCTCTTTCTTTCTTTCTTTCTTTCTTTCTTTCTTTCTAAACTGCTGGCCCAATCAGGCAAGCAGATAAAATCCTGGTTAAAAAAAAGCTGGTAAATTAGTAAAGTAAATTAACCTAATTACAGTTTTTCTGAACACCAAAATTTGTTTCTTGAACGCTAAATTAACATATTAAAATAATTTCTGAAGGATCAGGTGACACTGAAGTTGGAGTAATGGCTGCTGAAAATGTCAGGAATAAAATACCTTTTAAAATATATTTAAACAGAACACAGTTATTTTCGATTGTAATAATATTTTTAAAAATTCGGCTTTGCATCACAGAAATAAATTACATTTTAAAATATATTCACATAGAAAACAGTTATTTTACACTGAAATAATATTTCACAATATTACTGTTTTTTTCTGGATTTTTGATCAAATAAATGCAGCCTTGATGAGCATAAGAAATGTATTTATTGTATATTATATAATGTATTTATTTATTATATAAAACATTTTTGTGTCTGTATGTGTGTCGGGGGGTGGTTCAGAGAGTTTTTAAATGAAATAAAACAGCAATTATTTGAAATAGAAATATTTTGTAACATTATAAATGCTTTTACTGTCACTTGTGATGAATTTAATCCATCTTTGCTGTATTTAGTATTAATTTCTTTCATTAATTTCTCACTGACCCCAATCTTTTGAATGCAATGTGTATTTGTACAAAATGCATTATAATAAACTTAAATTATTAACAAATAAATAAATAAATTTAACAGTTGTACATTTAAAAATAAGAAATGTGAAATTCTTTCTTTCCTTCTTTCTTTCTTAACTGCTGGCCGAATCAGGCAAGCAGTTAAAATCCTGGTTAAAAAAAGCTGATAAATTAGTAAAGTAAATTAACCTAATTACAGGTCTTCTGAACACCAAAATATGTTCCTTGAACACTAAATTAACATATAAAAATTATTTCTGAAGGATCAGGTGACACTGAAGCTGGAGTAATGGCTGCTGAAAATCTCAGGAATAAATTACCTTTTAAAATATATTTAAACAGAACACAGTTATTTTCGATTGTAATAATATTTCAAAATATTTTTTTTTTTTTTTAACTCCCATCCAGCATGCCATCCAAATTGTGCCACCCTGACCATATCAGTCCCCACCAACTGCTAGTCTAATCAACAGTCCAGACCAGTTTGGACCAGCAAAAGACTATTAGGTTCCACATTAGCTGCATTTTCCAACAGGGCAAGTTCCCCGATTTCCATCCTCACAGCTGCCCTGACTGGACTAATCTCAGGCACGACACACAAGGCTCCTTAGAACAAGCGCACAAACACAAGCGTGCCTGCAAAGTCACGGAAATGACTGAGGCATCTTGGGAGTGAACGGAAACACCTTCCCCATGTGTGGCGTACGAGTGGTTTAACAGCATGTTCGGGGCATTATTCCCAGCCAGTGGAAACACTCAGGCTGATATTACATCCCTGCTGTAATAATAAACCTGTTTCATCTAGGGCGAGATGGATCGAGAGTTCCAAATGCACAGAGTCCTGAAATTACATCCTCGATGCTGAGGGCATCTCTCCAGAAATGAAATGAAATCCTATAGCTGAAGCCCAGGCAGCGCGGGGATCTAGATTAAACATACGCTAGTATTAAAGTCAGCTTTAAATAAAGAGAATTCACACATGGTCACAGACTCTCTCCCTGACCTCCCATAGATCACTCGGAGAGCAACAGACGCTCTCGTGTAACTCCCATCTTGAAGTAATGAAAAAATGAAAATGTTGTGACAGTAAAAATGGAGACTGGAGTAGAACAATAGCCCCCTTTGTGCCACGGGAAATAAATGCTTTTAATGACTTGTTAGGAAACTCCAAGGAAGCTGCCTGGATGTGTTTTTGCACAAGAGGAATTCGCTAAATCACAGTAACCTCATGTTGCATAAAACACTGTCGAACAGCTGGAGATAAACTCAAATGACTACAGGATGAAGCAATGCAGCATCCGACTCACTGCCAGCGTTTTCATCTGTTTCTCGTAATTCCTAATTAATGTATTCCCAGAGGAATCGTGCAGTCCGAACCCCCCACGTGCCATTAAAACTGCCGTACCTGATAACGCGGATCAGCACCGGCGTGACCTTTCACCTTTGAGAGAGGGACGGAAAAACCACATGAAACTCAATTGTTTGTAAGCAGAATCTGACAAGCAATTCAAAAAGATACAAGCTGTCTGCCAATGAAAACATCTGCTGTGATTCTTCTAATGGCTTTTATATTAGTGGAAAATTTGCCATCATTTGTTTATCCAGAAAACACAAATTGTTACTTGTTTTTAGCATAAATCTAACTATATTTAGGAAGGTTTATGCTGAAACAAGAAAAATGAATCAGCAGTGAGGTAAGAAAAATAAACTGGATTCTAGATATACTCTCTGAAAACAAGTCTTGTTATCCAACACAGTTTTGACAATCAAGTAAATGCTTTACGGATGTTTAGATACTCTAACTGTACAAATAAATGGAAGTAGTGATTGATAAAATGATTTTTTTTTGCAGCGTTCGAAAACTTGTGTGATGACATATGTGAATTAAACCCCCAAAAAACACATGGGGAGGAAAACTGTGATTTTCAACCTGCGTTGTTCTTTCACAAATACAGAAAATAAGTAGTAAAATAATAATAATAATAATAATAATAATAATAATAATAATAATTAATATTATTCAATAAAAAAAACAACTTCCTGGCTGGTCAGAAAAATTATGGCCTGTCCCAGTTAACAAAATATAATTAATTCAACACCAAAAGAATAGTTATTTCTGTAGAAAATAGTGCAATTTTAACTAATCATAAAAAATTGCTAACTCTTATTGTCAAAACAACAGAATATTTGAATATTTGTTATAAAATAATTTAATTTTTAATCTATATATATACACACACACACACACATAATTATTCTATTTTATTCTATTTAATTTATTTTATTTTATTTTCGTTGATTTGTTAAAGTGATATTTATGGCCAGTGATAATGAGCAAAACTATTCTATTTTATTTTATTTTATTTTATTTTATTTTATTTTATTTTATTTTATTTTATTTTATTTTATTTTATTTTATTTTATTTTCGTTGATGTGTTAAAGTGATATTTATGGCCAGTGATAATGAGCAAAAATATTTATTTTATTTTAGTTTCGTTTAGTTTAGTTTTGTTGATTTGTTAAAGTGATATTTATGGCCAGTGATAATGAGCAAAAATATTTATTTTATTTTATTCTATTATTTTTGTTGATTTGTTACAACAATTTGCAAACAATTATTGAATTGAATTTTATTTTATTTTATTTTATTTTAGTTGATTTATTAAAGTTATATTTATGGCAAGTGATAATGAGCAAAAAAATATATAACTTTTTTTTCATATTTCATTTAACTTTTTTTTTTTAATTCTATTTTATTTATTTTTGCTGATTTGTTAAAGTGATAAAATATTTAAAGTAAAGTATTTAATTTAATATATGTTTAAATAAATAAATGGTCAGTAACTGTTCTCAGGTTACTAAAAAGGTAATTTAACTAATTCAACCTCTAAAAGAACAGACATTTTCTTTACTTGATCACATTAACACATATTTTAACAAATGTCGGCACTTAACATTACTGAGACACATTTTAAGATTAGATAGACATATTGGGCTGTTATCAGTGTGGGTGAACTAATCACAAAGTGCTATTTCTCTTGTGGGAGTTTATTGGGTTTTCCTCTCTTGCTCTTTCTGCCTTTTCTCAGTCAACAAAGCAAGTCAGTTCATAAAGTACCCGCTATCTCCCAGCACCATCTGTCATCTGAATACTCTTCACCTTTTCCTGTCCTCCCTGTGCTCATTTCTTTCTCTCGCACTCAGACAGCACACGCCAGCATCGGCACAGAGCGATGCAGGCGCTCCTCAGCTGGTTTTCATTTCTCTACAGCCAGGTCAGGGTTTAACAGTCTCACAGTCTATCACACACACATCAGAGCCTGATACCTGAGCGCCGTCCCCCTGGAGCTTCACCATACAGCCCTTAGCACGCTCACATACCCTCACATGTCAACAGCACCTTGCGAGAAGAAGTGTGAGGATCATGAACCAAACACCTTGTGCTCCAGGAGCTCCTCTTGAGGCAGCAGGAGATGGATATGAATGCATTCCTGTCTGAATTAACTGATTTTCACCTTAAGTCAGTCACAGCTTCCTTTAGGGGCCTTCTGTGCTTCTGAAAGGGTCACATGGAGGGTGTAGAATTGCCTGTAGAATCCTAAATTGGGATTTGGTGCATAAATGGCTCTAATCCCAGGTAAATCTCACAGGATTGGTCTTGTCTTCTGAGGAAGGGGTAAAAAGATTAACCTGAATCGCTCAAGCCAGACTAATGCCGACACAACACGCTAATGCGCCATAAGCAAACCCTCCAGACTGCAGATCTTCTCTGTACGGTCGCACATTCCTACATTGTTGACCCAAGTCATCCTGAGCTTTAAAACTGTTGTGGATCATAGACATGTGGACCGGTCTTGTTTTCTAGAGTTTGGCCTGTGTGTAAGACTAGGAGAAGATTAGGCATGATGCATGCATACGATATGCACATAGTAAATGCATAAGCATAACAGCAAATGATAGCGATATTAGAGCGATATTGGTGGAGTTACTCATGTATGTCATTCAATCCACTGCTGGCTGCTTGCAATTGTCATTCTGTGATAAAACTGTCCAGAATTAGTTTTCTTTACCCAAATTCAAACCTTGCCTAAAGAAAATAATGAAATAATAAAAAATATATTATTAAAAATTAAAAATACATTACACAAAAATAAAAAAATAAATGATGACATTAAAAAATAAGTTAAGCAAAACTATAAAAATTAGAATAAATAAATACATGTGCAATGTATTTAAAAAAAAAAAAAAAAAAACATAGGTGTAATTTATTGGGAAAAAAAACTTAACAGCATTAAAAGTTTAAATTGAAAACTGTTTTTGAAATTAATAAATCAATGAAATAAATGAAATAAATAAAAATTTTATATATGAAATATATTTATGTTTTTTTAAATATATTTTTATATATTTATTTGAATTATAATATATTTTTAAATGATATTATAATTTTTTATTTTATAATATATTATTTAAATATTATTTATATTTATATTATATGAAATAATTAAAATTACATGATGTAAAAATATATTCAAATAAATAAATGTATGCAAAATGAAATTATAAATCTAACATTATAATCTGATATAATGTTTTTCTACCAATTTTCAAACATTAACCAATAAAATAATAAATTATGTATATTTATGTATAATTTTGTATAATAAAATATATATATATATATATATATATATATACATACACACACACATTATATGCTTAAATGTTTTTTCTACCAAAATCCAAACCTTAAATAATAAAATAAAATATATATTTTTTAAATATATTTTTAATGATATTGTAATTTATATTATATAATATATTACTTTAATATTACTTCTAATATTTATATTATACTAAATATTTACAATTACATGATGTATAAACTAACTTAATAAATAAATAAATGCATGCAAAATGAAATTATAAAGCTAACATTATATGCTTAAATAATGTGTTTTTCTACCAAAATGCAAACCTTACATAATACAGTTTTTAAAATGTTACTTATAATATTAATATTATACAAAGTAATTAGAAATGCATGCAAAATGGAATTTATAAAATTACAATGTTATAGAATGTTATATAGCAAAATATATAGCAAAAATTTTAAGTATGAAAAATGTGTTGTTTTTCAAAAATATAATAAATAAATGAATGAACTGCACTTTATTTGCTTTGACTGCCATGCTAATAGACAAACAAATTCACACATTATATGCTCTCAAATTGCTTAAATAATTTTCAGCATGAAACAAACACTACTAATCATTGCGTTCTCATACACTTCAAAAAAATTCTGTAAGCTTCTGAAAAACGATGTTGTAAATTTAGACCAGAATACCATAAGCATACCCACTAGAGACTGAGGAACTATAACCTCCGACTACACATATAACCGTCCACTCACTCCCACAGAGGTTGATTTGTGCCTGTATTGAATTCTATATAGGTATTTAAAATGATTAAACACCCAAAAAAGAATGTTTACGTTTGTAGCGATTCACATTCCTTCCCCGCTTATTCCCAGAGGTCTGCCATCCAGGTTTATGTATGTTAGCAAAAATGTAAAACGCCACCATAAACTACACGTTCACTGGGACTTTTGGTGAATGGCGCTGTTCATATTTTTATGATCTACACAAGATTCATTTCCAACAATTGATTATGCCTGCGCAGTCACAGTCCGGTGGTTTCGGGCTCACTATTTGCTCATTAAAGATGCCAAGAGCTCCACCGCCAAGCGGCGCCCGGTTTGGCGCATGCCAAGCTTCTCACCTTCCTCTCATTCTCCGCCACACATTCAGTCCCTTTCTCCTCACCTCGCTGTTCCAGACTCACTTTACTAGTCTTGTTAACTCCTGGAGAGCATTCGGAAAGCTGCCCCAAACTTAATGAGATGTGACTAGCTATACGGCGTGGCTTGAAAATGAAACGTGGTGCTGCCGGCCTAAGCAATCTCAAACCAGAGCACGAATCGCTATAAATATGTCACTTTCGAGAGCGCTGGAGAAACCTGACGGTAAGCAGCGCAGAGGGTCGTTCGAACCAAAAAACCCCACGGTGTATTGAAATAAGCAAACTTTCCCCTTTTGAAAATGCAGAGCTTTCCTGGCAGGATTAGTAGGTTCCCCCCCAGTGACAGAGCTCAATGGCATCCAGATGCGCCGCTGCACTTGCTCAGGTTGGAGGGAAAATGGATTGGCATGCGGCACGCTCTGGAAGGCTCTGAGTAAACATGACCCCACGGTGACCCCCACTGCTCATGGCCCCTGTAGGTCTCAAACAGGTCCATTAAGCCTGTTCAGATACCCTGGGGCTGACCTGCTCCATTTCAAACTCAATCACCATCCCCAATCACGCCTCTGCATTCAGGTTCCAAAAGCCTTCACAATCGCATCATAACGAAACAGGAAAAGACGTCTAGAAAAGGTTCGCTGAACTGAAATGGAGAAAAAATGACATATTTCTTTTCTTATTTACACATAAGAGCATCCACAAAATCAGTTTGTTCCACATACAGTTAAAGTCAAAAGTTTACAAACACATTGCAGAATCTGCTAATTGTTAATTATTGTACCAAAATAAGAGGGATCATACAAAATGCATGTTTTTTTTTATTTAGTACTGACCTGAATAAGATATTTCACATAAAAGATGTTTACATATAGTCCACAAGAAAAAACAATAGCTGAATTTATAAAAATGACCCCATTCAAAAGTTTACATACACTTGATTCTTAGCTCCCACAAATTCTTTGGTTTTTCAGGATTTTTGTTTAGTTGAACCCTTTCCAACAATGACTGTATGATTTTGAGATCCATCTTTTCACACTGAGGACAACTGAGGGACTCATATGCAACTATTACAGAAGGCTCAAACACTCACTGATGCTCCAGAAGGAAACACGGTGCATTAAGAGCTGTGGGGTGAAAACTTTTGGAATTAGAAGATTAGGGTAAATTTAACTTAATTTAACGTGTAAGTATCTTCTGTAGCTTCTGAAGGGCTTTACTAAATAAAAAAAAATATAATATTAAGGCAAAATGAGAAAAATGTACACATCCTCATTCTGTTCAAAAGTTTTCACCCCCTGGCTCTTAATGCATCATTTTTCCTTCTGAAGCATCAGTGAGCGTTTGAATCTTCTGTAATTGTTGCATATGAGTCCCTTAGTTGTCCTCAGTGCGAAAAGACGGATCTTAAAGATGGATCATACAGCCATTGCAGGAAAGGGTTCAAATACACCAAAAAGCTAAAAAAAAAAAAAAGGAAAAGGACCTGAAGGACTTTTTCTATGGATCATTTCTGTGGCTCATTCAGGTAACAACACAGTATTAAGAATCAAGTGTATGAAAACTTTTGAACAGGTCATTTTTATAAATTCAACTATTATTTTTTCTTGTGGACCATATGTAAACATCTTTTATGTGAAATACCTTATTCAGGTCAGTTCTACATAAAAAATAACATGCACTTTACATGATCCCTCTTATTTTGGTAAAAAAATGAACATTTTGCAGATTCTGCAAGGTGTATGTAAACTTTTGACTTCAACTGTAGCTGACAATCACCATTTGTTTTCCTTAAACTCAGATCCTTCACACTCTGGTTAAGGATTCTGGCAGTCACACTCAGTTAACAAAAACACGGCCTTGGGAAAATCTTCAATTTCTGGTCCGCTTGCGGTTTGCACTGTCATTTAGAAAGAAAACTGATACGCGGACCGTAAACACACTGAGCCGCTATTGTGCAGCTCGCATCAAACCAAGAAACACAGTGTCATTGCCTCCAAAGAAACTGTGTTAAGTACAGCTTTAATGACAAATGATTAATTAGAAGTGCGTCGGCCAAAAGAAAAGACTCATTTGTTATCCATTGACAGGTCAATGATCCGAATCCACTGTAAGCCTTTGATTCTGGATTCAAAGGAAAACAAGACAAATGCATAAATCAACTGTCGTCAAAGCCAAAAGGTTAAGAACGTGCGAATAAAGGCTGGTTTTATCAGCCTCCTTTCCCACATTTACAACTTCAGCTCGTAATCGTATAACTTCAAACATCGTCCTGTAAAACTGGCACCGAGCTACTTTCTTTCTTAGCGCTGTGTGCAACGTTGAGGTTTTGCGTTTTTAAACAGCATTAGGAATTCAATGCCAACTGCTAAAGTGTAATTACCTCACGTTGCAATTATCTATTCAAGTTTCGGATGCTTTTCAAGAACATATTCATTCCAGCTGTGTAAGAGCTCTTGGTTTATTCACTTACCTGGGTGAATGGCTTGATGTCTCGGTCTGCTGTGTCGGTTTTGCATCACGAGCCAAACTTTGCAAATTTCTGCTGTCAAAGAAAACAGGAAAAGTGATGTTAGCCCATACTGAAAAAATGACATGTAACATAATAAACATCTTAAGTTAAATTAAAGATGAATTATAACTATGATTTGCAAACATGTTCCTTCTTTCAAAGCTCGCCATTACTGCAAGCATAATTGCTACCATAAAGCCGAAGTCTTTTAGATTTTTTCTATACTCACGCATTCAATTACATTGTAGCAATTAGCCGTGATTACCTGAGAGAGCTTTTTAATTAACACGCGATAGCATGCCTAGCTAAAAATGACAAATTGAATGAGCGACTCTGAATTAGTTTCCACTGAGCAAGTTTATTTACATATTTTAGACCACAGAACGTCGACTAGTCTTTTAGCCCAGCATTTAGTAATGCAAACAATAGCTAATGAACCAGGAAATCTTTTGTCTCATTCACTCTTCAACTGACTTGGGAAAAGTGAATGGGTGACTCTGAATGGCTTTTCCATATTTATTTCCATATTCTATACCACGAAATGTTGACCACATGTGTGGAAAAAGTGCTTAATTGTGTTGAATGTACACTTCAAATCTTAAAAGTACAGCACTTGCAAATATAATGTTAATGAAATACAAGGCTACTTTTGTGATTATGTTAAAGAACACTTAAAGGGACAGTCCACCCAAAAATGAAAATTTTGTCAGTAATTACTCACCTTCATGTAGTTTCAAACCCGTAAGACATTCATTCATCTTCGGAACACAAATCAAGTTATTTTTGATGAAATAAAGTTGTTATTTTTGTTTTATTTGTGCACAAAAAGTATTCTCGTAGCTTCCTAACATTACAGTTGAACCACTGATGTCACATGGACTATTTTAACAATATCCTTACTACCTTTCTAGGCCTTGAAGTTGATAGTTGCATTACTGTCTATGAAAAGTCAGAAATCTGTCGAATGTCATCAAAAATATCTTAATTTGTGTTCCAAAGATGAACAAAGATCTTACAGGTTTGGAACGACATGAGGGATAATTAATGACAGAATTTTCATTTTTGGGTGAACTATCCCTTTAAGAACTTAAAACCTGTACTTTTTTAATGCAAAATTAAAAGTTTTACTTTTTAAATATTTATGTTTCAAAGTGTGAAACTACATTAAGTGCTGCTTAGTCAACTAACTGCATTAAATATAAATTTAAACCATAACACATTTTCACTTAATTGTAAATAACGTGCAATTAAAGGAACACTCCACTTTTTTTGAAAATAGGCTCATTGTCGAACTCCCCTAGAGTTAAACAGTTGAGTTTAACCGTTTTCGAATCCATTCAGCCGATCTCCGGGTCTGGCGGTAGCACTTTTAGCATAGCTTAGCATAGATCATTGAATCTGATTAGACCGATAGCATCTCGCTCAAAAATGACCAAAATGATGATATTTTTCCTATTTAAAACTTGACTCTTTTGTAGTTATATCATGTAATGCAAATAAAAAGTTGTGATTTTCTAGGCTGATATGGCTAGGAACTATACTTTCATTCCGGCATAATGATCAAGGAACTTTGCTGCTGTACCATGGGTGCAGCAGGCGCAATGATATTACGCAACGCCTTAAAGTGACGGGCACTAAGTTTGTGTAGATGCAGAGTTGCAGCCGGCAGAGTTGACGGCTGTGTAATATCATTGCGTCTCCTGCACCCATGGTACGGCAGCAAAGTTTCTTGATTACTACGCCGAAATGAGAGTATAGTTCCTAGCCATATCAACCTAGAAAATCTCAACTTTTCATTTTTCGTCCATCTTTGGACACAATGTAACTACAGAAGAGTCAAATTTTAAATAGGAAAAATATCGAAAATCTTTGGTCATTTTTGAACGAGATGCTAACGGTCTAATCGGATTCAATTATCTATGCTAAGCTATGCTAAAAGTGCTACCACCAGACCCGGAGATCAGCTGAATGGATTCGAAAATGGTAAAACTCAACTGTTTAAATCTAGGGGAGTTGGAAAATGAGCCTATTTTCAAAAAAAGTGGAGTGTTACTTTAAGTACACATTACATTTAGTTCACACTTTAGCTCGTATATTCTTTTAAAGGTTCTTTTTCACAAGGGTACTGTCTTTTAGCCTAGCATTTAGCAAAGCAAACAATAGCTAATGAACCGAGAAATCTTTTGTCTCATCTGACTCAACCCATACTGACCGAGCAGAAGCCACATTCTCATTATGAGAACTTTAGTGGAAGTGTTTACCTTTCCCATGGTTCAACACTAGCCGCGATTGCCTAACCATGCGGCGGGGAAATCAACTGAGGGACATCTTCTCTCTCTACATACCAGGTTTCACTAGCGTGGAAGTTATTCTGGGGCTGCCGCAAGATTGTTTGGATGCTCGTCAAGAACTCCAAATTAAAAACCACAAACATTTCGGAGCACTTAACCCGAAAACATTCTCCACAATCAAGTGGAAGACTTGAGGGAACGGACACGTCGTTCTCACAGGTACTGAAAGAACCCGAGGGACCACAAAGGGGCCCCCGATCTTCAAAACATTGTGGGGTTTGATGATGTATTGTTTGGAGCACCTCCCAAAAGGCATTTCACTCACCGTAAACAGGCTCTTAAAAGAGTGCCGGTGTCCCATGGGTTGCCGAAAGTCCTGTCCGAGGCTTGGTGCTGTAACTACATGACTGCGTAATTATGCTAGCGTGTGATATAAAGAAAATGGCCCTATTTTAAGATCCTTCTCGCCCAGGCAAGCCACCAAAGTCTAAGCAGTTAGCCTTAAATAGTTCAATAATATCTGTGAAACCATAAATAGATCATGTCGGCTCTCATAAACACGCAAAAGAGTTATTTTAAATCACCACACTAGGCTTTAATATGCGTTTCGATGGTTTTCGGTAGAGACTTGCAGTCTTGGAACAAACCGTGTTGGAGTATCAGACACAACCCAAGCCAAGGGATCATTTCTTGGAGGCTTTAATCATCTGGCTCCTGTTTTGCACTGGGGGGCCGACAATTAAAAGTTTAAAGGGATAATATAAATATGTGTTGCTTTCAGCCTTGTTTACTTCCCTTTTCACACCAAATGAATGGCTTTATATTGGTGGTGTAAATTATGCAAGCTTTAGCTTCATTATAGGTAATCCTATATGAAATTCTGTGATAGGCTTGGACACATAATGACAGGATAAACAAATGTAGTCCAGATGGGCGATCTAATTCTGTTTATCCCTATTGTGTCACAGCTATTCAGTAAAAAGCTTGATCAAGCAAACATTATTTACTGCATTGTTTTGCCAACACTTCAAGCTCAACTGTGACAGGCCTTAGATCTTGCATATTGTGTGTTATTTATGGCTGTCTCACACATGAAAATATGTAGCTTTAAATTAAAATCATAGTCACAAGAGGCCAGCGCTGAAACCAGCAGGAGTTGCTCTTACATAACTAGACAAAACGCAACCAGGTACTTATTATTTGAATGCATTTCAAGGGGCCCAGCAAACTGGGAAATATCGTTTCTGGCTTAAAGAAATATTTTGGGTTTAGTACAAGTTAAGCTTAATTTACAATCTTCGTGGTATAATTTTTATTACCACAGAAAAAAAAAAAAAAGCTTGCATCTTATCTTCTTAAGAAAAAGATAAAAAAAAAAAAAAAGGTTATGGTGTGGAATTTACAAAGAAAGCACATTTTTTATGAGCATTTTAACCCTTGTTTTAACCTGATTTGATGCTCCTGGTCAAAAATAACCAGCCTTTTTTTTTCAGTTTTTGAATGAAAAAAAAAGGAATTATTTGTGGACAGTTTTGACAATGTTCACTCAAGAATTTAAGTGCATAATCTCAGATTAGGGGTCAACCGATTATCAGCACCGATATTAAGCATTTTTATGATTATCGGTGTCGGTCATTTTTAAAACACATTTGCCGATAAATTCATTTAAAAGCACTTGAAGAAAGTTTTTTTTTTGTCGGAGCCTTTGTTATTCTGTATTGTGACATTAATTTTCATTTTTACACCATATATATATATATATATATATATATATATCATATATAATCAACCGATTATCTGCCTGGCCGATATTAAGCATTTTTTATAGTTATCTGTATCTGTAATTTTCACAATTTGCCAATAAAATCATTTAAATGCATTTAAAGAAACTTTTTGTCAGAGCCCTTGTTGTTTTTAATTTTCACATAAATATTCATTAATTTACATTGGACATATATATCAGTTCAAAATATCGGTTATCAATCTGTAATAATCGATAATGATCCTGAAAAACACATATCAGTTGACCCCTAGCTCAGATCAATTAGCCCTATGACCAATCAATTCCAAAAAGAAACAAAAACCATTAATAATTAAAAAGCTTTTTTTCCTTCCAGTTTTTCTGTGAAAAAAAAAAAACATCATTTGTAGACTGTTTTGACAATGTTTACTCAAAAACTGAAGTGCATAAACTAAAATTAAGGACTGATCTATTATTTATTATATATTGGTTCAAAATATTGGTTATCTGTCTATTTGACTTGTGATAATCATATCGGCCCTGAAAAACACATATCAGTTGACCCCTAGCTCAGATCAATTAGGCCTATGACCAATCAAGTCCAAAAATAAATAAAAACCTGTAATAATAAAAACCGAGGTTTTTTTCAGTTTTTGAGAAAAAAAAAAAAACAGCATTATTTGTGAACAGTTTTGACAATGTTCACTCAAAAATTGAAGTGCATCGGCCTGGCTGATATCGAGCATTTTTTTGGTTATCGGTATTGGTCATTTTTGAAATCTATTTGCCGATAAAATAATTTAAAAGCACTTCAAGAATTTTTTTTGTCAGAGCCCTTAGTATTCTTGATTTTTACATTAATTTTTATTTTTACACCAAACATATATATTGGTTATCGGTCTACTTGATGTGTAATAATCCGTCAACCCCTAGCTCAGATCAATTAGCTATGACCAATCAATTTCAAAAAGAAATAAAAACCTGTAAGAATAATAAAAAAAAAAAGTTTTTGAGTGGAAAAAAAAACATTATTTGTGGACAGTTTTAACAATGTTCACAACTGAAGTGCATAAACTCAAATTAGGGGTCCACCGATTATCGGCTTAGCCAATATTAAGCATTTTTTTATGGTTATCGGTATGGTATGGCTAATTTTCATTTTTTATACCAAACATATATCGGTTCAAAATATCTATAATAATTAAAATAAAACTAGTTGATATAAAAAAAAAAATGAATCCAATTCAGCAATAAAACAGCATAATAAGCATTTTTTTTTTTACAGTCCAGTAATTTTTGACCAGGAATACCACAAGTGTGACAAGTGGTAAAAATTCCAAAAAAAGTACAATAATTATTGAAAACATTTGGGAAGTTAAGCATAGTCAGTAAGTTTTAGTCCAATGCAGAATCATCAGCTACCATTTTCGGGAAAGAAAATATCCTCTCCAGAGCAAAAAGGCCGGAAAACAACATGAGGGCTACATGAAGTTTATAATTTCCCAAAACCACAATCATTAATTATTCTGTTGAAATATGTTTATTATTTCAGCTGAAAAGCTGTTTAATTCATCATTTTTACAGCCATTTTAAGGTTTTAGGGTTCATGGCATTGCATTATCATGGCAACAGTCATAAAACTGAATATAGCTTAATACACAATATGTTAGTAAGTGAATTTTGTCACACTAAAATCGATTTAACCCATACATTTTTTAGGTCTTATGTCTGTACTATTTAGACTGAATGTGGATTATAATCTTTGGTGAATGTTTTTAAAAATCTATGGAAAAATTCACATTTAATTGGATTGACAAGAATCCACAGATAAGAATATAAAGCAAATCTGACATTATAGTGAGTATGAGCAATTCATGCTACTAAGAAATTACTGTATTTCTGTATTTGCTACAAATGTTTATGTCTAAATATCGCTAATTGATTTCTCTAGGACTGCAGGACTTCTGGAATGAGAGGTCGCATATGAGAGCTATTACCCAGCATGCTTTGCTATCTCCCCCATATGGAAGAAACACTAACACAACTCCGCCAAAGCCCAACTGACTGTTTATTGTTACAGGCTTAGCCCTAATCAATGTTTTAGAAACTGGACCCAAGCTAAGCTCTGATGGACAGACAATGACAACCACCTGAAAGCCAAGAGAGTAAAGGGAAGGAGAGCCAGCAAATCAGACCGCAGTGTTTTGAGGGGGAAGGATCCCCGTTATGGCATCCCACAGAGTACAAAGGCATTTTAAAGAGGGATTTCTTAGTCTCTGTGGCCTTTCATTCAACCTACAAGACTGACTTTAGTTTAAGGACACTGATTTAGTCGGCCTCCATTCTGTAGTTCTGTTTTTACATAATGGCCAAAGAATGACTCCGATGTGTTGGCTGACTATTCTCAGACTCACATGAATGGATCAGATTTGGCAGATGTTCTGACTAAGTTCTTGTCGTCATTCTCGGCTCGACCCACTCAAATTGTTTTCTGTGGCCCGTGCATGAAACAACCAATAAAATACACAGCAGACGGATAGTAGTCCAGGAAAGCGCTTACACCATTAAAACTGACTGGCAATCTGAGATGCCATGCTGACATGCGGGGAATAGCGTTGTCATGGAAAATTCTTTCGTCATGATGACAGTTTTGAAATTGGGTTTTCTAGCTCCTGTATGTCTGTAAACAGCATTGCGGCTGAGAACGCTTACAATTTCTCATCATAAATTGGAAAGTATCCATTAGGACAGTACTGTAGTATGCAATCACAAGAAATCAAGCCATCAAGTCGCAAGAATAATGTACATATACGATTATGAAGTACTAGAAAATCATTACAGCAGCCAAAAAAGCCAAAAGCTCTCAAATATGTCAGACAGTGAGGAGAAAAAAATCTTCCAAATTCAAGATTCAAAGTACATTTGGGATGGTGCCGACATATTGATTGACAGTGGTATGCCCACCTGTTTGGGAAGACTCAGCAGGTGTTCAAATCTCCATGACAACCGTACCATCAATTTACTTTTACTGTCAGTCTTCCACAAAAACACAGAAGCAGTGAATTTGCTGGTCTGCTGGACTCACAAACACAACTAGGAAAATTAAGTGGCACAGCAATTAGATTTCCATGAATTCAACACATTTATTCCAAAATAATAAGGCAGTAACAATTTAAGCAATATATTTTATTTGTGAATTTATGTTCAGCTATTCTTTTTAATAGTTAACTCTGTGAATATTGATCACAGAAATACTTTCACCAAGCTGATTACTTGTAAAAAATCCCACAGTCTTTAAGTAAACAAAGAGTTGTTTACTTCCTTTTTTAAAATTAGTCTTTCTATTAACACCATTATATTGTTCTTTCAGACTGATTCGCAATGTGGAACGCACACAAACACAAGGGGCGGGATTTATCGCATGAACCAATCACAGCTGAACACAACCAGTCATATCCAATCATATCACGATGGAGGCATTGCCTCCTCTAAGGTCATATTTATTTAACATTTTAATCATTTTTATTTCATTTTAATTTTTTTTTTTTTTTTTTTTTTTTTTTTTACAATTGAAGGAAATATACGCTACCAGATTTTTAATGTTTTTTTTTTTTTAAAGAAGTCTTTTCTGCTCTTCAAGCCTGCATTTATTTGATCTGAAGTACAGCAAAAACAGGACAATTTTGAAATATTTTTACTATTTAAAGTAACGTTTTTCTATTTGAATATATTTTAAAATGTAATTTATTCCTATGATTTCAAAGTTGAATTTTTAGCATCATTACTCCAGTTACATGATCCTTCAGAAATCATTCTAATATTCTGATTTGCTCCTCAACATACATTTAATATTATTATGTTGCAGAGTAGAATTTTTTCAGGTTTCTTTGATGAATAGAAAGCTCAGAAGAACAGCATTTATCTGAAATAGAAATCTTTTTAAACATTCTAAATGGCTTTATCATCACTTTTGATCAATTTAAAGCATTCTTGCTAAATAAAAAAAATATATACATGTTATATATATATATATATATATATATATATATATATATATATATATATATATATATATATATATAATTGCACTTACTTCAAGCTTTTGAATGATATAGTGTGTAATTTTTTTTTTTTTTCTTTGGACCTTTCTATTCATCAACAAAATCCTGAAATGTACTCAACTGTTTTAAATATTGATACTAAATTTTTCTTCAACAGAAAATCAGAATATTAGAATGATTTCTGAATGATCATGTGACACTGAAGACTGGAGTAATAATGCTGAAAAAGTAGCTTTGATCACAGAAATAAATTACATTTTAAAATATATTCAAATAGAAAACGGTTATTTTAAATAGCAAAAATATTTCAAAATTTTTCTGTTTTGCTGTACTTTGGGTCAAATAAATGCAGGCTTGGTGATCAGAAGAGACTTCTTTAAAAAGAAAAACATTAAAATTCTCACTGTTCAAAAACTTTCAACTGGTAGTGTATAATTAAAAGTTATAATTAAAAGTTATATTATATTATATGTAAAACAGAGGCTAATGATCTTGCATTTGGTGTGGTTTATATGACTTGTTTCCTCCTGCTGAAATCTTTATAACACAATTTATGCATTTAAATTTTTGTAAATTACCCTGGTGAGAAGGTAAC
Source organism: Cirrhinus mrigala (assembly GCA_036247105.1). Taxonomy (NCBI): domain Eukaryota; kingdom Metazoa; phylum Chordata; class Actinopteri; order Cypriniformes; family Cyprinidae; genus Cirrhinus; species Cirrhinus mrigala. The sequence goes on from CM070010.1 coordinate 30,214,895, forward strand.
TTACTACCTCACTTGTAGCTGGTGAAGTTGAGTAGATCTTGACTGGTAAAAGTCCAGAAACCCCACAAGAGGTGAACCGTGAACAAAACATCATGTGCCTTTGAGCAAAACACTTAACCTTAGGTTGTTCCAGAGGGACTGTCCCTGTAATAAGTGTATTTCAAGTTGCTTTGGATACAAGGGTCAACTAATTAGTACTTTGTCGACTTAAAAGCACTGGTATGCCTAGAAAAATGAAATATAGTGTGCACTAGTACATCAAAAATGTAATGAAATAAAAGTAGAGTCATGAGAGGACCTGGAAACAAAGGGGACACACTATTGAACGGTCACAAATGGTTGAGCGATCACAGACCGGGACATCAAATGGTCTTTCCAGCAGCACTTTTATGCGGGTCATCCGTCTAACTAATCCCAGACACATCAACACAGGACTTAAAAGAACCGAGAACCATTCGATACACACACGCAAGCAGAAAGTAGTAGCCCCCTCTGAAAAGCAAGACCTGGACGGTCCTAATTTGTCATCTGGTCAATGCGTTAGGACTTTCTTTCGCCAAATCCGGCCATTACTCCTTTAATAGCAGCAGAGAACGCAGAGGTAAGCTTGAGCAATCTGTCTTGAGTTTGACACTCACTTTCAAACTTCACACTTTTAACAGGGGCAACTCAACACCTTTCAGCTCAATGAGCTGCACAAAGGAGCCAATTAGATCCTGGGCTTCAGTGACCAGGGATCCCACGCTCAACTCTATTACGCTAACTGCTCAACTGAGGGGATAAAGCTCTTTTTCTAAGTCAAGTAGTTGGCAAGTTTTTTTTTTTCACATACTCGTCGCTTTTTCAAAATCCAACAATGACAAAAGCAAGTTCAAATGGGAAGACTGCGGCCTCAGCCCAACTTTGCATCAATGGGTTTCATACCAGTTCTTCTGATGAAACATTTTTATAAAGTTGTTTATCGTACATTGGCTCTAATTGGACAGGGTGATGAGATATATTGGCCTCATTTGTCTCTGAGATGCATCCTTGGGATAGATTCAAGAGAACAAAATCCACCCTGCTCTGTCAGCCAGGAGATCACGAGGCTGTAGCAGTGGATCCAAGGCAACCAAACAACTCTTAGATTATAGACACAACTGTGAAGTTAGTAAGAGGGGACTATCAAGTAGAGTTTCTATATTTAGTATATTAGTTGTCGTTTTGCAATTAACAGTATGGGTTGGGAATGAAAAATTGGTTCTAGTCCCATTTGCAAGTGCCAAATGATATTTCGTTCTGTAAATGATTCAAATCGTTTGAACCAGAATAGTCTGATTCAAAAACACATTACTCCAACTAATTCTTTTCAAGTGAATCAAACAGTATAGTCTGATGCCAAAATGAAAGATTCTAATGAGCTGGTTCTTTTTAGTGATTCAAAAACATACAATTGATTCTTTTTAAGTGAATCAAACACATATAGTATCAGTGTAGTCTGATTCTTAAACAAACTCTAATGACTCTTTTTTAAGTGAAAAGAAAAAATGTTTTGGGGACTTTTTTTAAGTTGAAATCAAATGGTGACAGCATAGACTGACCGATTCTGATTGTGGATCAAATCTATTGAGACGGTTGTTTGTAGTGATTCAGAAACATACAAGTGATTCTTTTAAGTGAATCAAACACATATGCCATAAACAGTGTAGTCTGATGCTAAAATGAAATATTCTAATGAGTTGGTTGTTTTTAGTGCTTATTTTTAGTAATTCAAACACAAACTACTGATTCATTTTAAGTGAATCAAACACATACAGCACAAACAGTGTAGTGTGATGCCAAATAAAAGACTCTAATGAGTTGGTTGTTTTTAGTGCTTCAAAAACATATAACATGATCAATGTAGACCAATTCTGTATCAAATTAATCTGTTAAGTTGGTCCTTTTAGTAATTCAAAAGTAAACAATTGATCCTTTTTAACTGAATCATATACATACAGCACAAACGGTGTAGTCTGATGCCAAAAATTAAAGATTTTAATGAGTTGGTTCTTTTTAGTTATTCAAAAACATACAATTGATTCCTTTAAACTGAATCAAACACATACAGCACCAACAGTGTAGCCTGATGCGAAAGGGAAAGACTCTAATGAGTTGGTTGTTTTTAGTGATTCAAAAACATACAACGCAATCAATGTAGACCACATCTGGATCAAATGAATCTGCTGAGCTGGTTACTGTTAGTAATTCAAAAACATACAAATGATTCCTTTTAAGTGAATCAAATATATACAGCACAAACAGTGTAGCCTGATGCCAAAGGGAAAGACTCTAATAAATTGGTTATTTTTAGTACTTCAAAAACATACAACATAATCAGCGTAGACCAATTCTGGATCAAATGAATCTGATGAGCTAGTTACAGTACTTTTTTAGTAATTCAAACAAACTACTGATTCATTTTAAGTGAATCAAACACATACAGCATAAACAGTGTAGTCTGATGCCAAAATTAATGATTCTAATGAGTGGGTTGGTTATGGTTATAATGGTTATTTTTAGTAATTCTTAGTCAAAACCAATTGATGCAGTATTTATTTAGTAATTCAAACAAACTACTCATTAATTTTTAAGTGAATCAAATGCATACAGAACAAACAGTTGGTTCTTTTTAGTGACTCAGAAACATACAACTGATTCTTTTTGAGTGAATCAAACACATACTGTACAGCACAAACAGTGTAGTCTGATGCCAAAACGAAAGACTCTAATGAGTTGGGTTTTTTTTTTTAGTGATTCAGAAACATACAATTAATTCTTTTTGAGTGAATCAAACACATACAGCACAAACAGTGTAGTCTGATGCCAAACGAAAGACTCTAATGAGTTGGTTCTTTTTAGTGATTCAGAAACATACAACTGATTCTTTCTGAGAGAATCAAACACATACTGTACAGCACAAACAGTGTAGTCTGATGCCAAAACGAAAGACTCTAATGAGCTTTTTTTTTTTTTAGTGATTCAGAAACATACAATTATTTTTGAATGAATCAAACACATACTGTACAGCACAAACAGTGTAGTCTGATGCCAAAACTAAAGACTCTAATGAGTTGGTTCTTTTTAGTGATTCAGAAACATACAATTGATTCTTTTTGAGTGAATCAAACACGTACAGCACAAACAGTGTAGTCTGATGCCAAAACTAAAGACTCTAATGAGTTGGTTCTTTTTAGTGATTCAGAAACATACAATTGATTCTTTTTGAGTGAATCAAACACGTACAGCACAAACAGTGTAGTCTGATGCCAAAACGAAAGACTCTAATGAGTTGGGGTTTTTTTTTTAGTGATTCAGAAACATACACTTAATTCTTTTTGAGTGAATCAAACACATACAGCACAAACAGTGTAGTCTGATGCCAAAACGAAAGACTCTAATGAGTTGGTTCTTTTTAGTGACTCAGAAACATACAATTGATTCTTTTTGAGTGAATCAAACACATACTGTACAGCACAAACAGTGTAGTCTGATGCCAAAACGAAAGACTCTAATGAGTTGGTTCTTTTTAGTGATTCAAAAACACAAGTTGATTCTTTTTAAGCGACGCAGACACATACACTATAGCACAATCAGTGTTGTCTGATTCCCAAATAAATCACTCATTTGTCAAAAACCTTCAAAAACAGATTCCAAAACATACAACTGATTCTTTTTAAGTAGTGTAGTCTGATTCCCAAACAAACTCTAACATTTTTTTGACCAGCACAGACTGACTCTAGATCAAATCTATTGAGTTTGTAATTTTATCTATTGAGTAATTTTTTTTAAGTGACTCACACATGCAGCACAATCAGTTTAGTCCAATTTCCAAATTAATGACTCTATTAGTCATTTCTTTTTAGATAAATCAAAAACACACGGTCTGGCCAGTAAACTGATTCTGGTTCAAATTAACACTTTCTTAGTGAAAAACAATCCTTACAAGTACATAAAATGTAACTGCTAAAGAACTGGAACGACTAAGAAAATGTTATAAAGAATCATTCCAGAACTGACATTCTTATCCACTAAATCACACCGCAGAAAAAAAGAGAGGAAAAGTAGAACAAGCATAATTCTATCAGCAGCATATTAGCGAGTTTGTATGTTTGGATTAAACAACTGAATCTCTCCTTTAACAAGCTACAACATAAGACTATGTGCTGAAAATAGAGGTCCTAGCCTACTCTTTGGACCGTCCTTAGCTTGTCCTTAACTCAGATGACCGTCTTTTGTCGCCTGCCATTCTAACACAATAAAAGTTAAATGAGGCCGTTGGGGCAGGAGTCAAGTCTTTTGGCATTGCGTTTGCAGCGTTGGCTCATGACTTTGAATAAAACTGAGCCCCGACATGACCGCAAGAGGGCACGGCGCTTGGGGTTTATCGTAACGACTCCATCCTCTGGCAAAATCAGGCATCACGTCACAAAGAATAACATCACTACCTTAATAGCACTCCAAATGACTGATCTACATCTCGGTAAGTGTTTTATCAGCCCGTCTAGATGAAAGCAGGTTTAAGAGAAGTGGAGAAAGAGAGCATCTTGGGGGTGGGGTTGAATCCGGGTGCAGAACGACAGGCCGAATTACAGCCTGTCACGAGAAAAACGCGACTGTCTGAAATATGACAGGTATTAATGAATGCTAATGAGAGGGAGAGAGGCACAAGGAGAGTTAAAGAAGAGATGAAGCACAGGATGAAGCCGTGCAAGCGTTTGATGGTGTTTAAATGAAGGGCTTGCATACCTCCAGAGTAGGTTCCCCAGGGAATTACCAGAAAAGGGATCTAAATATGGAGCCCGGGACTTAGGCGAGGTCAGAGTTCACAGGGTCAGAGGGGCTACTGTCAGTCCACACGCTGACCTCATTCTCTACTAACGTCTTCATCAGATGTTCGGTTACATTAGACCTTTTACAAGAGCAGTTAGAGGAGGCATGTCCACAAACACACATAATAACTGCACAAACACAGCTTTATAAGAACACAGTCCATGCAGACAAATGGACCGAAGTGTAGAGGCATTTTTAGACTCTGTTTAGGGGGATTTAGTAACCTTTTTTCATCTTAACATTCAATACATTTTTATGCATTAAAATATTCTACAATTATTTTATTTGTAAATTATTGAATCCAAAAAACTCCTAAAGGCTTCAAAAAGGATATATTAATATTATTTCCAAGAATTCTAAAAGGTCCTTATAAATCATAGCTTTATCAGTATCAATCTTTTTATTTAATAAAACTATTATAAAATGAATGATTTTATTCATAAATTTTTGAATCCCAAAATTCAATTCCATAAACTCCAAATGACTTCCAAAAGGAAATATTTCCAAAAGGTTTATTTTAAAAGTTTAAATTAGATTTTGACCAACACCAAAACATTTCTGCAAATAAAATAAATTAAAATAAAATAAAATATTTTTTATATTAATTAATATTAATAATATTAATTTTTATTTAATAATGAACAAATTATTTTCTGTATAAATTACTGAATATGCAAATTTTAAACCCAGTCCGAAAAGCAAATGTTTTTGGTATAGTATATAAAAAACTAAAACTAAACTAAACTAAACTAAAATAACATAACATAACATAAAAAAATAAATAAAAATAAAATAAAATAAAATATGAATTCTTATTTTAAAATTAACAAATTATTTTATGTATAAATTACTGAATATTAGAATTTTAAACCCAGTCCCAAAAGCAAATGTTTTTAGTACAGTATGTAAAAAACTAAAAATAAAATAAAATAAAATAAAATAAAATAAAATAAAATAAAATATGAATTCTTATTTTATAATTAACAAATTATTTTATGTATAAATTACTGAATATTAGAATTTTAAACCCAGTCCCAAAAGCAAACGTTTTTGGTATAGTATATAAAAAACTAAAAATAAAATGAAATAAAATAAAATTCTTATTTTATAATTAACAAATTATTTTATGTATAAATTATTGAATATCAAAATTTTAAACCCAATTTTTTTTACTTTTGTTTTTGGTATAGTATATAAAAACACTAAAAATAAAATAAAACAAAACAAAATAATTAAAAACTTAATTAAAAAAAATATTGCTGTGGCGCCTAAATTTGCCTGTAGCATTTAAAATGTTTATTTATTTATTTATTTATTTATTTATTTATTTATTTATTTTTCTATTTAAATAAAATGTATTAAAAAAAAATATTGCGTTCTAATATTAGTCATTTATCAGTTCTCAGCCATAACATGAAAACATATCAGTTTATCCGTATCAGCAGAGTTTTAACGATTGGTGTATTAATTATTTTAAAAAGTTGTCTATAAAGCTAAATTCGAACTCATGACCTCTTACACTAAGGCAAGAAATATTTTCTCAGAGCCACATCAACTCACGCTCACGTTGAACTGAGACTGAAATCATAGACCGTCCCCTGCTGAGGTGTCATCCAGACACCTTATACAGTGTCGCAACCCTAATGATTTTATATAGCCGGGTGCTGATGTGAGAGTAATGATTTATTAATAGAGTGGGATTTAAGAATAGCTGTCTGATTACTCTAGCAGAGGCGCACTTTATGTGCGCTGAGATTTTCCCAACTATTTCCGGGTGACGCGTGGAGACGGGCCGTAAACGGGGGTCTCCTTTCAAGCTTGCTCGGATTCTTTCCCCGTTCGTGTGACTCGACCCTTGGCCTTTGTCTCGCTGATGCGCACATCAGAGCACATCACCATGGCGGCACTCGAGGTCGCGACCCAGAGAAGAACACGGGGTGCAGACGAGAATCAGCCTGAGCACTGACATATACACCTGTACGGAGAAGTTCATCTGTCTTTTTCCCATGCTCTTACTTTCTGTTTTTTCACTCACTTAAAAAGAATTTCTATATTCAGTGAGGAACGACAGTTTTATTTATTTATTTATTATTACTGCTGTTATTTTTAAATTAATAAATTTGTAATTAATTTTATTGTCAAAATAAAAGAAAAAATATTCATCCAACTGAAATATAATTATTATTATTATTTTTTTTAATATAATATATATTTAAACATAAATGCATTTTTAAATTATTTATTTACTTGGAATATTTAATTATATACTATAAAAAAATATTTTTACTTTAATGGAAATTATTGATTGCTTATTTATATTTATATTGCTTACAAAAACTAATTAAATAAAAAAAAGTAAAATAAAAAGAGTTGTATTATTATTATAAAAAATAAGAATTATACAGCTTATTATTATATAGCTTATAAATTTACATTAAATAAAAAATAAAACGAAATAAAATAAAATAAAATTCATAATTCATTAGCTTAAACTAAAATAAAATAATGTTTAAATGTTCTATTATTATTATTATTATTATTATTATTATTATTATTATTATTATTGTTGTTGTTGTTGTTTTTGTTGTTTATTATTACTACTATAAAATGTTTTTAGTGTTACTTTAATGAAAATTATTGATTGGTTATTTATATTTATACTGCTTATAAAAACAATTTACATTAAATCAAAAAATCAAAAAATAAAATGAAATAAAACAAAAGTGAAATAAAATAGAATAAAGAGTTTTATTTTATTGGAAATTATTCACTAGCTTAAAATAAAAAAGTTTAAACATGTTCTATTATTATTACTATTATTATTAAAGTGATTTATGCATTTATTTTCAAATTAATAAATTGGTAATTTCTTTTCTTAAAATAAAGTTTAGACATGTTCTATACTATTTTTAAATATAATATATATTTTAACATAAACGTATTATTTATTTATTTAATTTATTTTCATGGCATATTTAATTATATACTATAAAAAGATTTTAGTTTTACTTCAATGGAAATTATTTATTGCTTATTTATATTTATAATCCTTACAAAAACAAGTAAAATAAAATAAAATAATAAAATAAAATAAAATAAAATAAAATAAAATAAAATAAAATAAAATAATTCTAATGTCTGCGAACCTGTTCCCCTTTTGTTGTGGTACAACTTCACATACCTTTCTGGGGCTTCACCTAGAAGGTGTACGAGTCTTTCATGTGATTTCACTTTCTCCCTCTCTCATTTCCCTCTGTACTGCCTCAGAGCGAGATCCCTTTATTACAGGAATCAAGCGCTGCATTAGAGCAGTCTGTAATTAAACATGTCCAGTGGCGGTCATTACCAAATACCAGCTCTAATTGCCCCTTATCTGGGGTAATTACTGCCTAGTAGGAGAAAATGACTCCATATCATGTGGAGAGAGGCTGATGTGGCACTGGTGTGTGTGTGTGTGTGTGTGTGTGTGTGAAGAGGTGGGTAATTGTGTTAAATTTATGTTGAGATGGAACGAGAGCCGTAAGAGTCGGGGGAAGTGAGAACGGACTGTAATACAGAGGTGACGGCTTAGCAGGTGCATTAATGCTGAAAATACACACACTTACTGGCATGCATGATAAGCCTGGAATATACTACATGACTTTTGTCCAGATTTACAGTCTGACCAAGCTGACGCTAGTTGCTGTGAGTCAGAGCTAGTCTGCAGATTTGAGTTGACAGATTTCATAGAAAATCACATAGTGTATAAAGGCCACAAATTTCATCCAGTCATAAGATATCAAATTGCAGCATTTACTTAAAAAGAGGGGATCAGTCAAGTTAATATTATAATAGTATCTTATACATTTTTTTCTATCATAAAATGTATTTTAATTAACAAGCAAACTAATAATTAATAAAAAATAATAAGAGTCATAAAATGTATTTAAAATGATAAAAAATAACTTTATGAAAATAATGTTTTGTATATTATAATTTAATAATAATACAATAATAATACATTTTATTGATTTTTTTATGTTTAAAATATTTCAAATGCATAATTCAAATGCTACCAATAATTACAATTATAAAATGTATTTAACAACTTACAACTAATAATGAGAATAATCATTAATAATGGAAATACATTTTAATGTCTTTTTGTTTTTATTTATTTTGTTTTACTTAGAAAAACTAACTTACTAAAAGAATTTTGTTTTGCATATTGTAATTGAATATAATAATAATAATAATAACACATTTTCTTGTCTTTTTGCATTTTATTTATTTAGCTTTACTTAGTTTAAAATATTTAATAATTCGAATACTATTAATAATTACAATTATAAATAGTATTTAATAAACTTCTACCAATAATGAGAAAAAGATGGATTATAAATTCTAAAAAGTATTTATCTCTAATACTAAGCATAATAATAATAATAATAAATACATTTTATTGTCTTTCTGCATTTTATTTATTTAGCTTTACTTAGTTTAAAATATTTATTATTTCAAATACTACTAATTATAATTATAAATAGTATTTAATAAACTTCTACCAATAATGAGTAAAAGATGGATTATAAATTTTAAAAAGTAATTTTAATAATAATAATAATAATAACAATAATAATAATAATTATTATTATTATTATTATTAAACATTGTATTGCCTTTTTGCATTTTATTTATTAATGTAACATTACAATTCTAAATAATATTTAATAAACTATAATAAGAATAAGATGGATTATACATTCTAAAAATAATTTATTTGAAATAATAACAATAATAATTTTGTTGCATTTATTTATTCAAATAACAACAATAATGAACTTTGAAATTTTTTTTTCTCTAAATATAATTTTATTTTGTCTTTTTGCCTTTTTATTATATAGGACAGTGTACACTCGACAAAGGAAGTGGGACAGAGAGAGTAATGGATCCGGGACATGACATGTCCCAGGCTGGACTCGAACCTGGGTCCCAATGTTTAACTGTGCTAGGTATTTTGCTCCGTACATGTTTTACAGGGATTGAGAGAAAAACAAAAATCACAAAATACGTCTGTGGACACCAATTTACCTGACCTCCTCAGGGAAACCCAGTGCCATCCGAATTGGGCTTTATTGTCACTGTGGACGCTCTAGCAGCACTGCAGGGTTTTGTGTGGGGCGTTGGCAGGCTGTTTCTGGTCTACTGAGACACACTTCTCTCCCTGCAGCGTGAAGCAATGTTTTATCCATACATGAGTGCGCACTCTCTCTGTCTCAGCGATTTTGAGTCCTCTGCAGCTCTCAGCACATACCCGCCAACCTCTGAGGATGTGTGTGTGTACCAAGGATCAGGGGTGTCACTAGTGGATCGATGGCTCACTATGTCTGACAAGACTGTGTCGATTCAGCACACCCTGTGAACAAAGACCAAACAGCACACAGACACACACACAAAACTCAAAATTCTTGAAATTCATCACAAGGTCATTGCATTCAGTCGGGGTCCCGAGGGACATGTGTTGAGCGCACCGTCCTGCTCTAACAGCACTGCCTAAACCTGAAGATGAACACTGATGGTATTGTGCAGGAAGGAGACCTACAAAGCAAATCTCAACATTCTATACATTTCCAGTTTTCCTAATTTGCCACTTTAAAATTAGAAATTAATTAAATTTGAAATTAATTAAACATTAATACATCACTTTAAAAACTAAGAGAAATAAATTAAACTATAGGTAAAATATAAATATTATAATGTCTTATTATAAATATTATATCATTAATACTACTAAACAGATTTATATATAATTAGAATTAGAAAATTAATTGTTATTATTACTATTAGTTTATTTAAAATTATAGAATTAAATTATACAATTGCTTAGCTTACATGTTTTATAGTACATTGTTAAATATCCCAAGTAAATGAATAATAAAAAAAAACGTTGCTTAAATAAAAGAAAATAAGAAATGATCAATTAAGTAATGATTAAGTAGAAATAAAATATAAATCATTTAAAAAAAAACAGAACTGTTTAAAACTAAAAATATTATTTAATCACGAAAATTGAAATGATCAATTATTTATTATTATTTTAAAATTAATATTAATAATAAATTAATAATAAAATTAATAATAAATATTTAGTATTATTATAATTATAGAATTATTTATTTAGTCCACATCATGTTTATTGTATATAGTTAAATATTCCAAGTCAATTAATTAAAAAATTATAATAATAATAATAATAATAAAAAAGTTACCTTTCGAAAATGATTGGAGACTGTTACTAAAAAAGAAAATAAGAAATGATCAATTTATTATTTTGAAAATAAAATAATAAATCTATTAAAAAAACTGAACAATTTAAAACTAAATATAAAAAATATTCTTATATTATTAAATGCCTAATTACAAATATTATTTGATCACTATTTATAATTAGATCAAAATGTTTAATATTTATTATTATTAAATTATTATTATTATTAGTAGTAGTAGTAGTAGTAGTAGCATTATTATAATTATGGAATTATTTATTTAGTCGACATCATGTTTTTAGTATAAATATTACAAGAAAATTAATATAAATTAATACAAAAATTAGTATAAATAGCTATTACAAGTAATAATTAAATTTGAATAAAGGATATTTTTTTTGTATTTTTTTCTTATAATTTTCTAAGAGTCTGCTAAACAAACAAATGTAATATTAACATCATTTGACACACCAAATAGGAATCATACTCAGATAACTGCGACACTCAAACCGCAGATTATATCTGTCATAAACAACTCAGATAATGGATTTCCACTGCAGTGGAGTGATTAAATAACAGTCTATCCAGCACATATCTTGTATGATCAGAGTATGTGATGTACACGGTAACATATACAGTTGCATCTTTGAACATGAGTGTGTGTGTGTTAATGATTAAACCGTGTTCTCTCCCTGTTCATGTCTGATTGATAACTCGTATCCCTGTCTCCCCACGGGCCCATTAAGAACCTCTTGTCTGTGTTCCTGTCACAGCTCGTGCTCCGAAAGAGCACATCACACTTCCTCCCCGGCAATGTCGGGATGGGATTAAACGATCGCCTGTCCCCGGTGAGCGCAAATGAAACCGGAGAGCTGATCTGCTCCGGTGTGGTAAAAATCGCTGCACCTCAGCAGAATACTTGGCATTTCTCAAATCAGTATCAGCTTTCGGTTTCAGCATCGCTTTTGGCTTCCAGACATAATGTCAATCTGTAATGCATAAATCCTTTTCGTTGACGGTTTTTCATAATATTTACGCACCAAGAGAGGAAGCAAAGATGACGAGATCTTCCTCAGCCTCTTAAAAGATTTCAAGGTGTCTAATCGTTTGTCCGTAACATCAAAAAAAGACTATGGGAAAAAGGACACATGTCGGTGTGAAGAATTCATAAGTCTAATGTTTCTAAATGGTACCACGTTAAAATTAATATGCCTCTAAGGGCATTTTCACACTAGATCTTTTGGCACAGACCTGATTTAGTATGACGTCTAAGTTCGGTTCATTTGGTTGATGTGAAAACCAGAAAATAATATTTGAAAGATGGCTCTACTAAACATAATGACACATGAATTGTCCATTTGTGAGAAGATTAGGATAGGAGTCAAGTGTATTGAAGCCCTTTGCTCATAAAAAATAGATTCACAAAAACTGCTGAGCCAAAACCGAATGTCATCTTTGAACCATTAAAAATATCTAACATTTGATACCCATGAACAGAGGTTCAGTCTTCTATCTAAACTCCATGGAGCTTCTATGGAAAAGATTCAGTCATAGTCTCTAATTAAATTATAGCATGTAAAAATGGATCTCTTGATATTGCCAAAGGCAAAAACCTCACTACAGTTACTACAAAACAGAACAACATTTCACTCACTTATCACCGCATATGGCCAACTTTACCTCAGACTAAAAAAAGCATATCAAAACACTCCTATGTCAGATTAAAAAATACATTAACTAATAGTAGATAGTAGACTTGTAGTCACTGTAGACCAATTCAACATAGCAACATTTGCTCAATGGCGGCACTATCCGTTTGATCAGCCAATGACAAATGGGGAAAGTTTTCAGGAAACTTGTTTGGAATAGTTACTAATAAAGCTAACACTAAAAGAAATAGTTCGGTAAGGATTGTGCAACCACAACTTGTTATTTCGACTCCATGTGTCTCCATTTAGACACGTACACGCGTTCGGATAAACAGCTGCGTCGGTAATGACGATGAATAGCATCTCTCAGCGCTGTCTAGGGGCATTGATCATGGACATTAAGCACGGAGGTCTGCGGTCTGGGAGAAAGCTGTTCACATGCTTAAATCTGTGACTAATCCATTCTAATTTGGCTGTATCTCCTGATAACCTCCAATACAGGGTGCTTTGTAGAAACGAATGGCCTTTAACACTGTACGCCAGCATCTATCTTCCAGAAAATGCATCTTGTAATTGGACATCGTCTTTATTAAAGGAATAGTTCACCCAAAAATGAGAATTATGACGAATACATTCGGAGTTATATTATAAAACGCCCTGGCTCTCCCAAGTCTTATAATGGCAGTGAATGGCTGTTGAGATTCAATAGTCTTATAAATTGCATCCATCCATCATAAAAAGTGCTCCACTCAGCTCCAAGGAGTTAATAAAGGCCTCCAAAAGCGAATTGATAAAACTTTGTAAACACTAATCACTAGCTCCCACTAACTGTTGTACACATGTTTCAGCAGATGACGTAGGACCAAAGACTTTATATATATATATATATGAAGACTGTTCACTTCTATTACTTATGAGTGGGAGAAAGTGCAAACCGAATATAGTGAATTAGCCCTGACTTCTAAAAGAAAGAGCCAATCGTTAATTAGTAAAGTCTTCACGTCACTGCAGCTGGCGTTAGAAACTCCGGTTCCTATAAAGTCATGAAAACCACGCTTTTTTTGACGGTATTTGAACATGAGAAACAAGCTTTATAAGACTGTTTTTGTCACATTTCATTGGTGTTTTCAAATATGAAATTTAATCGTAAGCTTAGTGAACATTTTTAGCAAATTTGATGTTTGCCCATTCAAAAAGATAGGAGCTGCACTTGCATGCCCGAGAGGCGTTTCAAAGATGGCCGCAGAGTAAAATGACTTGTCTTAAAGGGACTTTGGTAGGACGCAGCAGTATCATCAGATCAGGTGAGGATATTCTAGTCTCGCAAGAACCGAGTTTTGTTTACAGCAAAGGAAAACCAGTCTCCAACATTTTTCATTACAATTCCTTGTTTTGTACTTGTGTTTTGTTTTGGTCTCTCCACTGTGCTTCTGTGCTTGTTACTATGTTTGCCTACATCATCTGCTGGAGCATCACTCTCCTGTGAACGCACGTATGTCAGTTAGCGGAAGCTAGAGATTACGATTTGTAGTTTTAAATATGGACATTTTTCTTACAAAAACCCGTCGATTTGCTTCAGAAGGCCTTTATTAACCCCCTGCAACTTTTTATGATGGATGGATGCACTTTTTTGGACTTTTTGGACTGACATCCATCTTCCAAAAATGCATCTTCTAACTGCAGATCAACTTTATTAAAAGTTCAGTTCACCCAAAAATGAAAACTGTCATTATTTACTCACCCAGATGAATAGTGCCAGATATGTATGACCTACCCTCTTCTCTGAAACACAAATGAAAATACTGAGCAATGTCTACAATGAAAGTCAATACATGGTAAAAAATAACTGTAAATTTAACAGTAAAAGACTGCAAAAATGCTACAGTAAAAACCTGTTAAATGGTTAACGTGAGTAAAACTGTATTGGACACGGCATGTAATTTTATGGTAGTATACCGTTTTCAGAAGTGGAAAAAGAACGTAAAATTTACAGTGAATAACCTTAAATTGACATTCCCAGAATTCCCTGTGTTACATTTAAAATTTGATGTTTTTTGTTAAAATAACTGTTTCTTAGAATAAAATAAAGGTATTTAAATGTACATTTAAGTTAAAATCGTAAAACCTAAAACGTTGCTACTGTATTTTTACGGTAAAATTCTGGCAACCACAGGTGCCAGCTTTTTACTGTAAATTGTACGTTGAGTTTTTTTTTTTACAGTGTAGGGTCCCATGTTGTTTAGACTCCAATGTTCTTCTGTGTTCAACAAAACAAAATAAGTCATACAGGTTTGAAACGTGAGTATGTAAGGGTGAGTAGATAATGCATTTACATTTTTGAATGAACTAACCCTTTAAAAGGCACAATATGTACGTTTTTACCACTAGAGGGCGCATATTCAAAACAAACAGAGAAATAAAGGCATAGTTGAGTGATTGAGTGTGGAATCATGGGAGCTGTAGTCTTCATCCCCACAGCCGATGCATTCCATTGGGACTTGGGCAGAAATCATGACCATGAATGAGCTAATGTATTACAGACTTATTAAGCTCACTGTAGTATGAAGAAGGGTGAGGCTGAAAGTCGTGGAAGCGAAACGAGGACGCTGGAGCGATTGCTAATGAAGGACGAGCGCGAAAGCAGCAGAGCTTTTATTATGCCACAGTCAAGCGCTTGTGCTTCTTCCGGTCATGCATATGTAGGAAAAAGCAGCGCTGTTTTATCATACTAGATACATTTGAATGTGTTGAAAGTTCTGTTATAATGCTACGCTGTGCGTTCGTCACCTGTCTAATAAAATCCATAACATATTATAGTGTCTTTGGGGTTTCCATGTTTTCTACAAAATAAAATTGGAAAAGTGAAATTGCTTATTTCTCTCGATTTCAACATTGTTCAAAACATTTAGGATAATGTTAGTACACAAGTCAGCAAAATATATAACACGGTTCTAGTGGTTTTTGGATATTTTAATCAAAAAATCTTACATATTGTGCCTTTAAGTGGAAAAAACAAGTTTTTTGTTTCCAAAAACACAGAAGATAGTGGTCAAGTGTCTGGATTTGAAAGATAAATTACTCAATTAAGTTGCGTTAACAGCCGGTTGGTCCTCAAGTTCCACGTCAATGCTATCGATCGAACCCAACGGCAGAAAATAAAAGTGAAGTGAATTCCAATGCAACGTTGAGCGCTCTCATCTCCCTCATCAAATACGGATGGCCTGTGTTGTTTCACATAAATGTCATCTCACCCATTCTAGCCATTAATCTCCATGAGGCCTCACTCAGTGAGTTGATTTAGTGGGGTTTGCTGGCTTACGCCCCACCGGACCAGGGTTGGCAGGGTATGAGGTAGCGTGTTTGCGCCCGTTTTCATTTGCCGGACCGCAGCGTCAGCAGCAGGGGTACGAGTGGGAAAACAGGAAAGGGTTTTATGATAAGATCCATAGCTGCCACTAGAATCAAAGACACACAGACAGATGAAAACATGAACACATGGACACAAAGAGCAGACGCGCATTGCTAGCTGAGAAAGCCCAATCAAGCAAATCCAGTCTCAGAGAGAGCGCGTTCTCGCATGGTAGCACACCAGTGTGATATAAATGGCAACCTACTGGGCCATTTGTGCTCCTACATTTGATATCTAATAAACAAGAACAAATGAGACTGTCCTTCACACTCGAGGAACGAAATCTGACATCAGCGCACAAACAGCCCATTGACAACTGGGCTCCAGCGCAGCACAGAAGAACGCTTGGAACTGTGTGAAAAGGTTGATCTGCTGTCGGGATGATATCGGTTACCTCCTAATGGGTTCTTGTTGCATTTTC
The DNA here is from genome assembly GCA_036247105.1 of Cirrhinus mrigala. Lineage (NCBI taxonomy): Eukaryota > Metazoa > Chordata > Actinopteri > Cypriniformes > Cyprinidae > Cirrhinus > Cirrhinus mrigala. The sequence continues at coordinate 30,231,470 of CM070010.1, forward strand.
CATATCTTGAAATACAGAAACTGCACAAGAATTACTATTGCACAGTTCCTTTTTTGAGTTGGAGGTTTGAGTGACAAGGCTGACGACCAATGACATTGCGTGACCCTTGGCCGAGAAACCATCAAATGCCAAAGTAATTTCCACTGCGGCTAAGTTTAAGTTTAACTGGTTTACAGGTCTTTATTTTGAGCACACAGCTGAAGTAACAAAAGGCAACAGCGCTGGCCAATGGGTTTGTGATGCCACGAAAAAGAAACACAAATTATGCCAAGCCTAAAATGTACGCTTAGACACATTAAAACCCTAAAGAGGGTTCTCTAAATATGACCCCCCCCCCCACCTTTGTATTCAAGTTACATGCACAGATCTTTTCATAATGATAATTCAATTGACAGCAAGATGAATCTGTAGGTCTAGCACATCAATAAAGCTCTTAAAATCGCCATCACTTTTAAAGAAGGCAAATACAATGGGCAAATCATTCAGCAGCGCTGTGTCCATAGCAACGGCAGAACCATCTAGCCTTCTAAACGAAACATTGACCCCGTATTTTCATTTTCTGTCACCAGAGGCAGCGAATGCTGGAAAATACAGTAAGAAAGCGACTCTCACAAAAACCTGTCAAGAACAAGTCCGGGTCACATTTTAGCCCAAATTGAGATGAAAGAAGAGGAAAATTAAGTGTATTTTCAAGGCCATTAAGGCATTCTTTTTATGACAATTAAGCACACCATTTCCTAAAATAAATAGAATAAACAGTCAAAATTCTGGGGTCAGTAAGATTTCACATAATGCTTTTGAAAGCATTATGAAGAATCCTGCTCACCAAGGCTGTTTATTTGATCAAATATTGTGAAATATTATTATAATTAACAGAACCATTTTATATTTTAAAATATATTTTAAAATGTACTGCTGTGATGACAAAGTTAATCTTCCACAGCTATTACTTCAGCCTTCTTAAATCATTTTAATATGCTGATTTGCTGCCCAAGAAGTATTTCTTTAATCAATGTTGTAAACAGTGTTGCTTAATGTTTTTGCATTTTTTCAGGATTCATGATGAACATCATAAATTCAAAAGAACAGGACTTCATGGAAATATTTTTTGTAACATTTTAAATGTATTTACTGTCACTTACTGTCAATTTAATGTCTCTTTGATGAGTAAAACCATTGATTGCTCACCAAGGCTGCATTTACTTGATCCAAAACACAGCAAAAGCAGTAATGTTGTGAAATATTTTTACTATTTAAAATAACTGCTTTCTATTTGAATATATTTTAAAATGTAATTTATTCCTGTGATCAAATCTAAATTTTCAGCATCATTACTCCAGTCTTCAGTCTCACATGATCCTTCAGAAATCATTCTATTATGCTGATTTGCTGTTCAAAAAAATGTATTATTATTATTATTATAACAATTAATATTTAAAACAGTTGAATATGTTTTTTGTTTCAGGATTCTTTGATGAATAGAAAGATCTAAAGAACAGCATTTATGTGAAATAAAAAGCTTTTGTAAAATTAAACACTACTCCATTCTAACGCTTTGTGTATAATTTTGTCTTTTTGATTTATTTATTTATTTATCTTTTCATTGTGGAAAAAATATAGAAATGAATACTGTTATTTAGCAAGGATGCTTTAAACTGATTAAAAGTGATGATTTTTTTGAGCAGCAAATCAGAATATTAAAATGATTTCTGAAGGATCATCTGACTGGAGTAATGATGCTAAAACTTCAGCTTTGAAAGAACAGAAATAAATTACATTTTAAAATATATTCAAATAGAAAACATATTCAGAATTGTACCGTTTTGCTGTACTTTTGCTGTGGATCATATAAATGCAGCCTTGGTGAGACTTCTTTAAAAAACATTAAAAATCTTACTGTTCAAAAACTTTTGACTGGTAGTGTATATGCAATTTATGCAACACATACACAAATCTAAATGAAGTATTTTCATTTATTCTAACATTAAATTTGTATTTCATTAAAAAAAAATCTAATAAGAAAAATTTAAAGAAATGCCCAAAAAACGACTATGAACTATACAGGACGCGCTGGCCAAATTTTCAAGAAATGAATAACAAAATAGGCTTTATACTCTTATTAAAAATGTTCTCATTGTATTTAGTTTTACATTTTTTCACTGAAATGCAACCCGTACATGTTTTCGTGAGATTCACCCCGGACCGCTGGCAAGATGCGATTGGGAGGAGTGCTGGGGTCTGAAACAAGAGAGCCGAGCAGCTCAGTGGATGTAATCTCTGTGCTGAGTTATCAGAAACACATTTGCTGAAGTAAATCGGTAAGCGCCTGCAATCGCATATATATGGGGCAGCAGGCCAAAAAGCCCCTCTCTCTCTCAGCCTGGAAGCAAGCCTCTCCAGGTCCCCTTTCAACCCGGGACCCCCATCTCATTCTCATTCGATTTTTCTTCACCTGTCCTTCTCCCCGTCTCTCCGTAGCCTCACAGAAAAATAATAAGGCTTCCTCCCGCGTCCCCGAGGGCTGCGCTTGCGAGAGGGGTCAGAGCAGACCCGGCTCATGCAAAAATCCAGCCTCTCTCTCCTTAGCGGGCTGTCAAGAATTTAAAAAATGGAGACAGGCTGAGAGAGGCTGAGGCAATTACTCATTTACAGTCTGTATAGACGTTACTGAAAGCAGCCTTCCCTCAGCAAATGTGTTTCCAATTAAAACCCTTGTGTTTACATATTCTGCATTTTCTATTGTGTAATTGCGAGATTTATTGCAGGCCTGTTGTATTTCCTCCGGGGCGGAAAATATGGTCGTGAGGCGTGAATATGTCACATGATTGGTGCCAAGCAAATTCGAGTCACAGAACTCGCTTAAAATTCGATCAGCGAGGCCTTGGAAGCAGGAAGCGGCGCGGTCCGCGTTCGGCCATATGGGATTGCTAGTCAGAAAATATAAATGAGCGGTTTTGGACAAGTGGGTTAACGCTGAACGTGATCCAGTTATGGACGTCCGTCGAGGTCCGCTGCACCAGCACCCCTAACACGCTGTACATATGGCCATACGTAACTTACTGAACAACAACACGCCACATGGAAGGCATGCGATCTGGCCTTTGAAACGAACACCAACTCTAAATCTATTTAATGACACAAGAGATATGAATAATTGCAATAATGTCCTTGCGGTTTCCGTCCGCCTCCGTCCCCAGATCCCTCATGATGCATGCTGTTGTCCAAAACGAAGGCACGCTCATGGCTTAGATGTTTCGGAGCGGAACTTGGCAAGCGCCGTTTGGATCCACGCACTTAAAGGCTTGTCGTCATGGTGATTTGTCTTAATGCCCATGCGACCCAGACCCCTGCATCTGTTTTCCTTTCTCTTCCCTCTCTCATAATCGGCTTAATTATTTACCGTTAATCATTCATCATTCAGAACTGGCTTACTGAAGCAACATATTTAGCAACCTGAAGAACTTAAAAGGTCTTTAACCTCTTATTTGTCCCTTGGGAATCAGTTCTGTCTCACTTTACAAGCACGAAAAAAAAAGCTTCAAAAACAAACTTGTTAAGATTAAATAAACATAAATAGATTGCATTCACACTGCCCTCGAAACATAAAAAGAGGCATCTTGCAAAACAATGGCTGTTGAATGCACTTCCAATGATTTTGGACTAACAGTGCCCTCTTTTGGACAACAGGAGCATTACAAGGACCACCACTCAAGATCAGCCATTTTGTAGTATTAACATGTGGCCACAACCACTAAAACTCACACTGACGTTAAGCAGACTTTCCAAGAAGTGGATTATTCCGAGGCCCTGTACGACCACCTCCGTATCCCATACAGACACTCGCAGCGAACGGCGAAGACGCCAGTTGTAATGTGAGGCATGTGTGTGCGAGACGGGTCTGAGGGTCTCGCAACGCTCGGAACGACTGCGGTGCAATGGGAAAAGGATCTGTGCGTGTTACGGTATGCCGAGCTGCGAGTCAGCCAGAGTTCCACAGAGACACACACTTGCAAACAAACGAACACACACACACACATATAGACGTCTGCTGTTCCCTTGAGAGAAAGAGAAAGATATGCCAACAGAACTCCACCAAAGTTCTCGGCAAGAGGTGAAAAGACATGACGGATCAAGAGATTTGGCCTTTCTGTAAAAACTGCTCACACAACTGCTAGGAAAAGACTGATTAATGGTAACTTGTGTCATTTCTGAGACACTACTGAACCACACAAAAATGATGATGGCCACATTTATCAATTGTACCTAGGACAGAACAGATAAGCGTAAAGGAATAAAGTAATGGGGCCATTGGTTGAAGGACAATTTTGGAAGCAAAGGATAAATGTAAAGCTTATTTTATAAAAACACTTAAAATTGGATTCAAACGTCTGTTAAAACTATTATTTTAGCTGGAAAGTTGTTTTATGATATCAAGGCTAACACTACCAGTCAAAAGTTTTTGAACAGTAAGATTTTTAATGTTTTTAAAAGTCTCCTCATCAAGTCTGCATTTATTTGATCCAAAGTACAGTAAAAATCTGAAATATTTTTACTATTTAAAATAACTGTTTTCTATTTAAATGTAATTTAAAATATAATTTATTTTTGTGGTTTCAAAGCTGATTTTTTAGCATCATTACTCCAGTCACATGATCCTTCAGAAATCATTCTAATATTCTGATTTGCTGCTCAAAAAACATTTATTATTATTATGTTGAAAACAGCTGAGCAGAAATTTTTCAGGTTTCTCTGATGAATAGAAAGTTCAGAAGAAAAGCATTTTTCTGAATTTAAGCATTTAATTGCTTTTGAGCAATTTAAAGCATGCTTGCTAAATAAAAGTATTCATTTCTATAATCAGATATTCAGATTCAGATAAATACTGATCTTTCGATCTTTCTATTCATCAAAGAATCCTGAAAAAAAGTTTACTCAACTGTTTTAAATACTGATAATAATAATTTAAAAAAAATATTAAAATGCTTTCTGAAAGATCATGTGACACTGAAGACCGGAGTAAAGATGCTGAAAATTAAGCTTTGATCACATGAATAAATTACATTTTAAAATATATTCAAATAGAAAGTAGTTATTTTGACTAGTAAAAATAGTTCACATTATTACTGCTTTTGCTGTACTTTGGATCAAATAAATGCAGGCTTGGTGAGCAGAAGAGAATTCTTTAAAAAAAAAAAAAAACAATAAAAAAAGTTCAAAAACTTTTGACTGGTAGTGTACATTATCATGGCAAAGTTGTCCAATTTGATACTTTACAGAGAAAACACATTTACTTATTACATTTACTTACACATTTACTGCCTTTACTTTCATTTTAAGTGGCTCAATGTAAAGGTGCATTAAATTAGGTAACGTTCTGCAAATTTTGCAGACAAATAAAGGTCAATTAAAGGTCCACAGAAGCCACTTTCACACTTAGGACCTGTATGTTGGTCAGTGAAGTGAATTTGCAAAATCTGCATGTGGAAATCTTCACACGAAACTCCTGATCGTGTGGATTCCCATTGAAATGACTGGATTTTGTCTGCCAAAATTGGTCAAAAAGGCATCTTAAACCACGTTTTTGCTATTTTAAAAGAAAGGAAGAATAAATCAAAATTGATTTTGGAAGTAATTAACATTATGCCACAAATGCTGTTCCTTAAGTTTAACTTGAAACATAAAATTAAAACATGCACTTCACAATCCAATATTATATGTCTATAACAGTAATACTGTTTAACAAAGGCAGTATGCTATAAAAAAAAAAAAAAAAAAACTCAAAACATCAAAAGTTAAATGATAAACTCGGTTTCAACCTGAAAAGGCCTCCAGTTAAAATACAACCGTCCCACCTTTTCTGTATTTACATACTTTGGATTGAACTGAGGAAATTCCTTTTAAACAGACAGAGAATTGTTATGTAATGCTCTACGGTGCTGTAAATAACATATACTCTTTACAGATGCTTTCATCTGAATCCACTTACAAATAACCTAGATATGATATGTTGTCCTATATCCTCAGGTGCACTACATCCTGAACCTATTCCAATATTTTAATATTAATAAACACAATAGTTGTTCCGGCACCTGAAGTGTTACTCTCACAAAAAAGTCTCAAGTTTCCTTTGAACAGCAAACTGTTTAGCTCACAGAAAATGTGTTCCAGGTGTTCGTGTCAATATAGTTTTTCTGCAGTCTTGTTGTGCACTGTTTGACATGAGCGATCGTACAGCTTTGAGATGTTTGAATCATCTCATTAAAATGTTTTAATGATTTACCTCAAAGAACAGCTAAGCTGAATTTCGTCATGCGCTCTCTGACACATTACTGTTGACTCTGTCCTGCTTCTTTGTTTGTATGTCAAGCCGAATGATAGCTTGCCTGTCCACTGCATTTTAACTTTTTTTTTTTTTTAGTCAGGATGCAAACCAGGAGACAAACAACTGTCAAAATTGATCATACTGTGTATACTCCAATGGAAAAATGGGGAGAAATACCTTCAAAGGTCAATCTGGATCAAGGCTATCGTTTTTTTTTTTTTTTTAATAGACATGAATAATAACTAAGTGAATTTGCCACAGATGAGAATTGAAAGAGGGTTAGGAAGGGTTAATAAAAATGAATCAGCTTTTCAAGTTAAAATGATTAATTTGGAACAATTGCTCCCTTGAATATTCAAAAAGTCCTTGGCTTTGCTTTTATAATCAGTCTTAGATCGAAAGAAGTGCAATTTCTGTTTTTTTTTTACAACCCTAATTTGCAGAGTGTGTCAAGGACATATAATTGACTAAGCTGTTATACCCAGATACAGAATAAGACATTAATGTTGACACAAAATGTCCTAGCAGATGTTCATATAAAGCACAAGCAACACCCATGAGTTTAAAAGAAAAGCAGGACCAACAAAGCAAATCATATACAAACAATAACCTACCAAAACAAGCATTTAGTGCATTGCAAGTCTTTTGCTTTCTCATATATGTAATTCAGCAGTTTGGCAACTTACCAAATCAGATGAGATATGCTTCTTATCCAGATGAATAAGCTTCTTAACCTAAAACAATGGAAACCATTAAATGTATCAGTGTTTCTCATATAATTGCTGCTTTATGCAGACACAGAGGTGTTTGTTTTACAATTTAAATGAACTCTGGATAATTGTAATCCTTGGTTATCTAGTTAATTTCTCACACTGTTGATTATACTTTACTCTGGTTTAGTAATGAATCCTCCAGATTTCAGAATTTCATACTGTACGTTTGTAAACACTGGTTTAGCGATCATATTTTGCGGTTCATAACACGTAATAATGTCGCCACATAAATTCGCTCTGGTTGTCTTCTGACATATAAAGTAAAATTATGATGTTTATTATAACGACAATTAACGAGTTGCCGTCGTTGTTCAATATTTTTAACAGGGGATTAAACAGCGCGCCTGCAACGTGCATTATTAATATTTAATGAGGTCAGCGCTGAGGCTGTTTATGATTGGCTGGAAGTTGTTTATTGGTTTCCAAGTTTACATTTATAGCCTACGAGTTTTAAAAATACAATTAAGCAATGTAATACGTAAACCTGCTGCTAAAACCTTTTTACTCTCTCTTCCTTTGAGTTACTGAACATTTTAAAATATTGAATGAGCGCATCATGGTGTGTGTGATTGTGTTTAGTAAATAAATGATATTATGTTTAGTTAGTTGTCTATTATGTTTTGATTTTTCGCATAATAAATCTTGTTTGGTTTTTGGTTGACTGTTTCTGAGGGCTTGTTCTGAAAGTTGTAACATCTCATGTAAATAATTTAGAGAAGAGATTAATATATTATGGTAAGGCAGCACATCAAACTTTATTGTCTTTCTCATTTCATTCCAATGCTGGAAAGGCCAAATAGCTAAATAAACAAAGCATTTATTGATGGATCTGTGTATGTTTGAATCAAGAATATGTTTAAGTCTATAACACACAAAATTGCAGTATGTAAAGGCCAAAGGTCACATTGTACAATGTACAATGTATAAACAATAATTTTACAAGTACAACAATCTACTCAATTGCCTAAAGCAGTATTAATGCTTGTCAGTCACAATGACAAACATAATTTCATTTAATTCATTTAGAACATTGAAGAACTGACAGATGTAAAACATTCACTCATCTGACTTAAGTTTGATTGAAAACTCTTCTCCCTGGACGTCTGGAGGCCATCTTTCCAGGCTCCGATCCAAGATGCAACATCTGGCACTATTCATCTCTTGCTGGGATTGCTTTGGTTCTGACACATGTCCGCATGCTGACAGGAACACACTCTACAGTTTTAGTTTGGGTGACGGGCCTCCAGTCCTGGTCCCGCTGACACTTGCAGCCTTTGTTGTCTAAACGGGCGTCTTACCCAAGCTTTGATCATGGCACTGAAACATTCCAGCATGTTTACTGCAGAGAACAATGCACTTTAAATATTCATGTCAGGTCAGTTTTCACTTCCACTGTAGGCCATTCTGTAAGATGGATGGATAGATACATAGACGGACGGACAGACAGATAGATGAATGGACAGACAGATGGACGGATGGACGGATGGACGGATGGACAGACAGATTGATAGATGGATGGACGGACGGACACACAGACAGAAAGATAGATAGAAAGATACATAGATGGGTGGATGGACGGACGGACAGACAGATAGATAGATGAACGGATGGACAGACAGACAGACAGATAGATAGATAGATAGATGGGCGGATGGACGGACAGACAGACAGACAGATAGATAGATGGACAGACAGACAGACAGACAGACAGATAGATAGATAGATGGATAGATAGATAGATAGATAGATAAATAGATAGATAGATAGATAGATAGATAGATGGGCGGATGGACGGACGGACGGACAGACAGACAGACAGACAGATAGATCGATAGATAGATAGATAGATAGATAGATAGATAGATGGGCGGATGGACGGATGGACAGACAGACAGACAGACAGATAGATAGATAGATAGATAGATAGATAGATAGATAGATAGATAGATAGATAGATAGATAGATAGATGGGCGGATGGAGGGATGGACAGACAGACAGACAGACAGATAGATAGATAGATAGATAGATAGATAGGTGGATGGACGGACAGACAGACAGACAGACAGACAGACAGACAGATAGATAGATAGATAGATAGATAGATAGATAGATAGATAGATAGATAGATAGATAGATAGATGGATGGATGGATGTACGGACGGACAGACAGATTGACGGATGGACAGATAGATAGACAGACAGATTGATGGACAGATGGATGGACAGATAAACTGATAAATAGACAGAGAGAGAGAGATGGACAGACAGACAGATGAACGGATGGACGGATAGAAAGACAGACAGATAGATAGATAGACAGATTGATAGATGGACAGATGACAGACAGACAGACAGAGATAGATAGACAGAGACTGACTGACTGTAGATAGATAGATAGATAGATAGATAGACAGATGAATGATGGATGGATGGACGGATGGATAAATGGATGGAGAGATGGACAGATTGATAGAGAGAGAGAGAGAGAGAGAGAGAGAGAGAGAGAGAGATGGATGGATGGACAAACGGATGGACGGACAGACAGACAGATGAACGGATGGACAGACAGACAGACAGATAGACAGACTGATAAATGGATGGACGGATGGACAGACAGACGGACAGAGATAGATAAACAGTGACTGACTGACTATAGATAGATAAATAGACAGACAGATAGACAGACAGACAGACAGACAGATAGATAGATAGATAGATAGATAGATAGATAGATAGATAGATAGATAGATAGATAGACGCAGCTGAAATAAAACAGCTCATAGGTGTGGTTTTACTCAGAGATTTGAGCTCAGGGTGTGTATGTGTGTGTGCTGAGCGTTATGTATCACCAGCTGTCTTTCATTCACTCTGACTTGTTGGTAATGTTAAACAGGGGTTGGGTGGGGTGTGGGGGGTGTTGCGTTCGCTCATATGCTTTACTCAGTTATTCATGGTTTCCTGAGGAAATGACAGGAGCAGAGGGGGGATTTCGGCCACAATAATCCACTTCATGGGTCTCAGACTGATCAAATAGATACCCTGCAGTGTAACTTCATCTATGCATTGCAATTACATTGCTTAAAGCACACTAGGAATTGGTTTAAAACACATTGTGCATGTGAGTGAGCTAAAAACATCTGTTTATTCACGTTGCATAAGTCATCATTACTCCACCCTAATTGATTTTGTCAGCAACTTGCTTATAATTGATGACAGAACAGTTAAAAATGCGTGAAGCTGCGATGCCAGCTCAAACTCTTAAATAAGGGAGGAAAAACGCAAGACCACACTAATAACTCAAAGTCTTGTTCTTACGCACACAAATCCATGTAACAATGACATGTGGCCTCATCACAAAAAAAAGGAATCAGGAAATTAGCTTCCTCCGAGTTGTTTGCAACAAGGGAAAAGCATTACAGATCGGATTTTTATCTGACAGAGACAGAAAACAGAGACAAATTTATGTGGTCAAATGTAAAGACAATCTGGATCTGGATATTATCCGGATATGAAAGTTATGATCCGGATATTAGTGGCCACATGTCAATGGGTCGTTGCGTAAAGAAAAGCACATGAGAATCGTTTGGATTTTCAATTTAAAGTTGAAGACGAGTTCTTGTCCTTAAAGCAAGCGTTTTCATTTGATTCAGTTGTGTTTGTCTCCATCTACTGGCTAAAGTGTGTCAGTACAACCGGTATATTTCAACAAAATAAGTTTATTTGAAATAGACTTTTTAAAAACACAATAAACATACAGCTGTTTAAGATAAACCTGCACACAAAAAGATGCAACAGTCTTAAGGCAAAGAATTAATGAATGAAAATGCATATATACACATTCAACCTACAAATACATAACAGTATTCAAGTGAAAGATACATCTAATACATCGACTAACAGAATAGTTAAATGCATATTTTAAATCACAACCTACAGACTTCCGTGCAGCTCAGATGAGAGATTGTTTATTTGCACCAACATTTTTAAATTATGCATCTTTCATTAGCATAAATCAATTTGATTAGACGGTAATGGGTAAAATAGACAACAAGAATGTAACATTTTATCTTATTTTTTCATAACCATTTTTTCCCCAAATGACATTGAATTTCAATAAGGCTGACGTTGCTGTGGCAACTACATTAAGATTTTGCAGCTGTGATTTGTGTGTTGCAATGCAATGGAATGGAGCTCATTCTTTTCCTTCAATAAACAGCATTTCACAAATTTAATGAAATCTCTTATAAAATGAGCATAATATTCAGCCAATCGATCTGAGGGAAAACCATTAAGGTTTAAAAAGCACCTTCATCTCTTTTTGTGAATGATATTTAACACCAAATTTATATTCAATTTAGAACAACTTCTGCAGAGATCCACAGATTTAAAGACACTTGTTTACTGTAATGCCAAAAAACGAATTTTCCAAGTAAATCAATGATTATTGGAGTAAGCTTTACAAGAAAATATTTCTTTCTACTTCAAAATTTCATGTTTAATTCAGTGTCACTTGCCATTTTTGAACAAAAAACTAAACATGCTGTGACAGTGATCTTTCCACAAGCTTCATATATATATTTTGAATGAAAAATATAATAATGAATAGTGATGTTTTTGATGTTGGTCCAGTGGTTTGTTCTTTTTCTTTTTTCTTTTTCTTTTTTTTGTGCCCGTAAGCAGGTTCCCACACCTGCTTATGATCTAGCAGCACATTACATACATTTAATATAAGTGAATCAAAGCAAATTTGTGGTTATTATTAAAAATACTTTGATTTATGATATTATAATTTACTTTAAGTACAAAATAGAGTTCTCTTCTGACCTAAATTACTACAAGGCGATATACCACATAATTTAAGACAATTAGGGATCATAAGGAGGCAACAATTGCAACATCTGTCTAAAAATGTGGCAAATGAAAGATAATAAAGCCCTTATATTAATGTAAATGGTTTTGGTCATGCAGTTGGAAACAGTGGAATGGAAACAGTAGTACGGCCGTGTTTGTGTGTGTTGGAGTGTTGGAAAGGCATATAACGTTTCTGAGCCTCAGTACGGGTCCAGTTTGATTCGCCTGTGCAGGCAACAGGTGAACACCATTCCACAAATCTGAAAAACACACACAGAGATGATTGAAAATGTATTGAAGTAACATGGAAATGATAAGACTGGTCTTTATATTGCATTTGACTAGATAAGATGGCCATCAGCCACATTTTCATGTCTGGTGGACATCTGTCTGGTCAAATACGCACAATAACTTAAACTGAATGAGATACTGGCAAGCATCAGGCAGCAGAACATTCCATAAAAAGAGCTCCAACAATGTCAGGACGAATAATGAAACAAGTCTTGAGATTTAGCATTGATTTTTTTTTTCCAACTGGTTCAAGACTTCAAAAGGAATAGTTTGTGTGAAAATGAAAAATTGCTGAAAATTTACTCACCCTCAGGCCTTTTAAGATGTAGATGAGTTTGTTCCTTCATCGAAAGAGATTTGGAGAAATTTTGCATTGCATCACTTCCTCACTATTTGATCCTCTGCAGTGAATGGGTGCCGTCAGAATGAGAGTCCAAACAGGTGATTAAAACACCAAATTAGTCTACACCTCCAGTCAATCCAGAGGTCGCGTAAAATTCCGGCATTTTTTTTTTTTATCAGTGACAGAAAATTCTGAAGGCCGTCCGTCATTTTGACAGATTACACTGAGGGTGATCTATTGTAGATTGTAGCTGCAATTCCACCCCTGTCCAGTTGGTGGCGAGTGCGCTCCAGTGTAGCAGCAGAGCAGGGATACAGAACAAAAACGAAACTGTCACGAGTATTTTCCTATGAGTTTGATTACGCAAAGGCGAGTACAGAAGCTACAAAGATCTATCACGCCACATTAAAGAGCGATAAAACGGTATCTGTTGCTTAAATTTCCTAATAAAATGGACAGAATTTCAAATCTGAGTCTTTGTTTCATATCAAAAGTAACACAAAGCCTAGCTTATTGCTATTTATTATAAGGAAGATGCACTACGCACTGTTCATTCATCAACTGAAAACAACAGACCAAAAGATTGACTGTGATTTAAGAATCGATATTGGTTCATTAAAATGAAAATCTATTAAATTCAAGAAATCTATAGCCTATATATATATATATATATATATATATATATATATATATATATATATATATATATATATATATATATATATATATATATATTTTTTTTTTTTTTTTTTTTTTTTTTTTTTTTTTTTACCCAGCGTATTTTATTGTTTTTAAACACTATGGTGTCGTCCTGTAGGTTCATGATTAAAAGTTAGTAGGTTCTAAAAGTGTAGGTTAATGATTAAAAGAACAAAAATATAAGCAATTATATAATGTTATTCAAATTCAAATATAAAAATTAAAGGAGAAGTCCACTTCCAGAACAACAAATCACAAATAATTTACTCACCCCCTTGTCATCCAAGATGTTCATGTCTTTCTGTCTTCAGTCGTGAAGAAATTATGGCTTTTGAGGAAAGCATTTCAGGATTTTTCTCCATATAATGGACTTCATTGGTGCCCCGATTTTGAACTTCCAAAATGTAGCTTAACTGCAGCTTCAAAGGGCTCTAAACGATCCCAGCTGAGGAAGAAGGGATCTGCTATTTTTTTTCGGAAAATAAAAATTTGTATACTTTTTAAGCACAAAAGCTTGTGTAGCACAGGCTCTGGGAGCCTGAATCTCTACTACTGAATCACGTCGAAAGGTAACGCGGAACGTAGGCGGAACTACAGACCCAGTGTTTACAAAGCGAATGCGCAAAGACTAAGAAAGTGCAAGTAAATCAAATGCTGTTTACAAACAAACGGTACAACGATGTCGGACGATTCTGAAGTTGTAGGAGAAAATAAGATGGAGTTTTTTCACATACTCTACCTTTTTGAGCCGGAGTACAGAGACGATGAACTTAGACGTGATTCATTTCGTAGCATCATGGACGCGCATCCCAGAGCCTGTGCTACACAAGCTTTTGTGCTTAAAAAGTATAGAAATTTTTATTTTTCAAAAAAAATTACAGATCGTTTTGCTAGATAAGACCCTTCTTCCTCAGCTGGAATCATTTAGAGCCCTTTGAAGCTGCATTTAAACTACATTTTGAAAGTTCAAAATCGGGGCACCAATGAAGTCCATTATATGGAGAAAAATCCTGAAATGCTTTCCTCAAAGACCATAATTTCTTCACGACTGAAGACAGAAAGACATGAACAACTTGGATGACAAGGGGGAGAGTAAATTATTTGTAAATTGTTGTTCTGGAAGTGGAGCTCTCCTTTAAAATGACAGGTAATAATAGATTATTACGGAATTTTTACGACCTTGTAAAACCCGACCCTTTTCACTGGAAGAAGCAATGTTATGGATAGAGGACTCAAATTTTGGTTGGAAGCAACAGTTTAAAGTTAAACACAACTTAATAAACAAGCAGCTTTTCACTTAAAGATGTTAACTGATGGAGTGGATTATTTGTGGATTATTGTGATGCTTTGGTCAGCCGTTTGGACTCTCATTCTGACGGCACCCATTCACTACAAAGAATTCCATTGGTGAGCTAACTTTCTCCAAATCTGTTCTGATGAAGAAACAAACTATTCTACATCTTGGATGGCCTGAGGGTGTGTACACTTTCAGTAATTTTTCATTTTGGGTGAGCTATTCCTTTAAAAGCACTGATGTTTTAAAAGCCTTGTGGCAATTGTTGAAACTCTCTTCATAAAAAGCTCGCAGGAAGAGGGAAGCGGTGTACTGTTACTATGGAAACCGAGGTGTAAGGCAGCCGGTAGCAGTGTTGTTGTAATTGGGTCAATTAGCATGTGTGGGAGTGTGTGTGTGTACATGCACGTGTTTATATGAAGGCTACAACGTGTGGTAATGAAGACAGCATAAACATTAATTTATACATTTCCATATTTCAAAATGGCATTTCACTTTTAAATTTTGCCATGATGGGAGAATATATCACAGCAACAAGCTCTTGGACACTGTGGAACATTTTTGTTGTAAAATATGTGACAGCATAAAGCACCCTGAGATATTCTTCTAGCTGCAAATTCTGGGAAAACAATTCAAAAATTTGTTGGTGATACAAATATAACAATTGTACCAAACCTCTAAAGTTACAAAACAATCTAAAAATATAGTGTTTCAACATCTGGCCAGGCTTTATTTTTCCTCTCTCTCTGGAAAAAGCTGAAGACAAATCGGAACCCAGGTCCTAGGAGGGCTCTTGGTGGGCGATCATTTCTACGAAAATGATGGAGCCTCATCCTACCCACAAACACAGAAATAAACCAGAGCTGGAAGTGCAGCTCAACTCAAGTATTTCCTTGCCTTAATAATGCTTTACCATTATGGGGAAAACCATAAACTTTAAATTGGTTAATCGGTAGTTAATTGTAGGGTATATGAGAATTCATGGCACATGCCAGTAAGGATCTCTGGCTTATGAGTGTTTTTAGAGGTTTCAAATTAACCACAGAATGAAAACTGTAATATTCATGTCACTTTGTGGCAGTTTATGGACTAAAAATGAGTTACATTCATATGTTAATTCATAAAACCTGCTTAAATAGTACAGTGTAACTGCACGGATTTATTCACTTCATTCAGAAAATCAAAATATATACCAAAGTTGATATTTAGTAATATATTAACAAATTTGTAAACTCACAATATTCTAAACCCACGTAATATTTTTTCTTTTGAAGATATTTCACAGAATGTCAGAGCTGCTCTTTTCCATACAAAGAAAAAAAAATATATGTACTTTTATTTGCTCTTGGGGTCAATTAAAAGATTGTTCTGCAATCAGGAAATTGTTGACTGGGCCAAAACTGGTGCAAATATGTCTTAAAATACCAAATTTGAGAGTTTAATTTAAAAATAAAAAAGAATGATTTTTAGCAAATATTGACTACCATTCAAAAGTTTGGGTAGTTTTTAATGTTTATGAAAAAAAAGTCTCTAATGCTCAGCAAGACTGCATTTATAATGGATAAAAAATATTATATTTTCAATAAAAATTCTAAAATATTACGTCAACGTAAAATAGCTGATCTATTTTTATATATCTTAAAATTCAACGTCATTTCTGTGATGGCAAAGCTAAAAAAAAAAAGTTTTATGCTCTCTTCTGTTCACTCAGACTGCATTTATTTGGACAGAAATAGAGTAAAAACAATAATATTCAGAAATATTATGTCAATTTAAAATAGCTTATCTATATTAATATATTTATAAATGCAATGTTATTTCTGTGATGGCAAAGCTAAAAAAAAGTTTGGGGTTGGTAAGATTTTTAAAATCTTTATGAAAAAAGTCTCCTATGCTCATCAAGACTGCATTTATTTGGACAAAAATAGAGTAAAAACAGTAATATTCTGAAATATTATGTCAATTTAAAATAACTTATTTTAATATATTTTAAAATGCAATGTTATTTCTGTGATGGCAAAGCTAAAAAAAAATGAGTTTGGGGTCATTAAGATTTTAAAAATATTAATGAAAATGTCTCTTATGCTCACCAAAACGGTATTTATTTGGACAAAAACAGTATGAAATATTATGTAAAATAATAATAAATAGCTTGTTATATATATATATATATATATATATATATATTATATATATAAATGTTATTTCTGTGATGAAAAAGTTAAAAAACTTTTGAACAACAGTTTAAATTTGTCTTTAAAATGATCTTCACACAAAATCATTCATATAGTATTAAACTATCATGTAGCATTAAATGTAGAATATAGTGCACAAAAACACTAGGTTTTATACCTTTTTAGTCATTTCCTGAGTTTAACAGCCCCAATCCTCATTCATTTTCCTTGCACGGAAAAGAGCATCTTAGAAAATCTACAGAATACCTTCCCTTCCCATTTTCTATTTTCTGCTTTAGAAAGCTTGTTCTTTTCATGCAGCTCTCCACCGTGTCATAACGCACTGAGTGAGAAGCAGTATTACTGCTGTCTGCCAGCACTTCTAATGCTACTCCCGAGAAAAATAAAGCCGGATGAAAGTGGGATTAACTGCATGGGAGAAAGGCACGACAGACAACAAACCCAGAGATGGGACTTATACACAATCAGCAGACCTACACAAAAAGCTAGGGACAAACAGTCTTATTTTCCGAGCTGATATGTTGACACCTTTGAAAGTTCTCCTTTCTAACAGTCTGGGTCCGGAGGGAGGGATACAATAGACAGGAAGAGAGAAGCCTGAAATAGATCGGACACACCGGGAGTCCCACACCAAGCTGCAGGTAAAAGGTTATATCAGGTAAACGGTCAACACAGTCTACTTATTCTCAAAAATATGGATTTTTAACTGAAACATATTTGCCTTATCTTGTTATAAAACTATTTTGGTCTCAAAATATAAATGTTTAACATAATAAAATGCTACTAGTTGTGAGTTTTTGTTCTTTTTTGCCATGCAGCATTCAGCGTGTGGAGTAAGAATGCTGGTTTCATGCCAAACACATACACATAAGTCATACAGAAAGCATGAGGGTGGGCATGGACGTGCACACACACACACACACACACACGAGCACAAACTCAAACAGCCGACCTTCTCATCGCATAGCGCTTCAGGAGTCAAACATTGGCACTAGCCAATCAAACGTCAGAAAAGTCTTCTTCCTCTTCTTTATAAAGCAGATAAATAAAGCAGGCAGTCAACACTGCTCCTACCAGCTACACAACACACACACACACACACACAAAAAAAAAGATAAGAAAGACACAAACAAAAAGAAAGAGTAGAGAGAGAGAAAGACAAACAAAACCAAGACAAAACAGAGACACATGCTGTAATTTAAGACAAACAATACAAATCCCTGAAATACAGTGTTTTCTTCAGACAATCTGTGAAAAAGTGTTGACGTATGTTATCACTTTTTTACAGCAGGGAAACCGAAAATCAGTTCATTTGCACAATTCATGTAAATAAACAATTCACTCATTAATTCTGACCCTGGCATGTTCTTTCCTGAAGTGAAATATGTTAAATGCTGCTTTATTGCTATATGTGTTTTCTAGTTTTTATTAGTTGTATTTATTGTTAATTAAATGCTTTTCAACCTAATTAAGATGTTTTTGTAAGAAAAATGTTCTAATTGCAGTATTAATTTATACATTCATAGATATTCATTTATTATATTTGATATTAAGTTAAATATTTTTTGGCCCCCATTGACTTCCATAGTATTTTTACCAGCAGCTGTTTAGTTACCCACATTCTTCATGATATCTTGTGTTCAACAATTCATACAAGTTCGAAACAACTTGAGGGTGAGTAAAAATGACTGAATTTCCATTTTTGGGTGAACTATCCCTTTAAATGATTTATGTACTTCTCAGAAATATACTTAAAGGAACATTTAAGTATATTTGACTTGACTTGAAAAAGTCTAAATATACATATATGAAGAGTTCAGATGCAAAACCAGCTAAAAGCCATCTCGGTCAAAAATGAGATAATGATACTGAGTGAATGCTCCTGACACATAGTACACATCCATCAAATACTTTTACTTCAAACTTGCTAAATTCCAGCCTCAGCCCAATCAGAAGTACCAGTACTTACATAGAAACCTATACAAAATAGCCAGAAAGAAATGCTAATTTTAAAGAAATACGTCAGATGGATTTAGAGGCTTTTGCATCTGAACTCTTCATATATAAATATATTTGAGCTATACTTGTGCTCCTAGAATCTGTTTTGATTAAATAATTCTAAATCCAATTCAAAGTTTCTTTTCAGCTTTTTGTTCAAAATGTTGTTTATTTCTTTATTTTTTATTTATAAAACATACCCATATTCAAATGTTAAAAAAAGAATGCATGAAGCTAGAATAAAATGTTTTTGTTTATGAGCAGATATTCTGTTCTTTCTTTAGATGTTTTGTATGTTCAGATATTCATATAACACAATATATATGCAAATTAATACCTAGATAGGGACACAGAAGTATACTTAAAGTATGATGTAAAGTTCACTTCAAGAAAACTTACGAGTATACCTGCAGTGTAAAACTACTAAACCAGTAGTTTACTGAGACTATACTTCAAAGTGTATTAAAATGCTACTACAAGTATTTAATTAGTAAACTATCAGTATACCTATGAGTTCACCTTTAGTATAGTTGCAGGACAACATTGATGTAAACTAGTTGTGCACTCAATGTTATTTACTACTGTTATGCTTAATGTATACTTTAAAGTGTACTAGAAAGTGGGCCAATTTAGTCCCAAGGATTACTGAAATAGTACACTTACAAGTATAGTACTAGTACACTGATTATTACATAAAGTATACTAAAAAAATACTTGAACTTTAGTATACTTAATAAAATAAACTTAAAGTATACTACTTTTTGGTAAGGGTTGGCAAGCTATTGTTTTAAAGTGGTTTCTTCAAAGATACACTGCTAGGATTATACAGAAAAGATAAAACCAAACAATTTGTTACTGTATGTTATAAATGTGAACCGATGCTCTGAACCCCTGCAGAGCAGCACTGTATTTACTGCCATAATGACGGTAATAATGAAAGATCACTGAAGAGGATCAATTTAATTAGCGCTCCCTCTAGAGAGCCACTTCGAGCTACATTGTGGCTTTTTACAGTAAAATCATTACATTAACTTCAACACAGGATTTATTTTTAGGCACCTAATCACTCCAGAGCTTCACATTTCCTGGATGAAATGATCACGTGTTCAGCAGCCAAGACCTTGATGCTAGGATCCCTGCTTTAAGGCTGCTTATCAAAAAGTCGTGACATACTTACGGTACAGTTTTAGGCATCTACTTAAACTTAAAAGAAAATTTCATTAGACAGGTAATTCTGTTGACCTCAGGGAATGTATTAAACAATTTTTGACCTACTAAGTAAGACTAACATCAAGTATGATACATAGTATGCAGTACAAAGTATACACTACATCCTATGTACCATACACTACACTGTGCATATGACACAAAACTTTTTAGTAGAACAGTGTTCTAATAAGTTATTAAACGCTAATGGAATTACATGGAAGACATAGATTTTTATCACTGATTTTGTCATGTCTAGTTAGAACACAGTGCAACATATTATGCCAGTTGTTGCACAAATGTTGCACAAATTATGGCAATTGTTATACTTATCATATACATATACATATATTATACATATCAAAAAAGCACTTTCAGAAAACCTTAAAGGGGACATATCATGAAAATCTGACTTTTTACATGTTTAAGTGCTATAATGGGGTCTCTGGTGCATCTACCATAAAGTTGTGTGTATTTGTCAGTTTAAGCGCAATAAGACATGAAAGTACTCAGAAATTAGTTTAGTACTCACATGCCGTGTGACACGCCGTGTTTCTGTGCGCATACTTCGGATGTGTGCAATCAGAAGTTTAAACTGACACGGCTTTAAAATGCATGATTTCACTGCGATAAATGTAGTAATCTGAGAGTAACAGAGTATCTGAGCTACAAGCTGTAAAGACACACCCCTATTCTGGAAAAAGGGGCGGGGAGCTGCAGCTCATTTGCATTTAAAGAGCCATGCACGAAAACAGCGCGTTTCTGCTTACACTCAAAATAGGCTTTTTCAAAATTATATAATAAATGATCTTCACAGACACAATCTGAGGACACTTATGTTACATATTGTAAAATATGGAGGGCATAATAGGTTCCCTTTAAGATTCACATAAAAACCTAGACTACCAGTCAAAAGTTTTCGAACATTACGATTTTCAGTTTTTTAAAGAAGTCTCTTCTGCTCACCAAGCCTGCATTTATTTGATCCAAATTACAGTAAAAACAGTAAAATTTGGAAATATTTTTACCATTTAAAATAACTGTTTTCTATTTAAATATATTTTAAAATGTAATTTATTTCTGTGATTTCAATGCTGAATTTTTAGCATCATTACACCAGTCACATGATCCTTCAGAAATCATTCTAATGTTCTGATTTGCTGCTTAAGAAACATTTATTATTATTATTATGTTAAAAACAGCTGAGTAGAATATTTTCAGGTTTCTCTGATGAATAGAAAGTTAAGAAGATCAGCATTTATTTGAGATAGAAATCTTTTGTAAGATTATAAATTCTTTATCATCACTTTTGATCAATTTAAAGCATCCTTGCTAAATAAAAGTATTAATTTCTATCACCCCCCCCCAAAAAAAAAAAAAAAAAAAAAATTATATATATACACTGACTCCAAGCTTAAGAATGGTATAGTGTATAATGTTACAAAGGCTTTTTATTTCAGATAAATCCTGATCTTTGGATATTTCCATTCATTAAAGAATCTTGAAAAAAAAATGTACTCAACTGTTTTAAATATTGATAATAATAATAATAATAAAAATGTTTCTTGAACAGCAAATCAGTATATTAGAATGATCTCTGAAGGATCATGTGACACTGAAAACTGGAGTAATGATTATGAATATTTAGCTTTGATCACAGAAATTATTGACATTTTAATATATATTTAAATAGAAAGCAGTTATTTTAAATAGTAAAAATTGTTCACAATATTACTGCTTTTGCTGTATTTAAAATCAAATAAATGCAGCCTTGGTGAGCAGAAGAGAAAAAACTTACTGTTCAAAAACTTTTGACTGATAGTGTATGAAAGCTTATTTTCACCACGGAATAAATAAACACAAATTTTTCTTGCAATTCTGCTTTTATATCTCAAAATTTCTTCATTGCAATTCTGAGAAAAAAAGTCAAAAGTCAATTCTTCTCATTTTAAGAAAAAAAAGCCTTATTTCGAGTTTATAATTTGCAGTTGTGAGACAGAAATGTGCAATTCTGGCTTTTCTTAGAATTGTGAGAAAAAAAAAATGGAACTGCAAGAAAAAAGGAAACAAGCTTCCATACCAAACAACCTATAAAAACAACACTATCCACTAAAAAGAGAAGAAGTGGGATAAAATTCTTAAAAGCATAATCTATGGTCATTACACGTCCTTTCCAGCTCAGAGAATCGATATGAGGTCGGAGCCGGAGTCACATTTCAGTGGTGTTTATATACAGAGTTTATTCAAAAGAAACAGATCAATGGCCCTCTGCACCCCTGCAGTGAATGCAGCACTCTCACTGTGAGATCTGCACTTCAAGCTAAGAGCTCTTTATCTCCCTTTCTTTCATTTTCTCAAAACAGCATGCGGTCTCCACCTATTTTTACCCAGCGGGCAGTGCTCTGTGTGACTACCGTGCGCATTACCGGTCGAGGGCCAAAACAGAGTCCATTAAACGATTGCCCTCAGGTCGTTGCATCAGCTATTTTAGTGAAGGCTTTCATGCTATTCAACCACATCAGAAGACCTCAACGATCCATTGTTCATACTGTTTCTCTGAGATATGCTTTATAGTAATTGAACAAACATAAAAAATATAGTGATGATTTGAATTTTTTGAGTGAGCTATCCCTTTAATTGCACGTGAGGGGGCGGGGCTTACCTGTAGACAGGCCACGCCTATTCCCACAGCACCAATAATAAGCAAGTGATCTGCCAGAAACTGTTCCAGTTTAGTGATACAGCCGCCCTGTGAAAGACCACAGCACTGTTAACTACTTCAGATTCAATGCATATCATGTTGTTTATTATGTGGATGTGTAAATTGATTTATTTTGCAGACTGATGAAGAGCTATTGCTATATGGGTGATTTTTTATTGCGTGATTTACTAGACAGTATCGTGGATACTGCCACAACATATCACGTATAGGATAAAAATAATGGCCCACTAGAGGCCAGTAAAACCAGCATGGTATTGTATTATGTATCACACCGGAGGTCGGTTCCCAAAGAATATATACAGAGAGCTTGGCAGCCGTGTTACCTCATGCTTTACAAGCTCATATATGTTACCGGTCACACCTGCTTTGCTCACAGCTGTGCCTTCTTCGTCTAAATGACTCCCGAGGGTCGTATCAAACACTTCATGATGATACGGTTCACAGGCGTATTGTAGTTCCCACAGACAATGAGGAGGCATCCATGCATGTGGTGGTTTTGTCTCAAACCGCTATACAGCAACAGTACATTAACCAAGTCCCTTTGGTGTACTTGAATTTCTGTTTTGTAAAGCAAGTTAAGTAGGTAAATGTTTCGTGGGGCTTGATTTGAGGTTAACGGTGTTTGACCTACCTCCACTTTGTAGATGTTGGAGGGGTGGTCTCTTATTCCGCATTTAGGGGTGATGGTCTTACAGCAGCTGTCAGGGACCAGTCTTTTCTCCGCTACTGGGGATGTGATGTACACACTGTGTGCCCAGTCAAAAGAGTTGTTGCTCCCGCAGCACTTGAACTAAAAATTGAAGATGAGGAAGTTATGGTTAGGATAAATTAGGAGTAGTGTGCAAAGTGGCCTGGTATTTTAAAGGTATGAAGTACCTGTATTTCTTATTTTGCATGAGGTTTGGAGGCAGTAGATTATGTAGTGCATTCAGTTTAAATTAAATTAAAGTACTGGTAGTCAGAAATGAATTAAAATAAATAAATAAATAGCAAAATAAAGCAAAATAAAAATACATTTTATTTTTACAATAAAATAAAAAGATATACAATTTTATTTTGAAATACAAAATAAGATTAAATAAAAACAAAAAGTAAATATAAAATAATATAAATATATAATATAAAAATAATATAAATGTAAAAATATAAAAATACAATAAAATAAAATATTAAATAAAAATAAAATAAAACAAAAAATAAAAGCTAAATAAAAATACACTTTATTTTTTAAAATAAAACAAAATAAAACAAACAAACTAAAAATATAAAATAAAATAAATAAATACAACATAAAAAACATAACCAAAATAATAAATTAAAAACAAATTAATAAATAAAAATTATATATATATATATATATATATATAATAAAAATACAAAATAAGATCATAAACATTAAATCAAAATAGAGCAAGAATATTAAATAAAATCAAAAGAATATAAATATAAAATAATAGAAGTATTAATACACTTCTAGCTGTGTTTAGAATCATTCATGTTCTGTTACTTTGCACAAAAACTATAATACGATTTAAAAATCATTTGCCCTACCCACATACTCTTGTTTTTTGTTTCTAATCTAATTAAACAAAATGTTCAATATACTAATTCTGAAATTTGCGTTTACAGCAAAAAAAAAAAAAACAGGTGAAAAGGCCTAGAAACATGGCATTTGCCATTTCTCACATCCTGCTGTAGTCTGTCCACAGACTGAGTGATGCTCTCTTTTCCAGGTTGGGCGTAATTCTCTGTCATTGTCTTGCTCAAGTGCTGCTTCAGCTCTTCACTCAGCTGTAAGACACCAAGAAACAGACAGAGAAAAATGAACAAAAAGATAAGAGAGTGAACAGTATGCAGTGTCATCTGTCAAATGTCTTATTTGTGCCAGTCGTGTATGGTCCTACAACTAGATCCATCAAAAAAGCAATTGGGAGTTGGTTCTTCAGAGCTTTGTTTTCTAGCAATATTGTATAAAAGTGTGTCTATATGTTTACTCACTGCTTGGTAGTAAACATAGGCCAAAACACCAGCCACCAGCTCAATTATAAAGATCAGCAGCAGACAGGAGAAGTACTGTAGGAAAACAGGAACCAATGAACAATACAAATCCAATTAGTGCACAAAAATATACAACATCCTTTTCAGAAAACAGGAAATCTAGTCATTGCCACTCTAGATATGCTATGCAAATTGTAAAATAATGATGCATTATTATCCATGGGAAACACACATGTAATGTTGTAATTCCTATTATACTAATTATTAACTAAAATTAAAATGAATGAAAAAATAAAATAAAAAATAAAATATAATTTTAAATGGCTTCCTTCTAAAAGAAACAATATTTTATAACAGGGCTGTTTATTCAGACATCAACACTCAAAATGCTTCAAAATGTAACCATATTTTCCCTGTCATGGGGATAAAGTAAATAAAATTGGTTTCTAAGAAATTTCTTGCTCAGAGCTGGCAGAGGTGGAGATGCCTGACAGATGAAAATAAAAGACACAGTGACATTTTCCTCAGAGGAAAATAAAACAATAAATGACTAAACTGAATAAGCTGTCACAGTTTATTGTGGGGAGAGAGAGAGTGGGTGATAACAACCCAAATCTGCTTTGAAAACGTTTTCAGGAGAATATTTCTGGTTGTATAATTGAAAACAAACCAAGCAACAAACAGAACAATATTTTCAAGATTACACATAACCCAAACTCACCACGTCTTTCTCCGAACACACTAATTTCTATTTGAATTGCAAAACAAGTACTGGAGTTGAACTGAAAAGTCAGTTTCCACCACTAATTAGCAGAATTAAATAATAACAAAGAACAGAAGTATGCACACAGACCACAGACCGAACCACAGACTCAAGAGATGCCACAAAACAGGAAACAAACTGCCTGTCAAAGTGGATGTGTGTAAGAAGGGGCATTTCCTCCGAGGAGGCAAGGGAGGCAGTGCCTCCTCAAAATATCCATCCACTCATATGATTGGATATTACTGGTTATGCTTGGCTGTGATTGGCTCAGGCAATAAATCCCGCCTCTTGTGTTTTTAGTCGTTGTGCATTCGCGAATCAGTCTGAATGAACAATATAATAGCGTTAATAAGAAGACCAATTTAAAATACAGCATTTTAAGGCATGCCCTTAAGGCATTTAAGCACATATTGAAAAAAAGAGATTAAATATTATTTAGCAAGCCTGTAACCACCTAAATCAACTACTTTGGCAACTACAGTTTATTTACCATAGAAATATGATATTTTTTTTAACGTTTATGATAGTTCTAGCGCCAGCTGTGGACCAATCTCCCTAAAATTTTGCATGCTTGTTTAGAATCACATCAGGTTTTGAGAAGTTTTGAGTTTTCGTTTAGGCTTTATAAGCTTTTGGGTATATTTGGACAGGCCCACTTTTCTAAATGACCCTCTTACAGCTTCTCAAAGTGTAAATATCAACATTTTTTGATAATTGTTGACCTAGAGAGTCTAGAGAATTGCACTGCAGTGTTTTTTTTTTGTGATTGAGCAAAAAACCTAGGACTAGTTCGCAAAAGTAGGTTTTTTACATTTTCTCAATCATTTAACTGCGACGAACGGGTTTGGAGTTGTGAGCGATTTTGTACTTTTGATTGTTGTAGCTCCCCTGTCAGGCCGATCATTGATCATTGATTAAATCATTGATTTAAAAAAAAAGGCATCACCTGTCGCATATGCTCACCGGGTTTCCTGAAGTTTTGAGTTTTCGTTTAGGCTTTAGTGTATATTTGGACAGGCCCCCTTTTAGCTTCCCAAAGTGTAAATTTCAATATTTTTCGATAATTATTGACCTAGAGAGTCAATAATTTGGTTCCTATCGGGCAAAAAACCTAGAACTAGTTCGCAAAAGGTTTTTTTTTTTTTTTTAAATGCGTTTTGTCCGGTATGAGCCAAGGATTCAAACGCCATTATACACTTAAAGGTGAACTCCACTTCCAGAACAACAATTTACAGATAATTTACTCACCCCCTTTCATCCAAGATGTTCATGTCTTTCTTTCTTCAGTCATAAAGAAATTATGTTTTTTGAGGAAAACATATCAGCATTTTTCTCCTTATAATGGACTGGTATGGTGCCCTGATTTTGAACTTCCAAAATGCAGTTTAAATGCAGCTTCAAACGATCCCAAATATGGTTGTAAAAGATCCCAGCTGAGGAAAAAGGGTCTTATCTAGCGTAACGACCAGTTATTTTAATAAAAATAATACAATTTATATACTTTTTAATGTCAAAGACTCGTCTTGTCTTACTCTGCCTAGACTGTTTTTGTTTCGGTTCATGACAGTTAAGGTATGTTGAAAAACTCCCATCTCATGTTCTCCCTCAACTTCGAAATGGTCCTATATTGCTGTTTTACCTTTTTTGTTGTTTGACAAAAGGGTGTTTGATCTTCTTTGCATGTTCACTTTGCAAAGACTGGGTCGGTACTTCTGCAGCGATGTATTATATATGTATTATATATTTTTCTCCATTATATGGAGAAAAATGCAGAAATGTTTTCCTCGAAAAACATAATTTCTTTACAACTGAAGAAAGAAAGACATCTTGGATGACAAGGGGGTGAGTACATTATATGTGAATCTCTGTTTTGGAAGTGGACTTCTCCTTTAAGGCCTGCAACAAATGGGTTTGGAGTTATGAGCGATTTCGTACTTTTAATCACTATAGCGCCCCTGTCAGGCCGACTGGGGCTTGGTGGCATGGTAGATGGTATGAGTACTACCATCCCTCCAAGTTTCAAGTCTTTACAACTTACAGTTTGGGTTACATGCTTGAACCCCTAAAAAGTAAGTTAACAACTCACACACTTAGATATAACCACTTTGTTACGTCAAAATAAGACGTAAAATGGCATAAAAAAAAATATGATCTGTGGGAGTATTTAGTGAGTAATCAGCTTGGTGAAATTTAAGGTAAATCTCTGTGTCTGTGACCAATATTTACAGAGCTTTGATGACTGATTATCCGAAAATTTAAAAAACAGTTTAAAGTTAACTATTAAAAAGAATATATGAACATAAGTTCACAAACAAAATATATTATTTAAATGTTACTGACTTTGGAATAAATATAAAATGCTTAAAAACACTAACTTGACGAGATTCATACTTCGCTTTAATAAACAGAATATTGATTACATTGTTATAAAATAGAATTTTTTTCTTTTTCTGTTGTAAGTGTAAGTGATGTGTAATTTATTTAACCTAAAAAACATGACTGGGACATGAATTTACATTTGATTAAAAAAAAAGAATAATAACACTAGCGTGCAAGAAGAATAAATTAGGGCAAACAAACACAAACACAACACACAACTGTACACACACATCCATACATGTGGCAATTCTCATCTAGAGGTCAAAAGAAAGGACAGGAAGTCTGATGTAATTTATATAAACACCAGCACGAGCACTGAAACAAATTAAATGAACCGATTCAAGGTTATCCAAACAAAACAGCGCACCGAACAGCTGTTAACCTCACGGCAGCTGTTGCGTGTGGACGTTTATGCATATATATGTTTTCCCATAATGCAATGCTCTCAGATCAGACCAGCAAAGGCAGTATCCTCATTACTAATTCCTAGCGAGGTGGCGCTCCTCTGTAGATTCATACATCTGAGTGAAAGCGGGCTATAAATAGCACTGCTGCAGTGGCAGTCACAACCTTACTCGTCTCTTTCTCTCTTTCGAACAAACACAAGGTACTATCTTTTAAAAAAATGGCGAGAAAGCAGATGCCTGTCAGCTCAT
The DNA here is from genome assembly GCA_036247105.1 of Cirrhinus mrigala. Lineage (NCBI taxonomy): Eukaryota > Metazoa > Chordata > Actinopteri > Cypriniformes > Cyprinidae > Cirrhinus > Cirrhinus mrigala. Next base: position 30,259,961 of record CM070010.1, read on the forward strand.
TTGTCACGGCTGCCACGGAGCTGGTTCTGCTTTGTCTATGGGCACTTAGTGCCGCCCACCTCGGCTTAGAGGCGACAATAACTGAGGTTACCAAAAAGAGGCCGGGATCTAAAGCAATTAGTGGTGGACAATGGATAAATTGGCACAGCTGGGAACATGATGTTCTCTCATTCATCTCCATCCTCTCACCGTGGACAGACAGCTCCTCTGCTCACGTATAACAGCGCAGCAGCCCAAGAACCCGGTGACCATCACCAGCCCTCCTGCCACGATTAGAATGTAGGCAGACACGGCAAATGTACTGGAGGCCAGCAGGCCTAGGTACTCTCCTTTATCAACAAGCGTCCAGATCCCGACGCCCATTACTACCCCGCCGCCCATCTGGAAGGGAAAAATACATCTCAAGATATCAGGAGGCTTGATCTGATACACATATTACAAGTTTAAAGGGGTCAAATAAAATGAAATCAAACTCAAAATGACCTTCTTAGTCCAGAAATACCATTTATTATGAGTAAGCCACAAAAATAGCTTGTTCCGAACATCCAGAATTTTATGATAAATATGAATACACATGATGGCAAACATTATGAACCTCAAAATTTTTGCTTATTGAAGAATGGGGCAGCACAAAATGTCCTATTATTATTATATTATTAACTATTATTTAATTTTTTAATTTAAATATATATACTTACAAAAAACATCCTATTTAAGGGTCAGGAAAAGAGTGGGAAAATAGCTTTATGAAATGTAATTTGAATTAAAATTTATATACATTTTCAGAAAATATCCTTTTTTAATTCTAAGGGTCAGAAAGAGAGTGGAAAAATAAAGTTATGTAATGTAATTTTAATTTTAATTAAAATGTATATGCATTTTTTTAAATGTCCTGTTTAATTCTAAGGATCAAGAAAAGAGGGGGGAAATAACTTTATCAAATATTAATTTTAATTTCAATCAAATTTATGTGCATTTTTTTAAATGTCCTATTTAAATTTAAAGGGTCAGGAAGAGAGTGGAAAAATATCTTTATGAAATGTAATTTTAATTGAAATTTTAATGAAAATTTATATACATTTTTAGAAAATGTCCTGTTTAACAGTAAGAGTCAGGAAGAGAGTGGAAAAATAACATGTAATTTTATTTGAAATTTTAATTGAAATTTATATGCTTTTCTTTTTTTTAATATCCTGTTTAATTTTAATTTAATGTAAATTTTAATGAAAATGTATATGCATTTAAAAAAATATCCTGTTTAATTTTAAGGATCAGGAAAAGATGGGGGAAATAACTATCAAATATGATTTTAATTTAATTAAAATTTGCATTTTTTTTTTTAAATATCCTGTTTTATTTTAAGGATCAGGAAAAGAGTGGAAAAAGAACTTTATGAAATGCAAGTTTAATTTAATGTAATTTTTAATTAAATGTATATACATTTTAATTTATTTACATTAATTTATATTTTATTTATAATTTATAATTTATATCTTTCTGATGGCACCCATTCACTACAGAGAATCCATTTGCGAGCAATTGATGTAATGCAAAATTTCTCCAAATTTGAATAAAGAAACAAATTCATCTACATTTTGGATAGCCTGAGTGTGAGTACATTTTCATCAAATTTCAACTTAATTGTGATTTAATTTAAAATATATATATATATATATATATATATATACGCATTTAAAACAATGACTCTTTTTTTTTTTAACCATGTGGAAAGCGGAACCACGGGGAAAAATGAAATGAAGTGATTGATTAACAATAATGACAGAAAAAAATCTTTAAAAGTCTTAAAATTAAAGACAAAAACTGGCTGAGGACAAACATCATGAGAAGGTAGCTGGAGTGAGAAAACAATGGCGTTAATTATACATATCAAACTGAAACATATAAACAGCTATTTCATAGTTTGACAGGCTTGTCATTATTTAACCAACTCAAATATTCATTTACCCTGAGATTTTGAGCACAGGTTAATTATCCACCTGTGTGGTGCTGTGCAAAGTAAAGACTCCATTAATCTACATTCATACACACTCATTCATCTGTTTCTCAGCTCTATCCAAGTCGGAAACTGAGGAAATTCCAACAAAACTCCTCGCTTCAACACTTCCAGCTCTTTCCATGACACTCTCCAGGGCAAAACTCAAACAACAGCTTTCCCAGAGTCCCATTGTCTCCTTAATGCCCTCTGAGCTGCTCGCAAACCACAAACAATGAGGACTTAGAGTGTGCAAAGGAAATTTCTTAAAAAAATTTCTGCGCTGAATGAATCACTAGAGTATATGCTTAATATATTTCAGAGGTTAAGCTTTAAAGGAATAGTTCAACCAAAAATGAGTCATTGCTTACTCACCCATGTCAATTCAAACTTGCATGACCCTTTTTTCCATGCAACACAAAAAGTGAACATAATGAAGGTGAATAAGGGCTGTGTGTGAGCTACAAATATGGACCACTTTTATGGCACTTTTGTGTCCTTTTTTTTAACTTCTGTGCATTGTAACTGTAGAATTTCATTGTGGGTGGACTATCCCTTTAAATCATGCACAGGGTTGTGCATTCTGGTTAAAGGTGTGGTTTCTAAATCATTTCCTGTACTTATTTTTTCCTGGTCCAGGATTTATGAAAATTCATCTGTCTGAAACTGCAGTAAAAATGTAACTACAAATACTAATTTAATTAAATAATACTTTATACTGAGAAATTCTTTTGATCAGACAGCAGGTTTCTCTCTCTTCATTCAGAATGCCTCAAAAACAAATTCAACTGTAGAGGGCACTGTACTTGTTGAGCCAATGCACAGGTGGGTGAAAAGAGGAAGTGAGAATGACAGAAAGGAGATGATGGGACAAGACTTAGATTTAAGTTATAAAGGTCATACTTTTTATTTACACGCACACTTTCCCTTTCACCCCCTTGTCATTTGTTTCTCACTGCATCTGATATTTAATAAGAATGCTTCTAAACAGAATATGGAAATATTCTCCAAACATCATTTTATGCAAGACAAAGTAACAAGAAAAATCAACAAGAAAAAGCAATCATTGCCTTTTTTTGTAATTCTGTAATGCAACATTTTTTGTTTAAACAACAAAAAAATGTAAATGAATTTAAATGAACTATAATTTAATTATTATTAATTAAATAAATATATGAATTATTATTATATTATATTATTAATACATTTAAAACATAATTTAAATAAACAAATTTATTGATAATTGAAAATGATTGGTTTCTTCATCAGAGAATGGAGAAATTTAGCATTACATCACTTGCTCACCAATGGATTTTTTGCAGTGAATGGGTGCAGTCAGATTGAGAGTCCAAACAGCTGATAAAAACAGCAAATGAATCTACAAACAATCAACATGATATAAAAAGCTGTGATTTGGACTGCAAAAAACTGTCATTTAATAGACAGACAACAAGGCCAAGGACGATCCTGCTGTTTCAGGACCGTTTCAACACAGAGATAAAGACATGCAACAAAAAACAAACACTGGTTGTTTCTTAAAGGAACAGTTCACCCAAAGAATAAAAATAAAATGCTGAAAATGCACACAAACTCCTTGGCCATCCAAGATGTTGATGAGTTTGTTCCTTCATCAGAACAGATTTGGAGAAATTTAGCTTTACATCACTTGCTCACCAATGAATCCTCTGCAGTGAATGGGTGCCATCAGAATGAGAGTCCAAACAGCTGATTAAAGCATATAAATAATCCACAAGCAAAAGCTACGCTTTGGACTGTTTTCACTTGTAAACATTGCTTGATCTGTGCATATTTCTCTCTTGATTCAGACAACGTTTTAACTGGAGAAAGCAATATTATGGATTTATTTTGAAGTTAAAATACTTTAAACATGAATTTGTTTCTTACAAACACATAGCCTTTCACTTCACAAGAGGTTAACTGATAGACTGGAGTTGTGTGGATTACTTGTGGTTTATTGTGATGCTTTAATCAGCTTTTCAGACTCTCATTCTGACGTCACCCATTCACTACAGAGGATCGCTTAGTGTGCAAATAATGTAATGCTAAATTTCTCCAAATCTGTTCCAACTCATCTACATCTCAGATGGCTTGAGGGTGAATTTTCAGTCTTTTTTCCATAACTTCAAGTAGCAAAGTGGATCAAAAACTCACCCAGAACAGGAAGTTGAAAATAAAGAGGAGGTACTTGAGACAAACTGTGAACCAGTCGTCCTGCTCATCCTTATACAAGCTGCCCATCTCTCCTGTTTAGTGAAAGAAGTGGAACAGAAAAGAAGTTCTCATGAAGTTCTCTTTGTGTATTTACGAGGCAAAATGGGGAAAGGACAAAAGAAGAGGAGGTGGGTAGGAGCATAAACAGGCTTTTGGAAAGATGGCAGTCAAACACTGTTCTTTTCCATGACATGTTAATTAACAGCTGTGGCCCATGGGTTTCTGCCACAGACAGACGACATGCTCACGTCTCAGGGCCTAGTGTGGAGGCGTCGCGTGTCAAAACAGCAGCCATGCGCGGCCGATAAAATGAGGGTGTTTGGTTTGAAATGGTTGAAAACACAACAAAACTACACAGCATCCAACCCACACTGCTGGTTTTAAAAATCTTGAGGATGGCGAATGCAGCACCAGATTTGGAAGGTGACTGACACGCTCTGTTTCAAAACACAAAATCAGACTGGAGAATTCGGTTTATAATAAAATCCCTGCTATAATGGATTTTATAGTGTGGGTTTTCACCGTAAGACCTATCGATTTCTTTCGGATAAAGTTGTTGCTCAGATTGTCTGTGGGGACATATTGATTTGCTGATCACGTGTTGTAAATATATGGAGAAAGCCCTTAGTAGTAATCCCTTTGAGTGCTTTTTCTAAAGGGTAATCTACCTGTATTGAGCTGTAAATACAGATTATTTATGATGGTGATGGACTGCAAATGCAGAATTTGGAATTTTGATTTAGTACAAAATAATGTTTTATTTATTGCATTTGCATTTATTATTCACCACACTGTGAAGGTCTGACTGATAAAGACAAACTATCTTCTTGTCCACTCTGTTGACAGACCAATAGCTTAGGCTGTGATTTGGGACACATGCAGGCTTTGTGGCGTTATGGGTTACCGCAAGCATTCAACTAAGTATTTCAAGTATTTTAAGGAAGCTAGTCTTCTTATTTACTCCAAATACTGATTTACTTCAGAAAAATGCTGCATTATTAAACCACATAATGATTTACTTAAAATGTTGCATTATTAAAACATTTAAAAAAAATATTAAACTTAAAACCAAACCAACATTTTGTTCTTCTTAAGAGAGCAGTACAATTAGATATTGCTTAAATGTACCATAAAATCTAAGCTGGTTTGCATTTATTGCTTTCACTGTAAAGTATGTGTTAATATTATGCTTTTCTTCCAATAAAGAAGTGAAACAGTTTTTTAACTGTAAAATTACATATGTGACCCTGGACCACAAAACCAGTCATAAGTAGCATGGCTATATTTATAGCAATAGAAAATAATACATTGTAGGGGTCAAAATTAGCAGTTTTTCTTTGATGCCAAAAACAATTAGATATTAGGCCTAAGTAAAAATTAATTTCCTATGGTAAATAAATCAAAACATAACTTTTGATTAGTAATATGCATTGCTAAAAACTTAATTTGGACAACTTTAAAGGTGATTTTCTCAGTATTTTCATTTTTTTGCACCCTCAGATTCCAGATATTCAAATAGTTGTATCTCGGCAAAATATTGTTTTATCCTAACAAACCATACTTCAAAGAAAAGCTTATTTATTCAGATTTCAGATGATGCATAAATCTCAATTTAAAAAAAAAATACCCTTACGACTGGTTTTGTGGTCCAGGGTCACTTATGTTGTCCCATTAAACATTTTTTTCCTACCGTATATAGTAAGGTAACAGATTTTTACTTTGGCAGTTGTTTTTTTTGCTCAAATTAGTAACATGTTTACAGTATCATCAGTTATGGGAAGTTGGAAGTTGAAAAGCTGTCTTTCGTCGATTTATACAGCGTTTCACTTTTGCACGTTTCCTCTTTGTGTTTAGAGGAGTTTGTGTGGTTTCTTCGCCAAAGAGTGACACGTAGTCTCAAGCAGATTTGAATAATAATAAATTAAAAAAAAAAAACACGGATGCTTTTCATTTCTGAGCGATGTGACTAAATAGCATGAGAAATTAGTCCTCTGAGCGTTTAAATTATTTCAATTCACGTTATAATCCTCCTTCTTTCCTTCAACACCCCACATAAGCTACAATGAACGCAATGGTGCTTGTCCCGAAAAGAAAAGAAGACGTGGTGATTCAATGTAGCTGATTCTGTTTCTTTCCTCCCCCGGACTTTGGCCTCATAGTTTAACGCAAAACGCATCAAGGTTTCTCAGTTGCGTTGATCCTGCGCCACTTTCCGCGTTCATCAACGTCAACAACATAAAACTGCGTGGTGTGATGCACACTTTAGTATTTTTCCTAGAATCACCTGCTCTCGTGTCGCGTTTGGGACAAGCACGAATGTCGCTTTCAATCGCACAAAAAGAAAACATGCCGTGTTTAAACTTACCTTAACAGCAGATAAAGATCGTTTCCCCAGCGAGGATTGTTGCTCCGGAGGAGGCGTGTGTCCAGTCGGCGGGGGTATCGGAGGGTCAGCGCAGGATGTGAGGAGGAAATGCAACTACAGCCCGCCCCTTCATTTCATGAGATTAAATACAGCGAGCTGTTCATCTTGAAAGGCTGCTCGTAGACTAATACTTGTTATTAGTGCTTTTAAGTAAGTTGCCTTGTCCCATTCGCTGAAAAAAATCAATACTTTTCTCTCATGGGGTTGAATTTGAACCGGACTCACGTGATGTGCAAACGTACAGCGCTACTGAAAACTGTAAATGATGACATTTTAACAGAATGCAACCGTAAAACCTGTTAATTTTTAAACTGTAAATTGACTAAAACATATTTAGGCCTGAATTTAAAGAGATAGTTAATCTGAAAATAAAACCTTCCAAACACACAAAAAAGATAATGGTAACACTTTACAATAATGTTCCTTTAGTTAATTTTAGTTAATGTATTAACTAACCTGAATAAACAATGAGCAATACATTTATTATAGTATTTATTCATCTTTGTTAATGGTAATTACAGAAAATACAATCATTCATTGTTAGTCCATGTTAATTCACAGTGCATTAATGTTAATAAGCACAACGTTTGGTTTTAATAACACATTAGTAAATGATGAAATCAACATTAACTAAGATTAATAAACGCTGTAACTTCTTAGTGTATGTTAACTAATGTTAACTAACAAACCTTATTGTAAAGTTACCGAAGATTCATATTTTTAAGAATATTGGTAACTAAACAGTTGGTAGTAGCCAATGACTTCAATATTATTTTTTTATATTATTTTTCGAAACTATGGAAGTCAATGGCTACAGTCAACTGTTCAGTCCTTCAGAATATCTGCTTTTGTGCTCAAAAAAAAAAAAAAAAAAACTTGGAATGACATAAGTATGAATAAATGACTGAATTTTCATTTTTGGGTGAACTAACCCTTTAAGATTTATGTAATTTAATTGCGTATTAAATTCCAATCACCTGGATCTCATAGTTTTGTCATAAACTTATTGTGATGCATATTTGTCATTCATGCATAAATGAAACGGGTAAGAAACGTTATTACAAAATGCATAGTTTATTTTGAACTATTTGCATCTATGTGATTTTATTTAAATAAATTCAAAATTTCAAGTGCATTTATTCAAATTGCTTAAAATCAACATAAATATGTTCATTGTAAAAACAAATTTGAACATGGCATAAACATGAATAAAATATGGCTAGCTGTGGAACAAGTAAAATACATTGTAGTGTGAATAATAATTAGTAATAATAATAATTAGTAATTAATGAAAATATTAATGACCTTATAACAAGTGTATATTATATTATATATCTTATTTTTATTATTCTATTTTATTTATATTTATTATATTTTAAACATGTTATATTACTGTTTATGAGTAACATGGAGAAAGTGTATATTATATTTATTATATATTTTTTTATATTTATTATATGTGTGTGTGTGTGTGTGTTTTTTTTTTTTTTTTGTTTGTTTGTTTTGTTTTTTTGTTATGTTTATAACTTTATTTGTGACCCTGGACCACAAAACCAGCCAATTTTCTGAAATTGAAATTTATACATCTTCTGAAAGCTGAATAAAAAATCTTTCCACTGATGTATGGTTTGTTAGGACAGGACAATATTTGGTTGAGATACATTATATTATTTGAAAATCTTGAATCTGACGGTGCGAAAAAATCTAAATATTGAGAAAATTGCTTTTAAAGTTGTCCAAATGAAGTTCTTAGCAATGCATATTACCAATCAAAAATTAAGTTTTGATATACTTATGGTAGGAATTTTACAAAATATTTACTTAATATCCTAATGATTTTTGCCATAAAAGAAAAATCAATAATTTTGACCCATTGAATGCATTTTTGGCTATTGCTACAAATATACCAGTGCTACTGGTTTTGTGATCCAGGGTCACATTTTAAAGTCATGTTAGCTTTTGAGAAAGTATAGATTTGTCGTAAAGCTTCTTTTAATTATTTTAAGTACCTACATCTGTCAATGTCCTCCAAACTGTGATGAAAGCAAGGACAAGGCAGGGACAAAGTAAATGATGCTTCCCAACGGACGTCAATAATTTACATTCACAGAATCTTTCACATTATGAAAATAATCCTGACAGCTTCTCAATGCACGCAGCTTGACTTTCTATTTCTAATCTCAAACGCCAGCCTCAGTTGAACTCTCTGCCCTTTTGTGCACAGAAGTTCCTCCGTGCGCTTTTCTCGTTCAAACCTCAATTCCAGTAACCTAATAAAGTCAAAACCCCATTAGGAGAACACACGCCCGCCATAGGCAGCGGATATGAGCTGCAGTCACCTGTCTGTGACACAGTTTTCCAGCTGAAACAGCATTAGAGAGGAAAATGTTATCCATCACGTCTGATTTAATGGAAAGAGCCTACAGAGAGAGCGAAGAAGCCACTTAAAGTGAGAAATGTCATCGCTAATCTGTATTCTGGCTCTGTTAATGGAAATGAACACAAACTAAAGCGCACTGAATTTGAGATTAGAGTTCTGCATCTTCTATCTGTTCTTCCTGATAAAACGTCTGTTGATCGACAACAGGCTGCAAAGTTTTTATTCTGGGAATTAAATCAGATGGAAATCCAAGTACAAGCGGTGTCACGAGGGACGACAAACATGCAAACATCAGGAAGATGGCTAGAAAGGATGACATTAACAATGTAACAGATGACAGAGAACTTTGAAAAGGAGCTCAGCCTATTGAACTGATGTTTATCCCTTTGAATTTGTCTCATTGTGATTCCCGCCTGGTTCTGTCTGCTGCTCCCCTGTTATTTTATTGTTGTGTCCTCATGTCGTCCTCAGTTTCTAAGCTATTAAATGGCACCTTCATAGCGGACGACAGGAGTTTGTGTGTATGGACACATGAAAATGGCCTTGGGATAGTGAAAAGGACCAAGAAAAGGACAAAAGAAACCTACTGACTCACAGACCAGAAAAGTACACACACACTTTCTCCATGAAGTCTCAAAAAAAGGCTTTCATTTAGCAGACCGATAACAAGGCCAAGGACGATCCAGCTGTTTCAGGACCGTTTCAACAAAGAGATAAAGAAATACAACAAAAAAACAGTGTTTCGTTGTTTCTTAAAGGAATAGTTCACCCACAAATAAAAATTTACTTAAAGTGCACACCAACTCAGGCCATCCAAGATGTACAGTTGAGGTCAAAAGTTTACACCCTCCTTTCAGAATCTGCAAAATGTTAATTATTTGACCAAAATAAGAGGGATGTATGTTATTGTTTATTTAGTACTGACTTGAATAAGATATTTCACATTAAAGATGTTTACATATAGTCCACACAAGAAAATAATGGTTGAATTTATAAAAATGACCCTGTTCAAAAGTTTACATCCCCTTGATTCTTAATACTGTGTTGTGACCTGAATGATCCACAGCTGTGTTTTTTAGTTTAGTGATAGTTGTTCATGAGTCCCTTCTTTGTCCTGAACAGTTAAACTGCCTGCTGTTCTTCAAAAAAATCCCTCAGGTCCCACAAATTCTTTGGTTTTCCAGGATTTTTTGTGTATTCAAACCCTTTCCAACAATCTGTCTGATTTTGAGATCCATCTTTTCACACTGAGGACAACTGAGGGACTCATATGCAACTATTACAGAAGGTTTAAACACTCACTGATGCTCCAGAAGGAAAAATGATGCATTAAGAGTCAGGGGGGTGAAAACTTTTTGAATTTGAAGATCAAGGTAAATTTAACTTATTTTGTCTTCTGGGAAACATGTAACTATCTTCAGTAGCTTCTGAAGGGCAGTAATAAATGAAAAAATATGATATTTAGGCAAAATAGGAAAAAAAAAAAAAAAATCAAATGCTTCAAAAGTTTTCATCCCCCGGCTCTTAATGCATCGTTTTTCCTTCTGAATCATCAGTGAGCGTTTGAATCTTCTGTAATAGTTGCATATGAGTACCTCAGTTGTCCTCAGTGTGAGAAAATGGATCTCAAAATAATACAGTCATTGTTGGAAAGGGTTCAAATACACAAAAATGCTGAGAAAGAAACCAAAGAAATTGTGGGACCTGAAGAATTCAGGACAAACAAGGGACTCATGAACAACTATCACTTAAAAAAAACAAAAAACAAACAAACAAACAAAAAAAACACAGGTGTGGATCATTCAGGTAAGAACACAGTATTAGGAATCAAGGGGATGTAAACTTTTGAATAATTTTTATAAATTCAACTATTTTCTCTTGTGGACTATATGTTAACATCTTTTATATGAAATATCTTATTCGGGTCAGTACTAAATAAAAACAACAATTTGTATGATTGGTAAAATAGCATTTTGCAGATTCTGAAAGGGGGATGTAAACTTTTGACCTCAACTGTAGATGAGTTTGTTTCTTCATCAGAAGAACAGATTTGAAGAAATTTAGCATTACATCACTTGCTCACCAATGGATCCTCTGCAGTGAATGGGTGCCATCAGAATGAGAGTCCAAACAGCTGATTAAAACATCACAAAAATTCACAAGTAATCCAAACAACTCCATTCCAACAAAAAGCTGTATGTTTATAATAAATAAATTCATCATTAAGGCATTTAAAGGAAAAAGTCCATCCCTCTGTTGTCCTCTCACATCAAAATACACCAACATGTATACTTAGACCTGTTTTGGTTTATAAATGGTGCTTGATCTATGCATATTTCTCTCCTAATTCAGAAAAGATGACTTTTTCACTAGAAAAAGCAGTGAAGTTACAAACAGCTTAATGATGGATTTGTTTAGTACAAACAAGCAGTTTGTGGATTACTTCCATTACTTGTGGATGTTTTTATCAGCTGTTTGGACTCTCATTCTGACAGCACCCATTCACTGCAAATGATCCATTGGTGAGCAAGTGATGAAATGCTAAATTTCTCTAAATCTGTTCAGATGAAGATATAAACTCAGGGTGAGTATATTTTATCAAGTTTTAATTTTTTGGTGAACTGTTTCTTTAAGAGACGATATAACACAACTGAAAGCAAAAATATGTGCAATTCAAGAACACTTACTTGACGCAAACAATCTCAATGCCAGAAAAAGCGCGACAGGCTTCTGTAAATTCAGAAAATAATTAGTGTTTTGCTATTCGCTGCCCACATTTTCTCCTGGATATGTTTTAAGCGTGTGTGCATGAGTGTGTGTGTGATTGACAGTGTATGGTGTTGTGGTGCTGTGTGCGAGTGTGTGGTATTACTCAGCGTGCGTGGGCATCCGTCCTTCAGTGTTATACATGAGCAGCCCATGTGTTGGAAGTCTTCTCAGCAGGATACAATAGAGCGTACCTTTATTTCGGTCTAGTAGATCACACCATGAGCTCCATTACTGTGAGTGCTCTGAAACCAGCAGTGATTGAGTTTGTTTATTCTGTTGACATTTTCAGTGGTGGGAAAATATGATTTCCATTGCTCATTCCATATGTTTTTGGATATCTGGAGAGGGTATTGAGGGTACTGTATTGATCTGAAACTCATTAAGTATGTGAAAGTGTATGTTTCTGTGTGTGACAGGAAGAGAAAGAGTATATGTTCTGGCCAGGACTGCCTCCCACATTAGCTCCAGGGATTACACAAGCAGATGAGTGGGTGGCATGTAAAAACATAGAGGGGGCTGCCATTCGACTCCAAATCTAGAATCCCACACCTCTCTGTGTATACAGACACTTGTGAACTCGCTCAACTGTGGGCTTGGATTGGCACAGACAACAGCTGCTGGTAAAGTTTCTTCTGTGCTACCCATAAATAAATGCAACGCATAAAGATTACGCATTACCATAAATCAATGGATGTCTAATTAAATATGCATAATGAAAATAACATGTTCCTCGGATTTAATAATATTATTGGACATTTAACCATCTGTTTTAGCATAAAAATAGACCTGAATTTATCCGAAATGTGACTTTTTTTCAATATAGTGACATTGTTATAGTTGATTTGCATTTGTTTTATTTCAAGTAACAACAATGTCTATATAGATTTTATTCAGTTTTAGTTATTTTAATACATTAAAATAACCTAAATATACATCAAAATGCATTTTGACAGCTGAAATAAAATAAGTTTAGGTTTTTAATATTTTATTTTGAATAATGAAAATATTTAGTTATGTTTTACACTGATGTTCAAAAGTTGGGGATCAGTAAGATTTTCTATGTTTTTTGAAGGAGACTTTTCTGCTCATCAAGGCTGCATTTATGTGAATAAAAATACAGAATATATTATTGCAATTTAAAATAGTGGTTTTCTATTTCAATATACTTTAAAAAAGAATTTATTTCTGTGATGCAAAGCTGAATTTCTAGCATCATTACTCCAGTCTTCAGTGTCACATGATCCTTCAGAAATTATTCTAATATGCTGATTTATTATCAATATTGGAAAGAGTTGTGCTGCTTAATTTTTTTTTCTAACCAGTGATCCTTTTTTTCAGGATTCTTTGATGAATGAAATGTTAAAAAGAACAGCATTTATTTAATTAGAAATCTTTTTTTTTTAACATTGTACACTACCGTTCAAAGCTTGGGGTTGGTACATTTTTTCTTTCTTTCTTTCTTTGAAGGAAATTAATACTTTTATTCACCAAGGATGTGTTAAATTGATAGAAAGTGATAGTGAAGACTTATATTGTTAGAAAAGATTTCTATTTTGAATTAAAGCTGTTCTTTTTATTTTTTATTCATCAAAGAATCCTGAAAAAAGAATCGTAGGTTCCAAAAAAATATTGATAATAAATCAGCATATTAGAATGATTTCTGAAGGATCATGTGACACTGAAGACTGGAGTAATGATGCTGAAAATTCAGCTTTACATCACAGAAATAAATTCTATTTTAAAGTATCTTAATATAGATAACCATATATAAAGAACATCTGAAACACATTAAGCTAAAATCAGTACAGTTTTATGTAAAATCACTAAATATTTCACAAATACGAATGTTTTTGAAATATTTAAAGGTCCTGACAGGACATGATAGTATGGGGATAGCATTGCCAAGGTCATGAATTCGATTCCCAGGGAATGAACGGATAAGATGCATGCTATACTTTGAATGCAAAGCTACTGCTGTAAATGAAAAAGTACACTTCGTCTGAAAAGGCTCAGCCTTGAAATGGACTAAAACGTTGTCGGCCTTGTGTCCTTTATTTTGAGAAAGTGGAGGTGCGATACTTGTGTGGGAGGCACTAATTCAGCTACTGATATCGCTCCAGTTCTGCACTCGCTGCGCTCGAGTTCAGTCAGCACAGTCTTTCAACTCCAACTTTCAGCGTGATCCAAACGCACTTGACCGACCGCAACGCGACGAAGTGGACCACCAGGATCCGACGACATGTTAAGAACTGAAAAATAACGGATTATCGCGTTAAACTGAAATAAAAGATGCATTCTAATCTGTCAGACTCCGTGTAGCGCGGCGATGCGCAGCGGCAGGTGATGTGGATGCTGACGCGTCGGAGCTCAACTGGTCTCCAAGTGGCGCTTAGAACCTGTGGAAGAACTTTTGCACGGATAGCTTTCAGTAGGAGTCTGAATCATGGAGTTGAGAGACTATCCAAGAAGTCTTTATGACAATTTCAGTATTACTTTCTATTTAGGCATTTATCGTTTATTAAACACAGCTTTGCGAATGAACAAATGGGTCGTTTTAGAGCACAAACGTAGTATTGCTTATTCCAGTACGTTTTAAAACTTTTCTAGGACATTTGGTGACAACACTTGCCCTTATCGAGTTAATCCGGATCCCGTTGGCTCGTATGGGACTGAGGCACTCATCGCGGTGCCTGCTCCTGCGGAGAAAGATGGCGGAGGCGGAGAGCTCGGAGGTAAGTCAAAGATTCCTTAAGTCATCTATAAAACATCAACGCACGTCCAAACATTCATATATCTACTTTTAAATCGCTTGAGATTCATTCTAGTCGCTAATATGTGTGGTTAAGCGCATAATCGCGTAAAATGACGCGCTGGTTTGGAGGTCATACAAATCAGTGCCCGGTTATGTGTATGACTATGCAGGCTAAAACCCACAGCGATCCGAACTGTGCAGAACACGTCCGATTTCCACCTGAAAGAGATCAGAGAGACCACACCGAATTCTAAACGGAGAGGTTTATAGGCTATTAATATTTATATTGCCAGTCTAGGTTGCGTAAGGATTGGATAGGCAGACATTAAATGCAAGATTTTGAAATCTCGAACTTAAATTAGCCTGTAATTTGTACCCAAACGATGCAGTAGGACGATAAAGTTAGTCGTGTGCTTGTTGAATTGAGCAGTCGTTGGTCTTTTATGTAGTCTACTGGGTCATCGAGAGACGGCTGAGCGCTGTCCTTGGTGCTGCAGTATTTTACCCCCCCCTCCCCGGCTGATTAGCATATTCACCTTTGCATACCTGATTTTAATGTTGACGTTGTTAACAGGTCACTAAATAACACAAGGCCTGAACGGCAAGGTGAAGAAAAATCACAAGGTGAAAAACATCAAAGAAGTGCCTCAAGCGGCTTCCGCCCGTCTGCTTTGTTAATTATTTTTCCACGTATTTTTACAAAACTGTCCATTTTTTCTTGATTGCGTTTGACATTCATTCATTCATTTATTCATTACATGGAAAAAATACCTTGGGAAAAAAAATAATATTTAAAAATAAAAAACCTTTGTAGAAAAAGGTGCCTCACTGCCTTTCGTCCATCTGCCTCATTATTATTTTTATTATTATTATTTATTTATTTTATTTTATTTTTTGCAAAACTGACTTTTTTAATTGCTTTTTTGCTTATTTATTTTTATTTATTTATTTACCTATCTATCAATTAATCACATGAAAAAATACCTTAAAAATTTAAAAATCTGTCCATCTGTCCATTTATTCATACATACATACAAAACTCTATTTTTAAATTACTTTTTGACATTTTCCCTATCTATCTATCTATCTATCTATATCTATCTATCCATCTATTCATACAAAACTTTCTATCTGTCTGTCTGTCCATCTGTCCATTACATGGAAAGATACCTTGAAAAAAATTTAATTTGATAAGATGCCTCATTGCCTTTTGTTTTGTTTTCAATTGCTTTTCGATATTTTCTCTATTTACCACATACAACAAAACAAACAAACAAACATTTAAAAATATTTGCAAGAAAAAAAGAGACAAAAATGCCCAAAAAATGATTACATAACTGTTGATCTAATGACACAGAATAAAACTAAGTATCATAACGCCCCATGGCGCAGTGTTGCCAAGTCCACAGTTTTTCCGTGGACTTGGGCTACTTTAACACTGTTGCCATGGGTTGTTTTTGAAGCGACCCCAGTGATGTCTTTTTTAACCCTTGAAATATGAATTTACTCCCACCAAAAACATGTACTTTATCCCCTGGAACGTGATTTTTAATGGGGCGACCCCCCTCAAAAAGGGCTTTTTTGTTGTGAAAACCTGGCAACCCTGCCATAGTGCTCTC
Source organism: Cirrhinus mrigala (assembly GCA_036247105.1). NCBI lineage: Eukaryota > Metazoa > Chordata > Actinopteri > Cypriniformes > Cyprinidae > Cirrhinus > Cirrhinus mrigala. The sequence goes on from CM070010.1 coordinate 30,276,131, forward strand.
AACACCAGTGTCATGTGTTTGATTCCCAAGGTGTGCATACACTAATTAAAGTTGAAATATGTTGTTTTAAATAAAAATGTCTGGCAAATGCAGAAATATATCTATTAAATCCATAAGTGGTGATGTAGGACAGTGAACCTATTATTATACTATTGTCTCGACCAGCAGCGCCAGCAGCAGCAGCAACAGCACCAGCAGCAGCAGCAGCAGCAGCAGCGTATTTCCAGCGCACCCTCGTCCCAGTCCTTGCAACCATCTCCACTACCAAAGCCAGTGACATCCGTTCATCATGTTCCCCACCCCCCACACACGCCACACGTCTCCGCGCTTTCTGCCTGTCCGGGACGAGGCAAGATGGCCAAGCTACTCAACCCGGAGGAGATGACATCACGAGACTACTACTTTGATTCCTATGCCCACTTTGGAATTCATGAGGTAACTGGACAGTTAACAGGTAACAGTTTTACCATCAAGTATAATGCTAGTCTGTTTCTTTAAGGTAGACAAAAAAATCAGGAACTTGTTTCTGCTATAGAACTTTTATCACATGCAACCGATCGTAAGACCTTAAACATGTCACTGAAACCGCCTTCCAATCTCATTCACGAAACACCTTTGATATCAGCACATGTATAGCATGAGGGTCAAATTGGATCTGTCTGAAGATAAAAGAACAGTTCTTGATACCAGAAAAAAAGGACAAGAGTAAGATAGTGAGATGGAGAAAGGGAGAAAGAAAAGGAGAGAGAATTAGAGCGGGGGGAGGTGGTGGTTGGAAAGATGTGTATCAGTTAATCCCAGCAGGCTAAATGGAGACCTGTCTCTATAAAAAGAATCCTGGAGACACTGCGCTTTGTGTCCTATATATTGTCCCAGTCCAAGAGAAAAGGTGCAGAAATGAGGGATAAAAGTCATGGACTCGAATTCTCAAACCTGCCCCAGTAAAATATGTATAGCCATATGAATCAAACATTTGAGGGTGAGTAAGGTAGTTCAAATGCTGAAACATTAAGTTCTACAAAGTCAAATTTAAAGGGAACCCAGGGTATTAAAGAAGAAGTCCACTTCTAGAACAAAGATCCCTGCTGAGGAAGAAGGGTCTTATGTAGCGAAACGATCGGTTATTTTCATAAAAATAATACAATTTATATACTTTTTAATGTCAAACGCTCGTCTTGTCTTACTCTGCCTAAACTGTTTTTTTTCCGGTTCCTGACAGTTAGAGTATGTCGAAAAACTCCCATCTCATGTTCTCCCTCAACTTCAAAACCGTCCTATATCGCTGTTTTACCTTTTTTGTTAAGGGTGTTTGATCTTCTTTGCATGTTCACTTTGCAAAGACAGGGTCGGTACTTCTGCAGTGATGTAGGATGATTTTGAAAGGATTTTCTAAGTTGAGGGAGAAAATACGATTGGAGTTTTTCGACATACCCTAACTGTCTCGAGTCAGAATACACAGAGTTCAGGCAGAGCAAGACAAGACGAGTGTTTGAGACTTAAAAGTATTTAAATTGTATTTTTTTAATGAAAATAACCGGTCGTTTCGTTAGATAAGACCCTTCTTCTTCGGCTGGGATTGTTTACAACCACAACTGGGATCGTTTGAAGCCGCATTTAAACTGCATTTTGGAAGTTCAAAATCGGGGCACCATACCAGTCCATTATATGGAGAGAAATGCAGAAATACTTCCTCAAAAAACATAATTTCTTTACGACTGAAGAAAGAAAGACATGAACATCTTGGATGACAAGGGGGTGAGTACATTATCTGTAAATTTTTGCCCTGGAAGTGGACTTCTCCTTTAGAACTTGTATGGCTTAATGTAACATAAATGATGTCTCTTACTGAAATATGTAGTAAAAAATCCAGTAAAGATTTACGTTATTTAAAAAATCCACATCGTTTTATACATATTTTGGACTATGGGGGGCGCCGTTATTTAAGTGACATCAAATGGTTGCAATCGGTGAGCTACTGCCGCTACCTGTTGCTATTTTTACCACAACACAACTCACAGTGCACAACTCAGAAAATAAAATACTGATACAATTTCACACTGTGTGACTTTTGGTTGCAATTTTTAGTCGAAGGGCAGCAAGGGAACCATTTTAAAGGGCTCATCAGATGTTGATATGATTCTTTAGGGTCTTAATGAAAAGTCTATAATATACTTTGGTCAAAAATTCTCAATGGTAGTGTAAAAAAACACACTTTTTACTGTGCCAAAATCAGCTCTGCATAAATCATCTCATTCTGGTCGACGCTGCTTTAAATGCAAATGAGCTCTGCTCGCCCCGCCCCTCTCTTCTCTCTGTGGAGTGACGAGCCTGTTTACTTTAGCCGCATTTAGCCGCTAAACTTGCCAACAAGCACATTATTAGGAAGATGATCGCAAAGATTCATAAAAAACCCTTATACTCACTTCTGCTGTAAGTGAAGCTGGATCACAAATGATTCGCGCGAACATAGACGGATATATGTCGATCGGGAGGCGCATTCTATTTACAAACAAACGTAATCTACTGCATCTTCAGCGGCTCAGATGTCGGGAGTAAATGACGACCACTACGTTCATTATTACATCCAGCAACACAACACCTCAATCACTCAGTCGGAGATATTCTTGTCTAACTTACATCCCTGCTCCGGCATTGAAACAAAGAGGGCGGACTGTTACAACTGATCTAAGGTAAGACGCTCATGTCAATCAACTATCGTGGGAGCGGCCTCTGTCGGTGTGACGCCACAACGACAGGAATCTGAGAATGGCTCGATTTGAAAAAGGGGATATTATTTTTACAGATTAATCAAAAACCACTGCATGGATTTTTATCATTATACACTGCCAACACACATTAATGTTCAAACAATATTTAAAAGTGAATTTAGCATCCGATGAGCCCTTTAAGTCTTCACTGCTTTCCTAGTGATAAGAAAAAATGGAAGATGCCTGTGTTCGAATAAAACTTCCTAAAGACTAAAAACTTCCTAAAGATGTCTTCATTCTACACTTTAGCCCTGATGCCTTTGAGGGTTTTAGTAGACCACAGCTGCTGAAAGAGCTTACAAACGGCAGAGATGTAAACATGCTGACGCTTGCAATGATGCCGCAGCCACTGAGAGAAGGTGGATTTCATTTGATATCTGAAGGATGGCATTCGATTTGAGCCTACGCTTATATCTTTCACCACCTGTAAGCTCTTTCAGTATCAGTATTTTATTTTCCGAGTTGTGATGCGGTAAAAATAACAACAGGAAGTGCCAGTAGCTCACAGAGTGCAAGCATTTAAAGTCATCAATTGGGTTGCCAGGTTTCAACAAAACCGGCCAAACTGCTACTCAAAACGAGCCCAAAACTAGCCAAATCACATTTCGAGGAGGGTCCCCCCGTAAAAATCGCATTTTGGGGGTAAAATACACGTTTTTTGGCAGGGTTCCCCTGGTAAAATTTAGATTCCAGGGGCTAAATATCACATTATTGGGGTCACTTCAACCGGCAGACATCAAAAACTACCCGCAGCAACTGTGTTAAAGTAGCACAATTCCGTGGGAAATCATTGGTCATCAAAATTAATGGTGCCCCCCATAGTCCAAAATATGTATGAAACGATGTGGACTTTTTAAATAACGTCAGTCTTTCATGGGTTTTCATCTACATATTTCCGTAAGAGACATTATTTAGGTTATATTAAGCCTTATAAGTCTCAATACCCTGAGTTCCCTTTAAAACTTATTGCACGAGTCTGACTAAAAGTTTTTTTTTTCCTTCTCAATAGGAAATGCTAAAGGATGAGGTGAGGACGCTGACTTACAGGAACTCCATGTACCACAATAAACACATCTTTAAAGATAAGATAGTTCTAGATGTGGGCAGCGGAACCGGAATCCTCTCCATGTTTGCTGCCAAGGCAGGAGCCAAGCATGTATATGGGGTGAGGACTCAAATTACTCATTACAAGCGTGTTTGCTGTTCTATACAATAGCTTCGAGTTCACAACATTCACAGAGTGCCAACAGCAATAGCTTTGAGTTTGCAACAATCACACTACTGCAGATCTGAATTTTTTTTTTTAACACTCACAAAGTTTATCTATGTATATCGGGAAAGACAGAGTGGGAGAGTGTGCTGATAATATCAGTACCCTTACTGTGCTTCTGGTCTGTAGTTAGATAACACTCCACTGATCCACCCACTAGGTCCAGTTTTAGTTGCTTTTTTATCTTTTCTATGCCAAAGTAAGCAAACAAGGTCTCTGATTCTGTCCAGAACACAAATGCCTATAAGCGGAAAGGTTTCACAGGTTCATAGATGTTTAAACTGTAAAAATGTATGCATTTGGCAGATAGTGATAACATGTATCTTCATTTTTTAGAAGATTAAAGCACAATTAGGCTTAGGGTAAGCAAGAATGAGACTGTTCTAGCAGAAAATAATGGCACCAAAATGCAAATACAAGAGAATGGGAATCATATGGATATGCAATATGCATAATACCAGCAGGAAACTAGAGTAGATGGCTGTGCTTATATTGAGAACAACAACAATATTGTGGTTTAGACACAATATTCCCAGTTGCTTTGTTTATTTTTGCTCTGCCAGTGAAAATAATTCCAAACAAAGCCAGGAATCAGCCATTACATCTCCCAGCAACACACAAAAGCGACGTCCTGGAATATATCAGTGCTTTTAAGTGAACCGGTTGGATAAAATGATTCAGTGCATAAAGACAGGAGTCACTTGTTGTGTTTCTGAATGAATCAATGGGTTTGAACAAATCAGTTGAGTGAAAGATTCAATGACTCATGCATAAAGCCAGTAGTCATTTGTTTCGTTCCAGAATGAATCGTTAGTTTTGAACAGATCGTTTAAGTCAAAGATTCAATGACTCGTGCATAAAGCCAGTAGTCATTTGTTTCGTTCCAGAATGAATCATTAGTTTTGAACAGATCGTTTAAGTCAAAGATTCAGTGACTCGTGCATAAAGCCAGTAGTCATTTGTTTCGCTTCAGAATGAATCAGTGCTTTTGAACAAATCAGTTGAGTGAAAGATTCAATGACTCATGCATAAAGCCAGTAGTCATTTGTTTCGTTCCAGAATGAATCAGTGGTTTTGAACAAATCGGTTGAGTGAAAAATTCAATGACTTGCGCATAAAGCCAATAGTCATTTGTTTCGCTCCAGAATGAATCAGTGGTTTTGACTGAATCAGTTAAGTAAATGATTCAGTGACCTATGCATAAAGACAGTAGTCACTTGTTTCATTCCAGAATGAATCAATGGTTTTGAACAAATCGACAATGAATCTGTGTTTTTTGGCAAATCGTTTGAGTGAAGGATTTAATGATTCAAGTATAAAGATAGTAGGCACTTGATTAGTTTCAGAATGAATCAGTGGTTTTGAACAAACCTTTTTGAGTAAAAGATTTAATGACTAAAGCATAAAGACAGCAGTCTGTTGTTTAATTGTGGAATGAATAAGAGCTTATGAATGAATCTGTTAAAAGAATAAATCACTGATTCACTCATGAAGTTCACTCACTCATGTTTTGTTCCTGAATAAAACAGTGGTTTTTGGCAAACTGGTTGAGTGAAGGATTCAGTGACTCATGCATAAAGACAATATTCACTTGTTTCATTCCAGAATGAATCAGTGATTTTGAACAAATCAGCTGAGGGAAAGATTCAATGACTCATGCATAAAGACAGCAGTCAGTTGTTTTGTTCCTGAATAAAACAGTGGTTTTTGGCAAATTGGTTGAGTGAAAGATTCAATGACTCATGCATAAAGCCAGTAGTCATTTGTTTCGCTCCAGAATGAATCAGTGGTTTTGAATGAAGCAGCTGAGTTAATGATTCAATGACCTACGCGTAAAAACAGTAGTCACTTGGTTCGTCCCAGAATGAATCAGTGGTTTTGAACAAATCAATCGGTTAAGTGAAAGATTCAGTGACTCATGCATATAGACAGTAGTCTGTTGTTTAATTGTGGAATGAATAAGAGCTTATGAATGAATCTGTTAAAAGAATAAATCACTGATTCACTCATGAAGACAGTAGTCACTTTTTTAGTTCCTGAATGAATCAGTGGCTTTGAACAAATTGGTTGAGTAAAAGATTCAATGACTGATGCATAAAGACAGTAATCACTTGTTTCATTCCAGAATGAATTGTTGGTTTTAAATGAGTCAGTTGAGTGAATGATTCAATGATTGATGCATAAAGACAGTAGTCACTTATTTCATTCCAAAATGAACAAGAGTTTATGAATGAATCGGTTGAATGAACGAACCACTGACTCGCTCATACACACACTGTCACCACTTACTGGCATAACAATGTAGTTTGCAAAAACAGTCAGTGAAACATCACTGCCACTAATACACAGACTGACAGCCAGTCTGGAGCGTGCAAACAAATACAAGCAGATTGATACAAACAATACATTCCACAAAATATTAATAATAATTCATTTTTTGCATGAAAAATGGGCTTGAGTCTGCTAGCAGACCTCTAATATGTGTCATTTGCATTAGTTACACCTATATCAATCAACCTATATCAAGAATGTAATTATCTTGATAGTTATGCTAATGTAACTACGCTAATTATCTTTTTTTATAGATTGAATGTTCCAGTATATCAGAGTACTCTGAGAAAATCATCAAGTCAAATCACCTGGACAATGGTAAGATTTATACTCCACTGCTCACTCCTGTTAGGACCCAGCTCACTGTTTAGATCTGATCTGCATTCATGTGTGGAATAAAAGAGTCATGCATTTTCCTGTTGGCAAGTGGAGTTCCACGACACAGGAAGCAGCATAGTCACTTCCTGTAGCTGACACTCTCCTCATGTGGTGTGATGGCAGAAGTTGTTGTTTAGTTGTCCACAGCAGCTCTCATTAACACTGGAGAGCAGCAGGCGAGCGAGAAGCCTGAGTCAGCGTGAGAGAGGAGTCACTACTGTACACAAACACACACATGCATACACACACACACACACACACAAAGGCATGGTAATTTGACATTGGCAACTTGCCTTTTGCTAAATGGGAAAAATGATGAGGATGGGAGAAAGGAAGAGAGAGAAAAATCATTGAGAAACCCATCCATCAATTATAGTTTCATATTGTCTTTGTTATTATTATTTTATGACTAAATACTGGGTTTGGAACCTATCATCCATCTCATCCATTTACGTTTATCTATTTTTCTGTGCATTTTGCAGTTATCACCATCATTAAGGGGAAGGTGGAGGAGACTGAATTGCCGGTGGACCAGGTGGACATCATCATTTCAGAGTGGATGGGCTACTGTCTTTTCTATGAGTCTATGCTCAATACTGTCATCTATGCCAGGGACAAATGGCTGGTCAGTTTGTGTGTGTGTGTGTGTGTGCTGGCTGTCTCAAGGCCAAGGTTATGTGACTAATTAGAATGTGAAGCATGTGTCCATGCTGAAAATTATCATTTATAATGGGAATGAGTGGCTAGTCATTGGGCTGCTGATGAATGTCTACCACCGAATGACAATTTGGTCCAGAGGACAAGTGGCTTGTTAGACATTTTTATGGAGCCATTGTGTTAGTGCCAGAGCATTGTTTCACCCTAGGGTTATTTTTATGGTGCATTTAACAGGAAGGAAAAGAAAGAATGATGTGAAGTCACTGGAATAATAGGACTATAATTACGCATATGCCAGGAACACATTTTTATAGATTAAAATGTTATATGAGGGTAGTTTCAGCAGTGTCATGTGGTGTTACAAGATATAATTCATCTCAAATTATTTACAAGATTAATGATCAATTTCTTTTATTATTAAATAATAATAGTTTAATCCTCTTTCCAGTTATTTTAATAATTATATTATATTATGACAAGATATAATTCATATAAAACCATTTGAAAGATTAATAATCAATTTCCTTTATTATTTAATTATGATAGTTTAAATCTCTTTCCAGTCATTTTAATAATTATATTACTTTATATTATATTATTACCTTAAATTATTAATAATAATAAACTGAAAAATTAAAAACTATTTAAAATATTTTAGATGAAAATGATAGATTATTTAATTGAGATAATTATTTTTATATTATATGTTGTATGACCCCTTTTATAATGGTAATATTTTGAAAATTTCTATTTAAAATATTTCAAATAATATTTTTGACCTATTATTTAAACTACTACTACTACTGTTTTTTAATTCTAATTTAAAAATATTATAGTATATTTTGACCCATTATTTATACTACTACTAATAATATTTTTTGAATTCTAATTTAAAACTATTATATTACATTAATTGTTGGTTTATGAGAAAAACAATTTGATATTCTAATTAAAATGTTAATTTTAATTACTATAATATTATATTATTATTGTGTTTTACGACCTATTTGTACTTTCAAAAAATATATATTATATTATATTGTTACATTATATTACTGCGTTTTATGACCTTATTTATGACCTATTATTTATACTAATGATATTAATATTTTTGAAATTTTAATTCAAACTATTTTAAATATTTTAAATATTTTTTTATAATTACTAAAATATTATATTATCCAGTTTTATGACCTTATATTATATTATAATAAATTATATTATATTGTGTTTTATGACCTTATTCATGACCTATTATTTATAATAATTATAATAACATTTTTTTTTATTCTAATTTAAAAATATTATATTAGATTTTATGGTGATTTATGAGAACATTTTGAAGTTCAAAGTATTAAAAATATTTTAAGTAATTTTTTTTTAAATTATTAAAATATTATATTCTATTATTTATATATATATATATATATATATATGTTTCATGACCTTATGATCCATTATTTATAGTAATAATAATATTTGAACTTTCAAATAATCTAATTTAAACATATTATATTAAATATTATATTATATTATATATGAACTTTGTATGACCCATTATTTATGCTAATAATAATATTTGAAAAATTAAAAAATAATTATGTAATTAAAAATATTTTAATTGAAAAATATTATAATACATTGTTGATTTATGAGAAGAATATTTTGAAATTCAAATTCTATTTAAAAAAATATTTTAAAATAATTTTAGATAGTAATTTAATTATTCTATTCCATTCTATTTATTATATTATATTATATTACATTATATATTCATATTTTGTATTTTTTCATTCTTATTTAAAAATACAAAAATAAGTAGCCATACACCCATTAATCTTTTCAGATGTGATATCTGTAGATTCTCTTTCCTGTTTCAGAAACCTGGTGGTTTCATGTTTCCAGACAGAGCAACATTGTATGTGGTTGCCATTGAGGATCGGCAATACAAAGACTTCAAAATCCACTGTGAGTACACACAAACACACACACACACACACACACACACACAACACACACTTACTTAGAGCCAACAGGTACTGTATAAAAAGAGCATTTAATAGTGTATCTTTTTCTCCTTCTGCACTGTGCCTTGATCTGTGTCTCATTTTGGATCCCTCACTTTTATTTAGCCTAAAGAAAACATTAAACGCACTAGGAAAAATTCCTGTTAGGTTTCATTACTCCCCCGCAGCAAGAGGTTTGCTTTTTCTCCATCCCTTTCACTCCCTCCTTCTTGTTTTGGATGGAAGTGTGAGATTCGCCTCGGCCTAACGCTCATGTGAGGGGATGTAATCAAATGCTGCCAGACACAGAGGAGGCAGGAGTCTATTTTAGGGCCAAATGAAGCCGACCAGACACAGCCAGACAGATTTTCTACTTTTCAGGCACATATGAGTTATAAAATGTCTTAAAAATATAGTTTCTCTATGCCTGCAGGGTGGGAGAACGTCTATGGTTTTGACATGACGTGCATTCGAAATGTTGCTATGATGGAGCCCCTGGTGGACATAGTAGACCCTAAACAAGTCGTGACCAACTCCTGCCTCATTAAGGTACCAGTATGTGCTCTATACGTGTGTATACGCGAGCCAGATCCCATCTGAATCATAGTACTGACTGACTGAGCGATAGGCTACGTTTGAACACATGTATCGTGGGCGTTACATAACAGAATGATTCGCAGTAAAGAGCCGCCTGATGACAGCGTGGTAACGTGTGCTCATCTCATCTCAACACATGCACAAACACCAATCATTCATTTAAATTAGCCAAGAGATATGAGTCCTAATGGGATATAATGCTAATAATATCATCATGTAGGAAATGTGAAGCCCTATATTTTGTTGTAATAAAGCATCTCATCCTATACAGAAGGAAAGAAAAATCACAAATAACAGGAACTGAGATTAAATTCATAATATAATATAATATAAAAATTTAGATAATATTGTCTTTATTATATTGCATTCACAAGTAGCAATTTCTACTTAGAACTTAATATAATAAGAAAAAATATATATTTTATTACTAAATTTTCCATGACTTTTTAATATTTGAATAATTACCATTATTTTTCCAGGTCTTGAAATTACACTTTTAAAATTCCCTCAAATAAGGAATTAAAATAAGAAAAACATCTTCATTTTATTGCTTATTTGAAATAATTTTAAGCCATTTTCAAATAGCAATTTCTACCCAATACAATATTTTAAAACCTGACATAATAGGAAAAAGTTTATATTTATTACAAGAATTTTCCATGATTTTTTAAAAAGAATTTTATTATTATTATTTTTAAATATATTTTATATAAGTTTTTCAGGTATATTAAAATAAGAAAAAAAAAAAAAAAATTTATTTAGACATTGTAGCTTATTTTTAGCTTGTTTCATCTCATTTTAAATAATTTAAAGCCAGTTTGCAAATAGCAGTTTCTCTTAGATAAAATATTTTATAACTTGACATAACTAAAAAAAAAGTATGTTTATTCCAAAATGTTCCATGATCTTTCAAGATTTCAATTTTCAGTATATAATATAATATAATATAATCATTTTAGTAATTATTATTTAAATGACATAAAACCAATGATCTAAAATCATATAGTATTTAATAGTAAACTGGTTGTTTTAATATTTTTTTAAGTTTATTTAAAAATTAAATTAATATATAATATAATAAATTTAAATAATTATGTAATAATAGTTATTTAATAGTTAATAGTTGTTTTAATACTGTTTAAAGTGTTTACATTTTTAAAAAATGTTATTTAATATACAACTTTCTAATATAATATAATATAATATTATATATCATTTTAAATAATTATTGTAATTATTATTTAAATAGAAATATTATGTAAAATCACTTTAATTATTTTTCATAATAAATTAAATGTTTTATACATTTTTAAAAATGTAAAAAAAATGTTAAAAATTAATATAATATAATAATTGTAAATAATTATGTAATAGTATCTAAAATAACTTTCATTTTAAATAGTAATTAGTTTTACATTTGATGTTACATTTTGTTAAAAATTAAATTAATATAATGTGATGTAATATAATAAATATAATATAATAATAATATAATAATTTTAAATAATTATGTAGTTATTATTTAAATGACAATATTCTATATGTCTAAAATCACTTTCATTTTTAACAGTAAATTAGTTGTTTTAATCATTTTTCAAAAGTTCACATTTTTAAAAAATACATATAATATAATATAATATAATTTAAATAATAATTGTAATTATTATTTAAATTACATAAATGATTTAAATAATTTTAATAGTTTTAATAGTAAATTAGTTGCTTTAATAATTTTGTAAATTGTTTAAATAAAAAAAATATTTAATGTAATAATTAAAAAAGGTTTCGATTTATTGCATGTCACATCACAAGACACTTAAATTTTAGTCTAATAAAAAAAAAAAAAAAAAAACAGGAATATCACATCTCAGTGTTTCAAGTTGTTTCAATTTTATTTAGATACCAAAGTTTAATTATAATGGTAACAATAATAATAATGATCTTAGTATTAATTCTCAAAGTATCTGAACTATGCTATCTATATTACCATGTCTGTAACTCTATAGTCTTATTGTATTTCAACAATAGTCAGTGAAACATCTGAAATCAAGTTAATCTATTATACTTTGTCTCATTTAAGAATCTTGAGCTCTAAAAGAGCAAACTATGAGCAATAAAATCATTCTGCATGAGCACGTTTGTGATCTGTTTGACAATGAAGACATATTAAATGTCAAAAATGTCAAAAGAGAAAGAGACAATGTAGGGGACAGAGAAAAAGCTGGATAGCCAGCAGCAAATGAACGAAAAAGAAAGAAAGAACGAACGAAAGAGAAAGAAAGCAGAACAGAAAGAGAAGGCCGTGCTTTCAACGAGGCTCTGAATCACCTGGGGGATCAAACTCTTTGAAGAGCAGAATGATTTGGGCCTCTTTGTGAGGTGTACTAAATGAAAGGTTGAACTGAACAAATGAAAGGGTCAATGCTGCTACTGATCTGTTGTTCGCACAAAGAGTAATAGGATCTTTGTTCACCAAGGACGATGCTTGTGCCAACTCCTCTGCTTATACAAGCACCAATATGGCCACATCCAAACAATAAAGTCTTTGAAACTGGATCCATTGAGACGTGTGGGTTAAGGCTATATGACATAAACTGCATTACACTTCAAGCTTACAGTAGATCACAGCTGAAGTATCATCAAAGGACTGTTAGTGCAAGTATATGCGGGTCAATCATAATCACAAAAATGTCGCTTTCAGGAGGTGGATATCTACACGGTGAAGCCGGAGGATCTGACGTTCACTTCGGCCTTCTGCCTGCAGATTCAGAGGAATGACTACGTTCATGCTCTCGTCACGTACTTCAATATTGAGTTCACCAAGTGTCACAAGAAGACGGGCTTCTCTACAGGTTCAACCGTCACTTATTCTGTGTCTTATTATCTTTTGCAAATAAATTGGGTACTAACTATACGTTCCCTTCAAGCCCCCGATGCTCCCAGCACTCACTGGAAGCAGACGGTGTTTTATCTGGAGGATTATTTAACGGTGCGGAGAGGAGAGGAAATCCTGGGCAGCATCACTGTGAAGCCCAATGAGAATAACGAGGTGAGGCTGTACATGGAGATGGTGAGAAATCTAATGTTTAAAACTGTGGTTCTCAAACTATTTGAACCAAGGCCAACCATTGTTAAAGATAATATTTGAAGGGTCCCCCATGATATTTCTGGTACTTCTGCTGTAATGACAACGCTGTTTATTTTTAAGCTTTTTTAATTTACAGAAACTCGATAATATATGAAAATAATTTAAGTAATTTAAAATATTTATAATTAAAATAATGAAATTCCAGAATTTCGGGGTTTGTACTTTTCATAAGACTTTTCTAGTTGTTTGTGATTACAGGTTTTAAAATTATATTTTTTAAATTATATTTCATTTACAAATAGCAATTTCTACTTAGAACTTGACATAACTACAAAAATATATGTTTGTTACAAATTTTTCTTTTTACAATTGGACTAACTGACTAACCATTTTTCAGGTCAAAAAATTACACTTCTAAAATTCCCTAAAATAAAAGGAATTAAAATAATAAATACATCTTCATTTTGGCTGCTTATTTTAAATCATTTCAGGCACTTGTGCAAATAGTAATTTCTACCCAATAAAATAATTTAGAACTTGACACAACTGAAAAAATAAATAAACTAAATATATATATATAAAAATAAAATAATTTAGAACAGTTAGACATAACTGAAAAAAAAAAAAAAAAAAAAAAAAATATATATATATATATATATATATTTATTTATTTAAAATTTCCATTACCTTTCTTTTTTTTTTTTTTTTTTTTTTTTTTGATTTTATTAATTCCAATGATTTTTCTTAGGTCTAGAAATCACACTTTTAGATTTTCTTATATAGTATAACAAATAAAAATATTATATTTAAAAAAAATAAATAAATGTTTTGTCTTATTTTAAATGATTTAAGCCATCTTGCAAGTAGCAGTTTTTACCCAATAAAATAATTTAGAACTTGACATAACTGGAAAAATATATATATTTATGATTTTAGATTTTATCATACAGTATAACAAATTAAGATATTATATTTTTAAAAAAAAGCTTTAGCTTAATTTTTTTTTTTTTTTTTAATTATTTTAAGCAATCTCGAAATTAGATTTATCTATTTCTATTTAGAACTTGATGTAACTGGAAATATATTTATTAAAAAATGTTCCATTACTTTTTTTGAGGTGTTTTATTAATTCATTCGATTTTTTTATGTCTAAAAATCACAGATTTTAGATTTTCTCATACAATATGACAAATTAAAATATTATATTTAAGAAAATAGCTTTAGTGTTAAATTTAAGCCATCTTGCAAGTGGCAATTTCTATCCAATAAAATAATTTAGAACTTCACATAACTGGGAAAAAATATATGTATTAAAAATTATTTGAAATAATTTTAAGCTAGTTTTCAAATGCAATTTCTCCTAGACAAAATATCTGAATAACTTGACATAATTAGAAAAATGTATATTTATTTTGTTTATACATTTCCAAGAAATACCTCTTCATTTTAACAGTTTTAGCCTTTTTTTTTTTAGCTTTTTAAGCCATCTTTTGTCCCTCTTACAAGTGTTCTGAGGCCCCCTAGTGGCTCCCGGGCCTCTGGTTGAAAACCACTGGTTTAGAAAAACAAGAAACAAGATGACCAAAAAAGTACTGAAGTAGCCAAATTCGCTTTCTTTCAGCGAGACTTGGACTTCACCTTTGAGCTGGATTTCAAAGGACAGCTCTGCGACGCAGCCATCTCCCACGACTACAAGATGCGGTAAAACTCGAGCGACATCCTGAGCCGGGCCACCGTTTCCCAGAGAGATTCGGCGGAGAGACGAAATCTGCCTCTGTCTAGATCAGAGAGGCTGCTGAACTGCAGGACCCCTCGGTGATGTCATCAGTGCGAGTCCAGCACTAAAAGCAATAGTGTCATCACGTGTCACGTTATTAAATGCACATAGAGGATAGACTGTGAAAACATCACTCTGAATGTAAGCGTTAACGAGTCTGAGAATGTCAAACACTTGTGTTTATTTAACCTTATAAGATAGGAAAGTGTTACTGAACAGTATATGCCAATGTGAAATCGTACAATAGTGCCTCATCGAAAAACAAAGGCTTCATGAAAGAGCATGAATGGCATTATTGTCACTTCATATTTGATGTTTCGCTTACATTTAAGTGCTTTTATTGTGTTATATTTATTGGTTTAGTGTTGAGTTGTTTAATATAGTGGCATGTTTTCTGCCTTTGCTTTATTTTAATTCAGGTTTCACTCAAGATTTTTCTAAAGAACCTCTAAGAGCAGCTACAGTATTTTAAATCATTCTTATCAAAACCAGGACAAACAAGATTTGTTATTTTAGTGTAACATAATATGACGGTTTTAACTTTAGAATATTTTTGGTTTTGTGTTCTCGGTCAATCGTCAGGTCATTGTCGCAGAGCCACCTTTGTGTAAAACGATCCCAGAGCAGTTCAAATGAAGACAACAAATGAGGCACAACATGTTTAACAGTGAAACCAGCCAATGATCTTCCTTTAATAAAATATCTGAAGATTTTAGTGCCTCATGTTGTTGTCGTCATAACCTGAACTGTCTCTGTGAATGATAACTGAAATGCTTCTTGGGAATGAGGTTTTACTGGCCAATTTGAAATCCAGGTTTCATGTTGCTAGTTGGGTTGAATGAGGCTATTGCAATGCTAAATAAATGGGAAGTAACAAACATTTTTTCCTGACTGACTTTGTTTTCATTTACTTGGTTATATGGGATAAGTTGGTTGAACTGCATTTGTCACATGCAGCTGTGCAATTGAACACATTTTCTCCATAAATGTGACAATATTGTTAAAAAATAGATATATAGATATATAGATAAAGATATATAGTCCTGAGACTCTATAATATACTTCACCTACAGTTGGAAACACATCAGATGAGCACAAATATACAATGCTCTTTGACAAATGAACACGAAAAACCTTTTTACACTTTACGCTATTAATTTTTGATTCCAGCTTAAGTGATTTTGTCCTCTTCCATCCTACATTCAATTATTTACATTGAGTTTAAGTGGGTTTGATGATGATACATATTATGTAAAGTGTAGAGTGATTTCACCCATGTGTTTTGTGTGTGTGGTCACTTGCAGCAGGCTTTCTTCTTCAACGGTTGATCCACCAGTCTGACCGTGTTTACCCATACTCTGTCTTCCTGCTCCCTCAGGACCCTTAAAACATTAATTAAAATGCTTATAAAAAACATTTACATATCAGTGTTCATTAAAGGATTAGTTCACTTCTAGGATAAAAATTCACCCCATGTTATCCAAGATTATGTCTTTCTTTCTTCAGCTGAAAAGACATTAAGGTTTTTGAGGAAAACATTCCGGGATTTGTCTCCATATAGTGGACTTCAGTGGTTTCAATGCAGCTTTAAACGGCTCTACACGATCGCAACTAAGGAATAAGGGTCTTATTTAGCAAACGATCGGCCAAACAAGTGAAATTTATAAACTTTTTAACCACAAATCGTCTAGTCATGTAGGAAAGATCATGCGTGACATACAGTAGGTGGAAGTACAGACACAGTGTAAACACCACAAATTCTTTGGTTTTTCAGCACTTTTGCGAATTTGAACCCTTTCCAACAATGACAGTGTGAAAAGATGGATCTCAAAATCATACAGAGGACAACTGAGGGACTCATATGCAACTATTACAGAAGGTTTAAACACTCACTGACGCTCAAGAAGGAAACACGATGCATTAAGAGCCTGGGGGTGAAAACTTTTGAACAGAATGAAGACGTGTCCATTTTTCTTATTTTGCCGAAATATCATATTTTTTTTCATTTAGTACTGCCTTTCAGAAGCTACAGAAGATAGTTACATGTTTCCCAGATGACAAAGCAAGTTAAATTTACCCTGATCTTAAAATTCAAAAGTTTTCACCCCCCAGCTCTTAATGCATTGTGTTTCCTTCTGGAGCATCAGTGAGCTATCTGTAATAGCTGCGTATGAGTCCCTCAGTTGTCCTCAGTGTAAAAAGATGGATCTCAAATTCACACAGTCATTGTTGGAAAGGGTTCAAATACACAAAAATGCTGAAAAACCAAAGAATTTGTGGGGCCTGAAGAACAGCAGGCAGTTTAACTGTTCAGGACGAACAAGTGACTCATGAACAATTATCACTAAACAAAAAAGCACAGCTGTGGATCATTCAGGTAGCAATAAAGTATTAAGAACCAACCGTATGTACTTTTGAATGGGGTAATTTTTATAAATTCAACCATTATTTTCTCTTGTAGACTATAATTAAATGTCTTATGTGAAATATCTTTCTATCTATTTCTATCTATTCAGGTCAGTACTAAATGAAAAATAACATGCATTTTGTATGATCCCTCTTATTTTGGTAAAATAATTTACATTTTGCAGATTCTACAAGGTGTACGTTAACTTTTGACTTTAACTGTATAAATAATATGAAAATAAATAGTAATAAATATTAAATTTGCATATATATAAGCTGATATTTTTTTCTAAATATTTTTTTGGTTGCACAAATACTCTATTCGCAGACAAATTTAATTTATTCAACAGCTGAACGTGTCTGATTATAGTGGAGTTACTGAGATAAACTAAAGTAATGTGATCTCAACATGGCTGCCACCACATTTAGTGGAAGTAAATAAACTACATAAGGTTCACACAATCTGCAAAGTTGTATTTTTGATCGCATTTTAAAGATAAGAGAAAGCCGCAAGCTTTCTGGATGACATCTGATAATGCTTGCTGTGAGTTAGCAGTCTCACAGTTTTATAACTGTCTCTTTTTTGTGAGTTGCAGCCCTGTCTGAGTGTTACAAATATCACATCTAAACAAAATATGACAAAGTCGTTTGAATTCTTACCTAGCCAGGTGTATCATGGCCTCCAGCACATTCGTTCCAGTACAAGCACTGCACTCGTAGAACATCAAGTTTGTTTCCTATCAAATACAGCAAGCTAATATAAATCTGTGCTTCCTGTGTTGTAATGTAGACTTATATATTTATACAAACACACATTATATACTGTGTTTGAAAGCACAAGAGAAGTCCACACCTCTGCTAGCATATCGGCCTCCTTTGTCTGCACTTCTCTCTCATTCTCCTTGTCCGATTTGTTGCCAAGGAGCATGACGGGTATAGGGTCACCCACGGCCTCCTGTATGCTGACCAGCCAGGGGCGGACTGATCTGAAACTGTCCTCCATTGTGATGTCGTAGATGACCACCACGCCATCTGCCTTACGGAAAAACTGCTTGGTAATGCTGCGATACCTGCAGGGCACAGTGACATTGCTTTTTTTGATGCTGGATGTTTATCATCAGCGACAAGCGAGATTATGTTTTGGTTATGCAGTAGATTACTCTAGACGACAAGCTTTTCAGGGATACTTAAAGGGTAACAGTACAAACTGAGGAGCAAAAGTAAAGAATATAAACTGAAGCTGAATGTTAAAAGAGAAATTCACTTCCAGAATGATTTTTTTTGATAATTTACTCACCCCTATGTTCATTTCTACCTTTTTCAGTCGCAAAAAAGGTATGGTAGGACGAAAAAACAAAAAAAACGAAACATCTCTTCCAACTTCAAAACCGTCCAACATCGTTGTTTTACCTTTTTTGTAAAGGGTGTTTAACACTGGGTCGGTACTTCTGCATACGTCACACGTGCATGAATAAGTAATACGTGAGCTCTAGCTAGTGCTAGAGGAGCATTTGTGGTAAAAAAGCATATAAATTTGTATTTTTCTTACAAAATGGCCAATCGTTTTGCTAGATAAGACCCTTGGCTGGGATCGTGTAGAGCCTTTTAAAGCTGCACTGAAACTGCAATTTGGACCTTCAACCCGTTGACTCCCATTGAAGTCCATTATATTGAGAAAAATCCTGGAATGTTTATGTCAAAAACCTTAATTTTTATTTTCGACTGAAGAAAGAAAGACATGAACTTCTTGGATGACATTGGAGTGAGTAAATGTGAGAAGTGAACTTCTCCTTTTACGTCCTACACAAGATGATAATAATTATATAAATGCAAAACTCGATACTGTTTGTGCTATGTAGATATTAGTGTCTCACCTTTCTTGGCCTGCAGTGTCCCATAACTGAAGAGCCACATGACTGTCCCCCAAATTCAGTGTCCGCACACTATAGTCAATGCCTGCACAGAACAACAATTGCAATTTATAATCTTTTTTTAATTTGGTTGGTTTTATGTATGCAAAATTATACATTTACATATAGACGCAAAAAATAAAAAGGCATAAAAATACTGTTGATGTTAAAACATGTTTCTTTATGAAATCAAAACAAGAAAAAAAACTACAATGACCACTAGGAGGTGCTGTTGGGTAATATTTCTGTGTGGAACATACAGGTGTATTGTTTGAAAGTATTTAAATGGCTAAAATGCTTGCGTTTTTTTTTTTTTTTTTTTTTTTTTGCAGATGCCATTTGTTTTGATTCTACCTAATACAATAAAATTCATACTTTTTAAGTGTCCTGATTATTTATGAAACCACCACAGCTAAGTGGTGAAAGGCTAGAAACTTGCAGAAAGTTAATTAATGTTGTTTGACATAATCTTCTGTGCAATGTGTGCCAGGATTTAAATGCAGGTAGTGTGACTTCTTAAGCCCTTTCATGTGATGCTGATACAGCATCGTAGACTTTAGTTAACGCACTTACACACACAATTAAACACAATGGACTGCAAAGCCTTTAAGAAATAATACTATGCACAGCAACAATGCACAGACTTTAGATGTCAAAGGTTGCAAACGTTGGTAAATGAGTTTGAAGGGCTGTATAAATCATAACAATTATCACAAGAGAGAAGAGTAATCCATCCTTCTGATCAAATAAGACAATAGAGGATTTGTAATTAGATGATTTGATCAGTTAACTGGATGTGCGGCCATACTGGTGTTACATGCATGTAAACAACAGCATGGATTGCATGGTTAATGTGCTACTGAATACATCGTTCTACTAATTTATGCTGTCTAAGCCACAGAAAAAAACATGTGGAAGCTGCTAAATCATATAGAAAAGGATTTAATATGTAGGAAAATTAGCTTAAAAGTTAATAGATGGTAAACATACATACCAGCAAGATCCATTTACTAGATAAGCAAAATAACATTAACTATTTAGCCTTGTTTTAGGCTAAATGAACTTAATTTAGTTTTTTTCCCCCCGAAAACAAGTAAAATTATCTGCCAGTGGAGTATGTAAAATATTCTTAAAACAAGAGTATTTTACTTACCCCACTGGCAGATAATTTTACTTATTTTGAGCAAAATTAACTTAATTTAGTTTTTTACCCCTGGAAACATCTAAATATCTAATGTTGTTTTGCTTATCTAGTAAATGCATCTTAATTTAAGAATTTTTAGATATTTTGACTAGAAACAAGACAAAAATGCTAAGTAAGACAAGCCTTTTTTTGCAGTGCATAAACGTTGTAAAGATTCTTGCCCTGGAAATCCTGGTTCAGTTTAGCCAACCACAAACATCTTTTGTTCCTGAGTTTTTTGCACACTTTTCATTAGGGATGTGACGAAATCTCGTGGCACGAGATATCCTTGTAAAACATTTTGCAGTGTTTACATTAGAGCTGCACGATTAATCCTTAAAATATCGAGATCTCGATTCAAATAACAGAAGTACTTGGATAAAAGTGTATAGTTTGGGTGTAAACATTTATTGTCTAGAGTAGCGATCAAAATCTTAACACTTGTACGTATAGTAACGCTTAAAAAAAAGTATGTCATTGAATCATTCATTCAGGAGATTCCAATAGTGAAACAAGTCTTAATGAAGTGAGGCACTGACTCCTTCATTGAATGTTTTTTTTTTTGTTGTTTTTTTTTTGTTTAAATGAATATGTTTTTAAAAGACTTAAGCTATGAACAGTTTGTCAGAACCACTAGTAAATTACGTTATTTTGTTTAGTTTTCTAATCTTTTTTTCTCCAGAATCGTGAGAGAATCATGGTCTCCAATTTATTAAAAACAACAAATCGTGAAGCTCTTGTTTAAATGTTATCACTGCATATAATTATTTAAAATGAAAGTTTAATTTCATAAAGTTCAAAATGCACCTACGTTTTTTTTTTTTGCATTTTATCTTTTTCAGTTGAATAAAAGACTATTTTCCCCATATATTTCATCATTGAGGATTTCTTAAGAAAAGTTTAAAAATCTCGTCTCGTCTTGTTCTCATGAACCCAGTCTCGTGTCTCGTCTCGTCTCGTGGGATAAGTGTCTCGTCACACCCCTACTTTTCATTGATTTGTTATAACTTTCAGCAGTCTATAGTACTCCAGAAGTTTTTCCTGGTCCAACCGATTAGTACAGCCCAAAACATGACAATAATTGATCATTTTCAACAACATAATCAGCAAAATATGCAAGTTTCATTTGGTTCAGTGGGACTGTTTACATTCAGTGCCACCAATATAGCCAACTGATGATGCGTCGTGAAAGCACTGTATTGCAAGACCAGATTTATATTTCCTAAAATCCCTCTTAGCGAAGTAATGTGTGAGACCTGAGCTTTTCTGTCTACTTACTAACCTGAGATTGTAAATTGCACACGGAGTGGGAAAGAAACTTACCCACAGTGGCCGCGGTGGCTGAATAAAACTGTCCATCGCAGAAGCGTCGCAGAAGTGCGGTTTTTCCAACGCTGGAATTTCCAACCAGAATTACCTTAAAGAGTCGTTGAGGGGATGCAGGAGATCCTTCTGCAGGACCCTGTAGCCGAAAATATCCAGAGTGACCTCTTAAAATTATAGTTAAAAACTAGTTGTGTTGAAAAGTGCACATAATGTAGGGGATATAATATGAACCAGTGGTGTCCAACCCCGTTTCTGATGGGCCACTGTACTACAGAGTTTAGCTCCAACCCTAATTAAACACACCTGGACCAGTTAATCAATGTCTTCAGACTCCCTAGAAACTCCCAGGCAAGTGTGTTGGAGCTGGTTTGAGCTAAACTCTGCAGGACATTGGCCCTTCAGGAACAGGTTTGGGCACCCCTGGTCTAAATCTTTGTAAGATTTGTCTTAAAGTCCACTTATGATGTTATTTAAAGGTCTTCTTTGTTAAAATTAACTATTTTAAACTCTCTCTCTGACACTTTAATTAAATAAAAGCTAAGTTCTGTCATTAAACACTTATGACCTGTTGGCTGATGGGTCATTAATGCAAACTGATGATATTCACAGCATTAAACTACTTGGCACAAGCTGATTAGTTCATGTTGCATATGCAGGCAACGAGTTTACATGGCAGGTTAGCATACACTAAAGCATTTCGCAACTTGCTTTCAGAGTCCCTCCACCTCCCCAGCTCCACCTGTATACCATGCTGAAATCTTCAAAAACTTGTCAACTTTTTCTTTGTTACTGTATCTTTAAGATTTCTATATGCACAAATTCTGTTATGATATTCAGCATCTTTCGCTTGCCTGCTGGAGGGTCTCCTTTCCGACTGGCTGACCGCGTGCTGATGAGGGCATGTTTCCTCTGACCCATTTCTTCTTAGTTGGCTTCTTCACTCTAACTGGTGGTGGAGAGTCAGCAGAGGCCAGAGACGCATTGGACGGGTATAGGGAGCTTGTCTCTAGATTTGCCTGATGTTCTTCTTCGCCCCGCTGCTCTTCTTCCTCACTTAGCTGATGCAGAAGAAGGTGAGTGTCTCCTTGCAGCAGGTG
Organism: Cirrhinus mrigala; assembly: GCA_036247105.1. NCBI lineage: Eukaryota > Metazoa > Chordata > Actinopteri > Cypriniformes > Cyprinidae > Cirrhinus > Cirrhinus mrigala. The sequence goes on from CM070010.1 coordinate 30,298,925, forward strand.
AGGGAGGTGGTCTTCCTCGATGGATATGACTCTACGTAGAGGCCATCCATCCGGTGGCCCATCCTCCACATCCACCCTGACATTTGCACCTTCTGAATCCTCAGCTACTTTTTCAGACCGCTCATCCACCTCCGGCTTCCCATCATCCCCTGTGGTGAAGGGTGAACAGAGACCGTTTGCTAAAGAGGAGGTCTTCCTGTTAGAATGCTGAGTCACTTCCTCTTCAACTTCTCTGAAATAGAGAGAAAGGTGAGAGAATAAATGTTTCCATGTTAATAAATCATATACTGTATGTAGGTATTCTAAGAAAATACATGTGAGGATTTCTCACTTTTTGACAGATGGTTTCCTCTCAGTGTATTTTACTGAGGCTGTGCTCAGTCTTTGCTTGCGTGAGGTTTTTTTCATTGAATTACTGCGTTTCTGTGGTGAAACACAAGAAGATATTCTTTTATTAATGGCTCTTAGTAGATATACAAATATACACTGAATGTCATTCGTTAGAAAACAACAACTCATTTTCTATTATTAATATTTTCCGCATTTTAGAATAACAGTAAAGTCATCAAAACTATGAAATAACATCTTCAAACTAAACTAAAATTAACCACATTCAAATAAAATATAAACAATGAATTAAAATATTTGAAAAAAATATACATATATATAAAAAAAACATAAAATAAAATAAAATTTCCGTTTCATATAGGATTTGATATGTAGGCACAATTAATATGTGTCTGCTAAATTAATTTTAATTGTTCAAGCATTAGGCTTTAGATCAAAAAGTTTTTAAGGTCATGACAAGCATAAATTAGTGTTATTATTGTTAACTAAATCTAAAACTATTAAAAATGTAAAAATTTATTGAAATAAAATAAATGTTAACTAAAATATAATTAAATAAACACTAATTTTTACTTCAGTTTTTTGAAGTAAGCTGAAGTATTAAAATCACTAAAACTAAAAGTGAAATAAAAACGGAGTGGCCAAAATTTTAAAAATAAAAATGACAAAAAAACAACAAAATTACTAAAACTATTAAAACAGTTTATTGAATTAAAATAAATGATCTGAACATTTAAAAAAAATCAATCAATAAATAAATAAAAATGGCAAACTTACCAGGAAGTTAATATCTCGCTCATCTCGTAGATGTTTATTCATTTCTCTGAAAAACATTTGATTTAAATTTTATGTTTGTCATTGTCTACAGTATATGTAAGCATGTACCAAGCTCACCTGAGTAGATCCAACTGTTTCATCAAGCTTTGTTTTTCTCTCTGCAAACCTTCTGTGATTCTGTACATCTCCCTGTAAGGGAATAAAGTGTTTATGTATGACTCAAAGACTTAAAGACTCAAAGACACCTTTGTGTGTATGTAATAATTGCATAGACTGACATCTCTCTTTCCTGCTGTAGTCGAGAGGCCTGTTTCTGTAGAATGCCCAGCTGCTCCTGAGCCAGCACTAGCTCTTGGCAGGTGTGCTCAAGTTCACGAGACAGCTCCTCGTTGCTCATTTTGAGTTTAACGTTCTCCAGTCGACTCACCTGGTGTTCGCTATGAAGGTCACGACATTGTCGCTCCAACTGAAAAAATAAAGGCGCAAAGAGAGCGACTTGAAAGAGTGCGAGTTGCACAAAAGTATAAGATTTTGTAGGATTATGACTGTTTAATTGTAACACTAACCCTCCTCTGTTTTTGGAAAAGCTGCTCCAATTCCTGTTCTTTACAGCGGAGCCGCTGCTGAAGCTCTTGACTGCGCGACTGCAGGTTTTCAGAGTCCTGGAAGAAAGAATTAACATACTAGTCAATTCTAAGACAAATGAGATGCTTAATATTTATGTGGAAACTGTTATACATTTTTTCAGGATTCTTCGATTAATAGAAAGTCCAAAAGAACAGCATTTATCTGAATTTTTTTAATAACACTTTATACAGTTGAAGTCAAAAGTTTACATACACCTTGCAGAATCTGCAAAATGTAAATTATTTTACCAAAATAAGAGGGATCATAAAAAATGCATGTTATTTTTTATTTAGTACTGACTTAAATAAGATATTTCACGTGAAAGACATTTAAATATAGTCCACAAGAGAAAATAATTGAATTTATAAGAATGACCCCATTCAAAAGTTTACATTCGCTTGATTCTAAAACTGTTACCTGAATCCACAGCCTTTTTTTTTTTTTTTTATTTGTTTTTTTGTTTAGTGATAGTTGTTCATGAGTCCCTTGTTTGTCCTGAACAGTTAAACTGCCTGCTGTTCTTCAGAAAAATCCTTCATCCCACAAATTCTTTAGTTTTTCAGCATTTTTGTGTATTTGAACCCTTTCCAACAATGACTGTATGATTTTCTCACACTGAGGACAACTGAGGGACTCATACGCAACTATTACAGAAGGTTCAAACAGTCACTGATTCTCCAGAAGGAAACACAATGCATTAAGAGCCGGGGGGTGAAAACTTTTTGAATTTGAAGATCAGGGTAAATTTAACTTATTTTGTCTTCTGGGAAATATATAAGTATCTTATGTCGCTTCTTAAGGGCAGTACTAAATGAAATTAAATATGATGTTTAGGCAAAATAAGAAAAATATACACATCTTTATTAAACTTCAAAAGTTTTCACCCCTGGCTCTTAATGCATCATTTTTCCTTCTGGAGCATCAGTGAGCGTTTGAACCTTCTGTAATCATTGCATATGAGTCCCTCAGTTGTCCTCAGTGTGAACAGATGACTCTCAAAATCATAGTCATTGTTGGGAAGGGTTCAAAAATGCTGAAAAAAAAAACAATTTTTCTGAAGAACAGTGGGCAGTGTAACAGTTCAGGACAAACAAGGGACTCATGAACAACTATCACTAAACAAAAAAACACAGCTGTGGGTCATTCAAGTAACAACACAGTATTAGGAATCAAGTGTATGTAAACTTTTGAACAGGGTCATTTTTATAAATTCAACTATTGTTTACTCTTGTGGACTGTATGGAAATGTCTCATCTTATTCAGGTCAGTACTACACAGAAAATAACATGCATTTTGCATCCCTCTTATTTTGGTAAAATAATTAACATTTTGCAGATTCTGCAAGATGTATGTAAACTTTTGACTTCAACTATATGTCTTTACTGTCATTTTTGATTATTTTAATGTGCCCTTGCTTAATAGAAGTGTTCATTTCTTAAAAGCACAGGCAAGTTTAAGGTATGTTACATGTTTTTACCTTCAGAATTGCTCGATCTTTTTCATTAATGATCTGTTGCTCCATTTCCTCATACAATCTGCAAATTTCAGTGTCATGTGTGGCTGCTTTCCTGTGCAATGAGACAATGGCATATAATGTTAAAGCATGCTTTTAGCCTAAAGAACAAAAAACAATAAAAAAGTTATGACACAAACAAGCCTTTTACATAATATAACACCCTAAATTCAGTTTTCAATAACACTGGGCTTAGACATTCACATCCAGGTAATAATTAAAGGATCATAAGATTTCATAACTACACAGTGGAGATTTAATCAGAATGTGCTTTATTCACCCCTAAAAAGTATGTAAAATCATGTTAAGTGCTCACTGGATGTGGATAGAACAGCATTCTATAGAGAATTACATTAAGCCTCTCAGCAGAGATTATTCACAAATAACACTGTGGAAATTAAGTATACAAAGCAGATTATTGGCTTTTAAACATGGGTGACTTTACATGGTACTGTTCTCAGTTCTTTCTCATTTCATGTTGCATAATCATTTCACCTCCTGAGGGCGCTCTCCATCTCCTTTCTCTCTTGTCGTGCCTCTTTGATTTGATACGTGACACGGGCCAGGAACTCTTCAAAGTCGGACAAGAGGTGAGGCTCATCATTCCTGAGCTGAGCCCACAGGCTGCGAACCTCACTCGGGCTGAAATGAAGAGAAAACTGTTTAAAAAAGCACATTTTTGTAATGCCATATGCAGAGCAAAGTGTAAAACATCAGTACTGACTCTTGAAACACATTGCTGGCACCCAAGCTCTCCATCAACATGCTGAAATGTCTCTCTTCATCATCCTCATTCTCTGACAACTCTTCATCCCCTGAACTTTGATCAAGAGCTTCTGGAACTTTCTGAGCGGGTGTGTTCATTAGTTCCTCTGTCATAGAGACTTTCCGTCCATGAAGAAAGGTACCTGGGGAACCAACACAGAAATTTTTCTGGAAGATGATAAACTTACTAAATCCGGAGGAAAACTCTCCTAACGTCAGGTATCCATTTTTGTCAAGATCTAGTGAGTCAAAGACGTTCTCAAGTTCCTCAGTAGTGAGTGGCAGTTCTTTGTGTAGCTTCTAAGATAGAGAAGAAATAGATGGGAAAATACATCAGCTTTTTTTTTTTTTTTTTTTGCTTTCTAGATTCTACCAGCCTATTATGAACATTGTAAATAAAAAAATAACCTTAAATAGAAGGGTGACCTAAAAATTGCAACCTAACAATTTATAACCAAAAACTATAAAAATAATATATATATAAATAAATAAAAAATCATTTGAACAGAAAGAGCTGTATAGTTATCCCAAAACCATGGCCAATATAAATAAAAACTATAATAAATGTAGATGTAAAATAAAAAAACAAAATAAAATAAAATAAAATAAAATAATAAAAATACAATCAAATTAATAAAGTAAAAAATTAAATTAAATTAAAAATAAAATAAAATTAATATATTAAAAATGACTCATTAATTTACTCAATTCAATTCAATAAATAAAAAAATAATAAAATAAAATATGAAGTGGTGAAAAATGTCCACTTTAAGGACCCCTGCTGTACCCTCATATCCATACGTGTGATGAAGCCCTTTCCCTCGCTGTCACAGATCTGGAAAAAGTCCTCTATTTTGTCCAACATAGCAACGTGTCCTGATCCTGCCTCCTTATTCACACTTTTCCTTGACTTGTCCTGCTTCTCATCCTGGTCTTGGCCACTGCTGATGACCCATGTGGATCCAACATATCCAGTCTCCGACATGATTATAAGTAAAGCTTACCTTGACTCTCTTTAAACAGGTCAGGATGCAATGGAAGCAAGAGACGTGATGGCACAAATGGGATGGACATCAAAGCTAGGTCCAGTAGAAGATGTAATGCATTGTTGACTGGTACTGAATCTCTGCTGAGGGTCCCAGCTGGAAGTGCAAGAGAAAGTACAACACATCAACAATCCTTTGCGTCTTTAGGAATGTTAAGACTCTGGGAAGTGAAATGCAGATTACTGGTGTATATGTGTGTTTGTGTCATTGTGTGTGTGCAGCACAAAAGATTTACAAGCCTTGCTTGAGCTTAAACTTCAGGACTGTAAAAACTGTTGTGTTTTATTGAACACTTCAATACACTCAGTTTAATAAAATGATAAAAGTTGCTAAATATAAAATGATGTAAATGAATGTAAGGAGGATTATATGACAAGAAAAGGAAGAGGCTTCTGTGGTGAAATTTCCTGTTTGAACAGAAGTTGAACTTGCTTAGTTTTGGACAAGAGGCTATCAAGTACTTTATATTTATATTTAAGCATTCACACCTATTAAAATGACGCTTGAAATTTTACTTGGAAGGCAGATAAGATTGACGTATATCTTGCTCGTCAGTGTAAAGCTGCATGCCAGACTGTGTAGTAAATAAATAGTGATACGTAGTCTTAGAGAGGAATTCGTATAATGAAAATACAAAATTACAGCTCTTACCTGACCAATAAAACAAGTATTTAACTCTTCAAGGTATATGCCGACAATAATGTTAGTATCAAATTGTTTAATTAAATCCAGTAAATGGCTGAAGTTTGTTGAGAGCGACCATGACTCGGTTTTATATACTCGGATCACAGCACGCAAGAGAAGAGGAGGAACTTCTTCAACTCGCGGTCAGAAGTATAAGAGCACTGCTTGGCTTGCTACAGTTAAAATGATAATGATAAGAGAAACAACAGGTGGTGTTGATCCTCAAAAAAGTGACATTTGGTTGACACAAAAAATCTATTAGATTTTGCAAAATGCACTGCTTTTAAATTATATTTCTATATGTAAATATGCGCTAGACATTGACGTTTGATGCTAGTTTTTACTTCTCTTTTTTAAACTAATTCATAAAACGTGATTGTTTGTGATTTAATACTGAATAAAATTATATTTCTTCTAATTGGATGCAGCAGTAAAATCATGTTGTACATACTAAATTTATATGTAAAAGGTCAAATGAGATTGCAGATACCAACTGAAACCCCCATATTAAAATCACTCTTGCTAAAGAGTGCAATTATGCAGCGTAATTAGATTAGATTACAGTACAGTAGATAATAAAACAGCAAATAAAGAGCAGAATTAAATTACATTAAATCACATGCTTGAACAGGTAGTAGCTCCCTCATGTGGTGACACAAGGACAAGACCTTTATCTGCGTGTCTTTACAAGTGTTTTGCTGCCATCTGCTGGATGCATCAATACAGCATTGCAGCACATATATTATTAGTCATACCAGTTGAATGTAAAAATATATTTTTTATGTTTTACTATTTAATTACACTTAATTTATGTAATTTATGTAAACACTTATCATAATAGCTAACAATATAGTTTATACTATGGTGTTATCATATTTTATTGTTACCTTGGTCAAAAAAAATATAAGAAAAGTTACTCTACGTTACAGTACAGTACTAGTACATTTATTCAGAGTAGTCATGGGAAATTAGTTCTTGTAATTTTGTGTAATGTAATGTTTGAAGTGTTCAGACTTACAAAATTCAGTCATCAGTGCTTGTATCTGCTGTGTTCAGGTTTGGGCTTTGATGCTGAATATAAGCTGCAGTGTTTCTGTATCAATCTGCTTTAAGTTTAGTGTGACTTTATCTCCACACTGACTTATGACTGACACGAGTCTGTCCTCAGTGAAGTGTCTCTTCACGCTGGAGGAGGAGTCCCGCTCATCAGCGCTGACACTTTATTGATATATATGGAGAAAATAAAAATGCTGCTTTCTGATTTGTCACTGATTGTGTTTGATGATTTCCTCTGTTGTGTCTAATAAGGTAACAGTGAGTGTCATTGGCAGCTGTGAGTCTCTCTCTCTCTTTAGGGGGCTGACAGGAGCCAGTTTCTTCAGTGTGTTTGAGGGAGCAGACGAGAAACTTGTGCTTCATTTTGAACTGTCTGTGTTGAGAATAGTGAGATGGAAAGCTGTCTGACATGTATTTTTCTGTTGTTATTGGTATCACGCATTATAGCTGGTAAGTGCGAAATTAAGAAATAAAACAAAAGGGAGATACGTTTTAAGACAGTGCTCTGTATTCTGTATTTTAATTGATTATATATTTATTATTATGTATATTTTTGCAGGGGCAGACACTGTGAATGTAAGGCTGGTCGGTGGTAAAAGTTTCTGTGCTGGTAGAGTGGAGGTTCGTCATGATGGTCAGTGGGGAACAGTGTGTGATGATGACTGGGATATGACTGATGCTGCAGTGGTGTGTAGAGAACTGGGCTGTGGAGAAGCTGTAGAGGCTCTAAGTGTTGCTCATTTTGGACAAGGATCAGGTCAAATCTGGATGGATGAAGTGGCATGTACTGGATTAGAGTCCACATTGAAGAACTGTGGATCAGAAGGATGGGGTGTTAGTAACTGTGATCATCGTGAAGATGCTGGAGTCATCTGCTCAGGTAAGCTGTGTCATAAATTACAATGTAATCAGAAGTTATTTGTATTACATACTCTTAAAAATACACTATTTTATTATTTACCATTTAGTAGGATGTTGTGTGCTGGAATGATAAACTTTTGTTTTCAAATAAAAATGCACAGGTCCATCACACTCAAAATGTTTTTATATTATTACAAATGTTTCTTCCAATTGATTAATGTATTATTCTGTTGCTGTCCTCATAACTCAAAAACGTAGATCAAGGACTTCCACTTGTGGACGGGTCTCACCTGTGCTCTGGTAGAGTAGAGATGTTTCGTGCAGAGGGCTGGGGTTCAGTGTGTGACGCTGCCTTTGACCTGCAGGATGCAGAGGTTGTGTGTAGAGAGCTGAACTGTGGGGCTCCTGTACAGGTGCTGGGAGCAGCTGCTTTTGGCAAAGGAAAAGGTCAAGTTTTGTCAGAAGAGATTCATTGTAGAGGAAATGAGACTCAGATACATGTCTGTACACGATTATCTTTGCAGAGCAACAACTGTTCTCATGACAATGACGCAGGAGTAATATGTTCTGGTTGAGTATATATTTTGTTTAAATAAATTTTAAATAAAGTATATATCATATATACAACTGTAACTAATCTTGACTCCAGCTTCATACTGTTTAATTAAGCTATCAATTGTTTGTCCAGGTTACACTGAGCTCAGGCTGGTAAATGGTTCAGACTCTTGTTCTGGTAGAGTGGAGCTTCAGTATGTCACTAAATGGGGCACAGTGTGTGATGCATGCTGGGATATGAGAGCTGCCAGTGTCCTCTGTAGACAGCTGAATTGTGGCATTGCTGTGTCTGTTGTGAGATCAGACCGGTTTGGAGAGGGAAGTGGTGAAATCTGGGCTGATGCGTTTGATTGTGACGGGAATGAAACAAAACTCTCAGAATGTTCCATCTCTTCATGGAGTCGAGCTGAATGTTCTCATAGACGAGATGTTGGAGTCATCT